>RDRW01000273.1:0-422500 GCA_007896445.1 Puccinia hordei
AAGGGAAATTTCATCTTGCTTTTGACTGGTGCAAGTTATTTGTCCCATGTTTCCAGGAGCGTGCAACTAACCCATAGTCAATGGTCTCTGGCTGACTTGAATTGGTCACAGGTATCCTATTATCTGAGCTTGCTAGTAATGGCTTGAGGTTTGGTGACCCGGATAAAATTATGTAGGAACAACATCACAATGATGACCTTCACTTGAGTACTGATATTGTATTACATCCACTGTTGATCACCTCAAGTGGCTCTTGATAACACCAAATATTTGTTTGATTACATTTCGGGCACTAGAATGTCTAAGTTAAACAACTCTTGATGAGTTTGGGGCCTAAAATTTGAAAAACATTAGCATTTTTTCATGGAATAGCCATAAAAATTGAATCCCACAAAGAAGGCTTGCTCACTTGTTCCCACCTACAACTTCCCAGTCCTTCAGGTGATAAAGGAATAAGCTTGCCGAATTGGAATGTAAGCACCTCAGGTCTTTTCTTCTGGGATCTTCAGAGACCAGGCAGATTGTGCTCTCCTCATGAAGCAGCTCCATGCACAAGATACTATCAAGTAGACTTGACTTATAGAACATATGTGAATTCCATGTTGAGGGGACGTTGCATACAGCCAAGACATTCTGTGAGGCATAACCTTTCCGTTGTGTTGAACCTCTTTTGATCGGGAACACTAAAACAGGTAGTGACTCCCATGAACTGCTCCAACACAGTCATAACAAGATACAGGTGATAACTTGGGGTTGGACTTGATTTCAGCCAGGGTTGGGTCAACTTGAAAATTTTGCTATCGCAGTTGACAACTCTGATGAATTTTTTTTATAATCGGTCCACATTTGGTAATATCAGTGACCAACTGATTGATTGACTAATCAAATGTCATGATATTAGCTAGTAAACCAAAACAGAAAATGAAGATAGACCAATACTTGACTTACACAGAAATAGTAGAACCTGAACGCTGGAATCTCTCCTGGAGCTTCCAATTGGACAGTCCAGTGATTAACATATACATCAGGATTCCAAGCTTTTCAGTAGCTGCCACATAATTCAAGTCATATAAAACTCCTTGATCTTCTAGCAAACTCTTGAGTTTCATGAAAGTTGGCACAGTCATGCCAATATTCTCGTAGAAAGGACCCGGGTTTGGGTGTGAATCAGCTCTTCCAGCCACATCACACCAGTTAAGATTGAAATGTGCTTTGGGACCGGGGTTTTCTTTTTCAGATGTTTGAATAATTGGTACGCTAGATATACATTTCTGGCCTAAAGTATCATCAACAGGCCCCTTCGCCTCCGCATCATCAGGTGGTGGGCATAGTGATAAGTGAGCTGCATTTCTTTTTCAGAGTAGATGTTCATCTGGATTATCAGAATTTGAAGAGGGCGGACTAGCGGTGGTTGGGTTTGGTGGCCGGTATGACTTGTCGGTGAGAGAGCCACATTATTCATGGCAGCCGAACAGGCTGGATCTCCATTTCACAGGATCAAATCCCCTGACATGTTTGGCTGCCAGGGTGCCTTAAGCTGAGATCTGAATCTGCCCATGGGCAGATTCAGATCTCCCAAAACTGAGATTCAGGGGCCCGCGCATCCGAATAGGCCCTTTCACCACGGAAGCAATCGGGCGCCTCCAAGTCGTCCTACTAGGCGCCTGGAAGGCGTCAAAATCCTATTCAGTAGCATAGGATTTCGTCTGCCAGGCGTCTTTTGAGGCGTCACCCAGGCGCCCAGCAGTAAGTCCTTGACTTCGAGTGAGAACCAAAGGCGCCTGGGAGCCGTCTGCTGAGACGACTTTCAAACGTACTTCCAGCTAAGGCGCCTCCAAGGCGGATGAGGATCTGCCTCACAGACGTTTCCCAGGCGTTTCAAAGTCGCCCGTTGGGAGGTTTTGGCACGTCTGAAGACGCCCGTTGGGCGTTTTTTGGCACGTCTCTGAGCCAGGTCAGCTAGGTGCTGACCTAGCTGGCTTGCCTGCTTGAATGTGAACCGTGAAAATTGGCAGTCGGGGAGTGGCTCGCTGAGCTATTGGAGTGGGGGAATGATGTATGTATTGCTTGCTTATGTATGTTGCAATCTTGTGTATTTACATGTAGTGTAATAAAAATAATAGGGGGAAATGACAACATAAAAAAAAAAGAGAAATGGGATGATTGGGGAGACTATCATCCCCATCAACAGTTATCTCTCTCCGCCCTCTTGGTGGAGAGCACCGTGGGCGTTCGGCAACGCAAGTCCAGCCAAGACCTTGCTTTTGGTTGGGAGCTGCTGGTCATCCTCACTCCAGTCGTTGACTGTCTTTAATTCATCCCAAAGGTGCTTGTCCCGCGCCAGAACAAGGTGTCCAAACATCCCGTTGTACATGGTTGACTTGCCTCTGCGGCTAGCTAGATCTTGATCTATATCCTCCCAAAAACAGTGTATGGGAACGCCCGGGCTGGCAATCCGGGAAAGTTGGTTCAGGTTGATCATCGCTTGGATGTAGGCCAACCGGGCCCAGCGTGATGGAGTGATGCGCTGATCACTAACAATCATTGATTGGCTGAGTCCGGCAAATCGGGGATCCATATTGCTGTATACATTGGCGAGCATGCTATCCAACAATGGTGGCGGTAGTAGCGTGGCCCTTGCAGTTGTGGGCACCAACCCAATTCGGAGTAAGTTGGAGAAGTTGTTCTTCTCTGACTTGAGGATGGCACCAATGAGTTGGTAGAGTTAAGATGTGTAGTCTGGGTTGGTACAGTAGTTGCATGGCATGTGGGCAGCCTTGAAGGTGGGGCTCTGCTGTTCCATCACCCCCTGCCAGCATAAATGAGTTAGCAATCAAATGCCCAACGAGGGCGAATATATCTTTGTGGCTTACCTTGACAATAAAGAAAGGGCACTTATTGATAAGTTTTTTTTTCGCCAATTGACTCCCATAAGCCTTGATATCAGGAAGCAATAGCGCTTCACGCACCTGGCCGCGAAGAAACTGTTGGACTTCTGAGGAGAACCATTTGGCCTCACCGGTGACCTCTTGGATGGTGGACAACGGTTGTGGATGTATTTGCCCGTTGAGGGTAATCATGATGTTCATGAGCCACAGATCTTCTTTGGGCATCTACGGAGAGGAGCTTCTTAGTAAGTGTGGGAGCGAGAAAGGTAAAATTGATCTTACATCAATGAGATTTTGAGCCCATTGAATCATGTCGTCGTTGAGTCGGAATCAATTGCCCATCAACTCCAGCCGGGTGCAAACGGCATCAATGGAACAATTGGTGAGCCTCCCGCCAGACGTGGTTGGTATTGAGAGTCATTCAAAATCATTCACTCACTTTGCATAAGATGATAGTCGCATTTAGTTGCGCAGCGTTGTATCTAGTTAAACTAAGTGATAGTGTTTATTAGCCCACTACTTTCTCTCGTTGTATCGGTTCTCTAACCAACTATCTCATTGGTTCTCATCTCACATACATCGCTGATCACTTCTGACTACCGTCTTAGGTCCGTTTCTAACTTTCTCTCATCTCAACTCTCTATTATTGTCTTTCATACTTAGCTTGCTTTTCTTAGGTTTGTCTTCAGTGTCTGCTGTCACCGTGTCATTGCTTGTGCCTAAAAGTCACCTCATCTAAAAAGTGCATTAGTTAGTAGGGATGAGCCGTGGCTGGAGTTGAGACTGGAGGGAGGTTTGAACATGTTAGTAACATCTGATCCATCGGGATCAGAGTTACTAACATGTAATATCGTCCTACAAGCCGGTGTACGGTAATCCTGGGGGGAGTTTAATGGTTGGCTACCTGGCTGATTTTGGATAGTACCGACTTGACCCTCCCGGGGCAAGGGAAGGATACTTGTCGAGGGGGCGTTGATAAACGCACGCCAACGCCAACCCGCACGCCAATTTTTTTTTTGGCGTGCGGGGCCCACACG
This sequence comes from Puccinia hordei, assembly GCA_007896445.1. Lineage (NCBI taxonomy): Eukaryota > Fungi > Basidiomycota > Pucciniomycetes > Pucciniales > Pucciniaceae > Puccinia > Puccinia hordei. The sequence goes on from RDRW01000273.1 coordinate 3,926, forward strand.
CCATTTTTTTTTTGGCGTGTAGGGTCTACACGCCAAAAAAAAAGGGCGTGTGAGACCCACACGCCAAAAATGGCGTGTGGTTCCCACACACCATTTCTTTTTGGCGTGTGGGCCCCGCACGCCAAATAAAATTGGCGTGCGGGTCCCTCGCTCACATAATCGAATGGGAGGGACCATTCAATTACGTGAGCGGGGCCCCTCCCGGCTGACGAGGTTATACAACCTCGTCAGCCAGGAGGAAGTCCTCCTGGCCGACGAGGTTATACACCTTGTTGGCCAGGAGGAAGTCCTCCCGGCCGGCAAGGCTATACAACCTCGTCGGCCAGGAGGAAGTCCTCCTGGCTGACAAGGTTGTATAACCTCGTCAGCCGGGAGGACTTCCTCCTGGCTGACAAGGTTATACAACCTCGTCAGCCAGGAGGAAGTCCTCCTGGCCGACGAGGTTGTATAGCCTCATCGGCCGGGAGGACTTCCTCCCGGCTGACAAGGTTATACCACCTCGTCAGCCAGGAGGAAGTCCTCCTGGCCGACGAGGTTGTATAACCTCGTCGGCCGGGAGGACTTCCTCCTGGCCAACGAGGTTGTATAACCTCATCGGCCAGGAGGACTTCCTCCTGGCCGACGAGGTTGTATAACCTCGTCAGCCGGGAGGAAGTCCTCCCGGCTGACGAGGCTATACAGCCTCGTGCCGGGAGGGGCCCCGCTCACGTAATTGAATGGGCCCTCCCATTCAATTATGTGAGCAAGGGGGCCCACACGCCAATTTTATTTGGCATGCGGGGCCCACACGCCAAAAAAAAATGGTGTGTGGGAACCACACGCCATTTTTGGCGTGTGGGTCTCACACGCCCTTTTTTTTTGGCGTGTACACCCTACACGCCAAAAAAAAATGGTGTGTGGGCCCCGCATGCCAAAAAAAATTGGTGTGCGCCGTTGGCGTGCGTTTATCAACACCCCTGTCGAGGGTGGTTTTTTTGTTAGTCAGACATGTCTGTCTGTAGAGGATGATGGGCGGAAAAACTCACCCGGTCCTTGGTTGCGGTACGGGCTCATCATCTCGGGCCATTGAGGAGGGACATACATTTTGGATTGCAGGGCTGGATTCATAAGTGGCGGGGCTAGGGATGAAACAGTCTGAGGTATGATTGAATTGGGTGGGGCTTTGGTGCGAGTTTCGTTTTGACTTGGTGTGTTAGGTTGACCCTTGTAGTGGTGGTGGGGATTGTCGGAGGGGGAAAGTGGCGGTTCGTAGGGGTGGTGGGGATACTGGGACATGTTGGATGTTCCAGCCAGGAATTGGAGGCTGGGATATCTCCAACTCTGGGCCAAGGTGTGTTTGAGCGGTCTGTCACAGGTGTGACACCACATACAGGGTGTGAAACTGAAGGGCACACCTGGAATCACTTCCTTGTTGCATACATAAATATGTGCAGTCTACGTCCTTCCCCATTCACCTCAAAAATTATGATTCCTTCCCATTACTAAATATTCAGTGCTTCCCCAGAAAAAAATATTCATAAGTTTCATGAAGATCCCTGGTCTGTAGCAACTATTTTTTTTCTTGAGAAAGATAAAAAGGGCCACATCTCTGATCCATGTTCCTATTTTGGCAGGCTTTGAGACAATACCACAAGATGGTGGAGTTGAAAAATTTAAGTGTATTTCATGTGGAGGAAAGCTGCTAAATTTGAGAAGTATACATAAGCACTTGGCCTCTGAAAGTCATAAGCAGATCACAATATTTGGACACAGATTGGAAAAGACAACAGCCCTGGAGGACTATGTGGGTCATGCACAGAACAATAATACATCCATCTATGAAAGTTCTGCCTCTACAAAATTCCCCCTCTATAATTATGAAGGTCTTGATACAATGGATGTTGAACAAGAATGTCCCACAGCCCTGTTGGACTTCAATGATAGTTTGGGAATAGGATTTGGGGGAGGTGAAGATATTTCAGATGAGCTTTCAGAAAAGGCCTTCGACCCTCTTGATTGGCTCATTGATGATCCAATATCATGCCTTTCTGGGGACCTCATTGAAGACAGTGAAATATTAGAAGGTGATAATGAACCTATTAATGATGGCTATTGTAATCCAAATGGAATGTGGTATCCATTTCCTTCAAAAATGGTATGTAATTTCTCTGTTACCTCAGAAGGAGGAGGAGATAATTTTCTAACATAATATATTTATCTTCAGTATCTGATTGGTGCACTGATTCTTGGCCACTTGCACAATGTATTGTCACAAAGCATGTACCACCAGATCCGCTTAATACTCCATGTTTTCAATGTGTTCCTACCCCACTGGGATACACTCAGGAGGAGAAGGGACAGAATCCGTAGGATGCTGAAAATCAACATTAATGAGAAGTTATCTGTTTTGAACAACAAGTGCTTTTCCCTCAGTGTGAAAGATATCATATGTCATGTGGGTTGATTTTATACCATTATATAAATGTAGTTATTTTGGAGCATACTGAATTTTCTATCATCTTTTGGCAATCCAGGAGCTTTCAAATCCCTATGTGAATAAACATTTGGAATTCTATCCACATGAGACTAATGGTATGAATATCCATGCACTATATCAAAGTGCCAAGTGGAGGGAGCATTTATCTTGGGAGGGAAGAGTACAGATGGTTCAGAGTGGTAATCAACACTATTATATATTTGAGCCAATTACACTACAAGGGCCAGATCAGGAAATTGTCATACCAATATTCTTCTTCAAGATGAATGATGTGCTACATGCTAAATGCATTGTGCCAAGGATGAATGAATATCAAGACACAGAATTCCAAGATGGGACAAGGCAGCTGGCAATCATAGTACCTGAAAACATAATTTACAATTCACCTGATTTGCACAATGTTCCTATAGACAGATTTGACAAGATATATTCAGAGTTTCCAATTATATCTGGAAATTCTTTCAGGGATAGAATACGGGGTCAAATTCTTGAAGGACCAGAGTGGGCCCCTAAAGTAGCAATCCCAGTCCCCAACCCTTGGAGATCTAAAGCCAATGGAAAGATAATTTGCCATGTCCCCATTACACTTTACTCAGACAATACTTCTGGGAACATTTCAAAACAATGGAACAAACATGTCTCCTTCTATATGACATTGAGTGGCCTACCTCCAGAGCATGGCAACATGGAGTATAATTGTCATTTAGTTACTACTTCCAATGAAGCAGGGGCTTTGGAATTGGGAGAGTCTATTGTTGAAGATATGAAGTACACCATATTCCTCTTTCTTGGAATTGGTATTACATTATATTTTTGACTGACAAGATATTTTTCCCTAGATTTTTGATCACCAATGGCAGTTTTGCATATGATTCCAGTATTCATCAAGAGGTTTTATTCATGAGTGTGGTTCTTTGTTATCTAGGAGATTCACCTATGTCAGCTGAGGTCACAAATACCCCAATTCCTGGGGTTTGCAAGAACCCCTGCAGAATGTGCCATTTGCATGTAGATGAAATTTCAGAAAAAAGAGCTATCTCATACATAAAGGATTTCTTTGGGATACCTTTGAAACCTTTTGCAAGAATATGGAAACAAACTGTTGAGAAGACCAAGAGCTCATGGAAAATTCTGACCACTCAGTCAAAGAAGGAATATAAAACCCAAATGGATCATTTGGGCTTGACAGATAAGCTACAAGAAAAACTCATAGCATTGAGGCGTAATAACCCTGAAGAAAGCCAAAGGATCCTCATGATAGAACAAGAGGAACCACACAGGCTTTGCAATACATTTGCTCACCTTAAGAATTTGATGGATGCCTAGATACCCCAGTTGAAATTCTACATGTTTTCTCACTAGGGATTGTCAAGTATCTGTTACGGGACTTCATGGATAAAAAAAAGGACTTTTCAAAAATGGAGGCACATTTGAACTCCTTCATCACAAATGGTATGAATATTCCACCTATTCAGGCTAAATACATGATTGCACACTGGAAGAGTTACTTGGGCAAAGACTTCCGCACAGTAGTACAGTTGGCACCATTTGTATACTTTCCCTTTATGAGCAAGTCAGAGAAGGAGATATGGATCCCATTATGCTGGATTGGCAGACTGATTTTCCAAACTCATATAGACAACATGAATGAGTACATAAAGGAATTAGAAGATCAAATTAAGATATTCACGTATAACATTGTCAAAATGACTGCCCAATGGGAAAATAAGCCAAAATTCCACATGCTATTACATCTACCTGACTCAATCAAACGATTTGGCCCGGCTACCTTATTTGCTACTGAGAAGTTTGAAAGCTAAAATGGATGACTGAGGACAGCTTCTATTCACACAAATTGACTCAGTCCAGGCAGAGATATAGCCATCACTTTCAGTAATTACCAAGTGATGCGCCTAATACTCTCAGGAGCTTACATGTGGGATGATACACAACAAAATTATCTCCAAGCCTCAGATGAAGTCAGGAGAATGTTCTCAGATAATCCACTAATACAAAAGTCCATGGGATACAACCCCAAAGTGGATGAACAATCCTATTTCAAAGCATCTAAAGTGCATGAAGGGAATGAGGAACCAGTTCCACATGAAGTCAGACATAATTATCCAAATTCAGAAATTACACAGGTTGGAACTTTGCAGCTGAATGATAATAATAAAGTTTCCAAGGGATCATTTGTACTTGTGAGTGTTTCAATTGTATATATTTATGTATAAACAAGGCAATGAATCAAATGCCCAAAAATTCAAATAACCAGGAAAATAACCAATATGTTGGGAGTGTTCTTTCAATTTGGCAAGTTGGCCAGCAAAATTACATCTTACAAATTGAACAACGTAAGATCAAGGGTTTACAGCGGGATTGTAAGATGAGGATATTGGAAAAAGAATTGGTAGTAAGATATGTTCCAGCACAAGTGAGTGAGAGAACTTTTTGAAAAATTTACAATCTAACTATAGTGTTTTCACATTGAATTAGCAAATTTTATGTTGTTTAAATGTGCAACACAATTGCTATGACGGTAAGTGTCAAGCTGTGGTATCAAGCAGGCAAAGAAGTGCCCGCCAAGAAGGTACAACTGTGACCTGTGAAATAAAACACAAATACTTTAACAGCTATCTGGTGAATGCATTTTCTCATCATCATCCAGTGTTTCACCAAATAGTATCCAGATTAGACAAGGCTCACATAACAGATGCAGAAATGAATGAAGCAGCATATTTGGGTCAAGCAAAATGGGATCAGACTGTACCACAAAGGAAGGCAAGAAATTTCAGAATATCCAACAACACATTAGTGTCCCAAAACCACACATCACATGAGGCACAATCACTAGAATATCCAACAAGGTCAAGGGATAAATATCCATCATGCCAAATGAACACCAATTTCCCTCCCAATAGTTCAACCCCATTATTACATCCACATTATGGTTCCAATTTCAATTCAAGCACATTGTGTTACCCCCAAGCATCTTCCCTGCACCATCATAGTACACCTATAGCATCAAGCTCTTCCAACCACCTCAATTTCAGCCCCCATTTGGAAAGGAGGGCATCTTACAATCCACATCTTTTACATCCACATTATGGTGCTGATTTCCATTCAAGCACATCTTCTTACCCCCAAGGAAATTCCCCGCTTCAATCAGCAAGGATGTATGATTGGCAACATCATAGTACACCTGTTGCATCAAGCTCTTCCAACAACCTTGGTTTCAGCCCTCATCTGGAAAGAAGGGCCTCTTACAATACACATGTGGAAAGGCATGCATCATACAACCCTAATTTCAGCACTAATGTGGCAGAAAGTTCCCCATATTACCACAGTTATGTTCCTCATGGAGCATCAAGCTCTCATCCCCATAAATGATGTGTGTGTGTGTTTCATGGCCATTACTCTTTTCTGACCATGAATCAATTTTTGTTATGATTCAATCAGTGCACAAGTGAAAAAGACTTCTAGATATAAAAAGTTGCCAATGTGTATGGTACAACAGCCAGAGGTATTACAACATCATGGGCACTGCAATTGCACCTGACAGATCACAATCCAAAAAAGTACTCAGAAAAATGCATGTGTTTGTGGACAAGAATTTCATGGCCAATTGGAATATCTTTTGCTGAAATAAAAACAAACAAGCTTGCAAAAACATGACATTGATTGATCTTAGGGAAATAATAAACAGCAGTGTGTAGAGAAAATCAGGGCCAACTATGTAGGTGTACTATTCTGATGGAGGCCATGAGAGATGACTCATGCTTGACTCAGTAGTGCTTGCACTTGGGTACTACAACAAACAAGAGGATTATCAGCTAAAAATCTATAATGTGAACAAAATAAAGCTCCTTACCTGATCACATTCTTCAGCCAAAGAATTCATGTATCCCCTTGAAAACTTGATGTGCAGAGATGCCAAGGCGTCCTTTTGTTGTGGTAGCTTGTCCAAAAGGCTCCGGAATAACCTGTACTTTACTGGAAGGGGATACTGTTCAATGACTTTCCCCCAGTGGATGCGGCCAACCCATTCAACATTGCCGGCAGCATCTTCATATTTGAGGACTCCCCCAAATTTGAAGTTGATGTGCACCAAATCAAGTTGTGCAAACACTTTGGCTTTGAAGCGGTAAAATCTCCCAGTGGTGGGAAGAGCAGGCATAGTAGTGGTGGCTTTGGATGGATGGTTGCCACATGCCTTCTCAGGTGAGATGAGGTTGAGGAGATTAGCACACAGAGAGGGGTCATATATAATAACAAGCTGGGGGGGGGGGGGGGGGAGGCACCAGGGGGCTTATGGGGTGTATGTATGGTGTGTGTATGGGGGCTTAGTACATATATAGAGGAAAATGTATGAAGGGGGCTTAGATGGCAGGGCAGGTGGATGAGGGTTGGGCTGAAAGGACTGCACATCAGCAGTCCTTTTATAATCCTAACCAACCCCTCTGCCTCCGGTGGTGAATGGGCACTTGAGCCCATCATCCTTGGCAGTGATGGACATTTGCCCACCCCCCCCCCCCCCTGAGAATCTCAAGGGGGAGAATCTGCAAGGTGTAATCCCCCCGACATTGGGAGGTTGTGCGGATTCCAAGTCGAATTGCAAACATATTGTGAACCGTTCTCATGACGGCTTGGAACCCAAAAGTGGTTTCCAAGCCAATTGTGAGCCGTTCTGATGACGCCCTGGAAACCACTTTTGGTTTCCAAGGCGTCATCAGAACCACTTTTGGTTTTTCAGACGACTTGAAAACCAAAAGTGGTTTTCAAGTCGTCCAAAGGCATTCTCAAGTCGTGCTGAGAACCCTTTTGGTTCTTGAGACAGGTCAAAGTTACACCAACGTCCCCGGAACGGGTAGAAACCATTGGGAACACCTTGAGAACGCCTTCAAGGCGTCCAACCTGTCAAAAGAATAGAAATCCATTGGCCAGACATTTTTTTTGAACTAGGGGTGCACCCGTGGTGTAGTATAGCACCTGCGGTGGAGATGCCCTTATAGTGAACCCGGCCCCGATCTCCCCGTTTCTTCTTCAGGCTGGGGATCGAATCATATGGTGCGGTGAGCTTACCCTAATTGCCCATTTGCCCAGGCATCTTATACTGTGCAATATAAATACCATATTACCTCCTATTTCGCTCCCAAACGCGGCCTTCAACGGTGAGTTCGATTGAGTGGTTTTCATTTTCATGTAAATGGGTATGCTAACGTTTCCCCTGCCAAAATCTGCCTTGGGATTCCATGCTACCAAGCCATAGTTGATTACGGCTTGTCTGAGCCTCAGACAGGTAAGTGGCTAACAAGGGATCCTCTTCTGCCTCCACTTCCAATTCTTACTTCTTCACTCGTGACTGCAGGAACAAATGAATAACCAGACTGAGGCCAATCAAGGCAAGAATCCCTCGACTGAGTTCGCACATTACCGTAGGATCATTAACGCATTTGATGAGTATCGAAGGTTATTATCCTATCAATCCCATGTGTCTAGGACATTCAAAGATCTCATGAGTGTCTAACAAGCGCACATTTTTCTTCGTGGAATGTGATTGAGGATTCAGATATTCACTCGCCATCAACAACCGAAGAAGGAAGGATTATTACCGATTGCCATTGAGGGACCAAAGTCTATTGCAAGAATATCCTCTCAAGTTAGACGAAGTCGATGATCGAATCCGCCGGAATGCTGATACTTTAGATGAAATCGTCTTTAAAGGTGAACAGAGCGGATTGGCTCCAAAGCTTCCTCCTGAAGATATCCTTGTTGATCTCTCGACTCCGGCCTCAGTTGAATCTGTAGAACGAGAAACAGGTGAAATGTCTGACATGTCTTGCGCAACTTTCTTTTCTTTCTTGCGTTGATCCTACTTTTTTTTAACAAGACAAAACTGACCTTTTTACGCTACACTTGGACCAGAGCCCGAGTCCCGAGTTAGCGCCCTGGATGCCGAGAAAGTACGTAGCACTCTTAGGCAATTGGTCAGGGACTGGAGCGCCATGGTAAGCTCTGCGGTTTTATCGATCAACGCATTTCTTCAGTTGGAAGGAGAAGATAGATCAAGTCACGCACTGGTTCCTGATCTTCGTTACTTCAGGGTTCACCCGAGCGGCAAGCATGTTATTCACCAATCTTAGAAAGATTGGATCGATTTGCAATTGATTTTTCTGGCGAGGTGTCCCAGAAGAGTGATATTCAAGTCTTGGTTCCAGGCAGCGGCCTGGCTCGGTTGGTTTGGGAAATCGCCAATCGTGGTAAGTCTCAAGTAAAGATATATCTCTTCGGCTCTTCGATCGACCTTCAATCATTTCTTTCTGACTTCCAAATATCTCGAACCTCTCTTCTCCTTTGTCTCTCCAGGATTTACTGCTCAAGGAAATGAAGTTTCATACCAAATGCTACTAGCCTCGAACCTGGTCCTCAATCAGTAAGCCCACTTCCCTAATTATGAATGACCATGCTATACCCACTTTCTCTCCTGAACATATTGCCCTCATTTTTCTCTTCCGACCCGTGCAAATCAAACTCAGTTCCCAAAGCATTGATCAATGGAGTATCTTCCCATTCATCCATTCCTTCTCAAATCTTACTTGCGCCGATCACTTGTTGCAAGAAGTTAGGTTTCCCGACGTATTTGTCCCAGAGGTTTTGAACCGACCTGATTTTGGGATCTCAGTCGGTGAATTCACTGAAATTTTCTCAAATCCCCATGAACATGGTCAGTCGAGTCGCCGTACTTCCTAATACAGCTTTTACTTATATTCTCTTGTCTGAAATAATAGGATGAGATGATGTTGAATTGGCAAACCGTACACTGATGCCGTTACGTGATAGGAAAATGGGATGCTGTAGTCACTTGTTTTTTTCTCGATACCGCCCAGAATATCGTCCAATACATTAGGATAATCTATCAGTTACTGAAGTCATACGGCATTTGGATCAACCTTGGACCCACGCTTTGGCATTACGAGTCATCATCCAATCCTAGGGATACCTCGATCGAGTTGGACGTCAGCGAGATCAAAGAACTGTGCAAGAAGATTGGCTTTAGCTTTGAAGACAACAGTGTACGTTCATCCAACCCTTCACAAAGCTTCCATTTGTTGAAGATAGCTTACAATCCTTTGGTTTTATATTTTCAATATAACTGGTCATTTTTAAAGGAAAAAGTCATTGAAACCACCTATGCAGGTAATCCACAAAATAATCTAAAACAAGGTATCTTGGCCCTCCTTTTGCGCAGAATAACATGTCATTTATCTTATTATTATTGTCATTGATTTCAAACTGATGTGCAATAATTAATAACTTTTTCCCCTTTTCTGTTTGTATCAAGTGTATAGAGCTGATTATTGGGTATGTGCTAAAAAATCAAAATGAGTTAAGTGGTTTCTCAAACCTTTGGTTAACTCCCTTGTAGAATTTATTAAATTGGGTACAGCATAGATGATATGTTGATTAAGGGTTTTTTAGATTGACAATCCATGTAAGAAATTAAAACAAATAAGATTCTCAATTTATTGGCCTATGCTGCAACTGGCAACCTCACTTCAAACCTGATTGTATCCAATTCCCAAATCTGGCATTGTATCAGTCAAATAAATCTGATAGTATTTCAGAAAAAACTGGTATTGTATCTATCTCAGTGCATATGATATCTACCAAAAATGATGTTATGCATCAACTCAACCAGTTTGATACCAAAATGACTGACATGACATGACATCATATCTTTCCATCTGATCTAATCCTGATGGGCCAAAAGGTTATGTCAGATGTAAAAATCTGATATAAAATTAGTGATGTTGATATTAAATATGTTGAGTAAATTCAATATCATTGATAATAGAAATGATATCACTTCAGGTAGATGCAGTATCAGTTGTGGTAGGTACAATACCAGTGTTTCAGATATAATACCAGATTTTCTCAACTGATTTAATACCAGATGTGGTAATCTGATACAATCATGCAGGAAGTGCTTGTAAGTTGTAAAAGGAGCTGCATTTGGTCTCACAATTTCTGATTATTTTGTCCTTTAGATGTATTGATTCTTTATATTGAAACAAGGGCATAGCCCCCTATTTTGAGGACTAGGGGGACTTATAGAAAACGGAGCTTGATGAGAAGAATGCATAAATTTGTATTTGAGAAAATATAGGCAATGGGGGGCCTGCTATGCTAACATTAGCTTTAGCATAGTGTAGTGTTAGCTTTTTTAGCTATGCTAACAACAAGTTACTGTTAGCTGGTAATTTGGGTAGCTAATGCTAAAACATTTTCATTGAAAAAAAAAGTGGTTGGTGTAGTCTTAGCACCATTGAAAAAGGAAGTTAATGCTACAGAAATATAATGGTAGCTAATTTTTAGCGGTGTTAGAAGGAAAAAAAAGCTATGCTAACTGTTATCATAGCACTCTTATCAGCTACTCTAACTGCTAGTGTAGTGCTCTTCTCTTCTCAGCTATGCAAAATGTTAGTGTAGCGCTCTTCTCAGCTATACTACTCAACAGTAGTGGACCAGAAGAACCTCTCAAAAATAAATATTAGAGAGTAAAATAAAAAAAGTCCAGGGAATAAGGATAATATCAACTTGGTCAGAGACTAATCATTGCCAAACTTTTTGGGGATTGATAAATACACACCCCTGGTGTGAAACTCCAACTCACTAGTTTCACAAACCAATCACAGAACAACCAACTACTTCAACTCACCGCCCCGCTCCCCCTTCTAGTTCAGCAGAGACTCAACTTACTTTATCTGCTGAACTAGGTAAGCCAGAAACACTTCACTTCAATCAATCATCTTTCTTTAATTATTCTTCTTTATTTTCTCTTTCATCTTCTTTCTCATAATTAATCCTATTTTGTATATACTGACACGAGAGACTCAACTTACTTTATCTGCTGAACTAGAAATCCAATCACACTGTGGTTCTAGAACTGTCTCTCTCAGCGCCCACTGATCACTTCATACTGTAAGGACTAGTGAAGGGAGTAAACCCTTACACTTTTTTTTTCTTGAACCAATACAACCAACTCCAATCGCCGCCTTGGATGAACACGCGGAAGACGATTGTCACTGAATTACTAGGCCCTTTATCAGACCCTGAAGCACTCCTTTGAGCAGCGAACGCTAAACGTCGCCGCGAAGCTCTTCTACTCCAACAAGAACAAGCCAGACTGGTCGAAACAATCGATCCAACCTCCGTACCACTTCCTGCGGACGTGCCCGAATTCCATCCCCCTCCTGAATCTCTTCTCGCGATGACTGACCAACCGTCGTCGAGTGGAAAAACGCCGCTCATTGCTTTATCGACCGATGAAATTCTCCGTCGGCTCCTCGCATTCCAAGAATCGAACATCCTGATGTCTAAAGCCGACAGAGAGGCAGTTGCAGAGGACCGTCGAGCAGTCGCTGAGGACCGTAAGGCGGATGCGCTCCGAATAGCTCGCCTAGAGGAGGCCTTGACCTCTTTAGCCATCAGGCAAGGCCCATCTGAACACAGCTCACTGTCGACTCCCAACCGCACTGACCTATCAAAGTTTCGTTTTGGCGACGGTCCCTTCTTCAAGGGGCCCTTTCAGTCGACCGAACCGTTTCTGAAGTGGGTCCACAGTCTACAGATCATGTTCTCGACCAAAGCGGTCGTGCATGACACCGACAAGATTCGCATCGTAGGCGGTCTTCTCATGGAAACTAATCTCCTGGCCTTTTACGCTAACGAAGCCGAGAACATGGTCGACGGTAGTTGGACGGCATTCAAGGACCGTCTCTTTGAGGTCGCATTACCCACTCAGTGGCGAACCTCCCTAAAAATGAAGATCCGACAACTCAGGATGCACGACAACGAATCCTTCATCGCCTTCAGCACTCGTGCACGGACCTTACAGAGTTTGTACAACTTCGATAACGTCACCATGGACGATTTCGAACTTGCCGAGTATGTTACCTTTGGTATCACGGACGATCTGCGCGTCAAAGTGAATGATTTCGGGCTCCTACAAGTGAACCCTTTTACCTACAGCCACTTCGAGATGAGGACGGCCACCTTCTATGAGGGACTCGCGAAGAAGCCAAACCAGCGGCTCCGCCAGCCAACCTCATCTTCCACTCCGACCGCAGATCGCCCTACAACTGAAGAAATCGTGTGGCGCGTCAACAGCTTCCTCGACACGCAAGGCCGCTGCCACTTCTGCAAGAAGCGATGTGGTAGCGCCCTAGGAGCATGTCCTAACCCCCTCGATCGGTCGCGTGTGGAGATCCCCAGCTCGTTCAAAGCTCCACCCATGCCTGAAGGGTGGAGGCCACAACGTCCGCGTAATGCAGCACCTTCAGCATCGGTTGGCCGCCCAACTCAAGCTCCAGCAGGCCGAGCCCCACTTCGAGCGGCAACTGTCGCCGGTGTTTCGGAAGACAACCTCTTCCCACCACTGGACACGGCGTCGGTTTCTGCACTGGCCGAATTAGATCAGGAACTCCGTCTGATCGAACAGGAGAAGTACGTCAACAGCCCCCCCCCTTCAAATCGACTAATAGTAGATCTACTACACGACGGTGTTCGCTTACGCGGTTTAATTGATACAGGAGCCGAGATCAACCTGATCAGTGAAGCGGCCGCTAATCGTGCGCGGTTGACAATGTCTAAGCTAGCCCAACCGACGACAATCCGTCTTGCACTAGAATCTACAACAGATACCCCTCCCTTTGTCTTGGACAAATCAGTCACAGCGTCGTTGCGGGACCCCGTCTCAGGGTTAGAGTTCGACGCCATTTTCTTCAAGGTGGGACCGGTGAATGGGCCCTATGATATGATCCTAGGTGCCCCCTTTTTATCCATCTTCTCCCTTTCTGTTTCAATGTTATCCCGCTCTATCCGCTGTGACCGTACTGGTCATCAAATGTTTGATTATCGGGCGACAAAACCAATTGAAAGCAATGCAAATACTATTCCGCCTTCAACTGGACTTACTGAGCCAAGGCCACCTGAGTGGGTAGAGACGGAGAAAGCCTTCATACTAGAGTTCGAAGACCTGTTCCCACAGGACATCCCGGCTGTTTCTGAGGAAGCGGAAGCCGAAGGCTTATTCAAGGACGGTTCCTTTCCAGCTAAACTGCAAAGTGAAAGCTCCAAAGTCCGTCATCATATTGTCCTCAAAGACCCGAATGCAATGTTCAACGAACGACAATATCCCTACCCACAAAAGCACCTCCGCGCGTGGCGACAATTGTTTGAGCAACACTTAGAAGCAGGACGAATCCGCCGCTCCAGTAGTCAATACGCGTCGGCGAGTTTTATCATACCAAAGAAAGATCCGTCGGCTCTGCCCCGGTGGATCTGTGATTATAGGAAACTTAATGAAAACACTGTGCGTGATCGATCGCCGCTCCCCAACGTAGATGAAATGGTCCGACTGGTCTCCTCAGGGAAGGTATTCTCCATACTTGACCAAACAAATGCTTTTTTCCAAACTCGCATGCGGGAAGCTGACATTCCCTTGACAGCTGTAAAAACGCCGTGGGGCCTAGTCGAGTGGTGCGTTATGCCCATGGGTCTCACCAACGCGCCGGCTACACATCAAGCCAGACTAGAAGAAGCATTGGGGAATTTGATTGGGGACTGTTGTGTCGTATATCTCGACGATATTGTGGTCTTTTCTGATTCATACAATCAACACCGTCTCCACCTCCGGCGAGTTCTACAACGTCTGCGCGCAGCCACACTGTATTGCAGCCCGAAGAAAAACCCAGCTTTTTCGCCGAAGGATAAAGTTCCTTGGCCACTGGATTTCTGTGGACGGGTTGACGGCAGATGATGAGAAGGTAGCAAAAATTTTAGACTGGCCTTCTCCCCGCTCGGCAAAAGCAGTGAAAAGATTCCTTGGGACGGTTCAATGGATGAAAAAATTCATCTGGGGGTTGCAGAAATACGTCGGTACGCTCACTCCTCTGACCAGCTCAAAACTCGATCCTAAGGATTTCCGGTGGGGTGATAAGGAAGAACATGCCTTTCAAAAGATTAAGAGTATCATGACATCTCTTCCCTGTTTGAAGAATATTGACTATGATTCTGACGACCCATTATGGCTGTTCACGGATGCCAGTGGGGTTGGTTTGGGAGCAGCGCTTTTTCAAGGCAAGGACTGGAAGGAAGCATCTCCCATAGCATACGAATCTCACCTCATGTCATCAGCTGAGCGGAACTACCCGGTACATGAACAGGAATTGTTGGCGGTGATCCATGCGCTACAAAAGTGGAAAATGTTATTACTTGGTATGAAGATCAATGTAATGACGGATCACCATTCACTTACTTACCTGCTGAAACAGCGTAATCTCAGTCGCCGTCAAGCCCGTTGGACTGAAATCTTAGCAGACTTCGACCTTCACTTCGAGTATATCCGCGGTGAGGATAACACCGTTGCGGACGCTTTATCTAGGAAATCTTCGGCGGACGACGAGACCTTGGTTAACACGACGGACGTTGCGTGTGTCGCAGCCCTAACAGAACTGGGCCCAGAACTTTCGAACTCTCTCAAGGACGCAATCATCAAAGGCTACGGTGACGACCCTTTCTGTGTGGCGCTACATAATGTCCTACCACTCCGAGAGGATTGTGTCGAACGTGAAGGGCTTCTGTTCATTGAAAATCGACTCCTGATACCAAAGCTGCCCGACTTACGTCGTAATCTCGTTCGAGAGGCTCATGAGCGACTAGGACACCTCGGCTACCTTAAGACCGTGACGGAGGTACGACGAGATTTCTTCTGGCCGGGGATGTCAAAAGACGTACGTCTGTTTGCCCAAGGGTGTGAAACCTGCCAGCGGACAAAAGCACCGACGGTAGCTCCCACAGGAAAAATGCTAACACCCCCTATCCCATCGACGCCTCTGGACCACCTTGCGATTGACTTCGTTGGTCCACTTCGATCGGCCACCCATTATGACATGATATTGACATGCACCTGTCGCATGTCGGGGTTCACTCGTTTGATTCCAGTTTTGCAGAAGGACACGGCCGAAAAGACTGCCGCCCGATTCTTCACTGGTTGGCTCGCAACCTTCGGCTCGCCTGTGACCATCATCAGTGACCGAGATAAGACCTGGACTTCTCGTTTCTGGAAGCAACTGATGGAGAAAATGTCCATCAAATTCCACATGACGTCGGCTTTCCATCCACAAGCCGATGGCCGCAGTGAACGGACCAACAAAACGGTCGGGCAAATCCTTCGAGTATTCACAGCCAAACGCCAAAGTCGCTGGCTTGAGGCACTACCGGCAGCTGAATTCGCTATTAACAGCGCCGTCAATGTAGCGACGGGCTTCAGCCCTTTCCAACTGGTGTTCGGTCGCCGTCCACGCCTTTTCGCTTCAACGGACGGTCCATCAGACGGTCCACCCGCACTGGACAAGTGGCTACAACAACGAGAGAGTTCGTGGGTGGAAGCTCGTGACGCCTTGTGGACTAGTCGAGTTAAGCAGGCCCTACAACATAATAAACATTGCCGGGATCTTCCTCCACTATCAGCGGGTTCTTGGGTCCTTTTGGATTCAGCGGACTGGCGCGGAAGACATCAAGGAGGCACCGACAAGCTCAAGGAGCGATTCGAGGGCCCATATCGTGTCAACAAGGTCTTCAACAACGGCCAGAACGTCCAACTGGATCTTCCACAGGGTGACGGCCGCCACAACGCACTTCACATTTCAAAAGTGAAGCCTTTTTTTACACCGGATGGCATGGCGAAGTTGGATGAGATCAAAGTAAGTTCCATCCAATAGTGCACCGCCGGGCATATCTACTATATGAAGTTTTAGCATTACCTTGGCCACAGCTGTGAGCGTCAAATTGGACTTTGCCTCCTCTCCTTAGGTGGACCTCGACCGCTTCGACCTTGGACAACTACAAACCGGCCAGCCCTGCCTCACCTATCCATTCCTTTTGCCTCAGCCCTCCATCCTCATCCTCATCATCATTGCTCTTTACCCTTACTCTGCCCTTTTTCTTTTCCTCAATTTCTTCCCCTCCTTTTTTTCTTTCTTCTTCCCCCTTTTTTTACTTTTCTTTCTTTTCTTTTGACTCTATTCTCGACTCTTTTCATTAGGGGGGGAGACTGTGAAACTCCAACTCACTAGTTTCACAAACCAATCACAGAACAACCAACTACTTCAACTCACCGCCCCGCTCCCCCTTCTAGTTCAGCAGAGACTCAACTTACTTTATCTGCTGAACTAGGTAAGCCAGAAACACTTCACTTCAATCAATCATCTTTCTTTAATTATTCTTCTTTATTTTCTCTTTCATCTTCTTTCTCATAATTAATCCTATTTTGTATATACTGACACGAGAGACTCAACTTACTTTATCTGCTGAACTAGAAATCCAATCACACTGTGGTTCTAGAACTGTCTCTCTCAGCGCCCACTGATCACTTCATACTGTAAGGACTAGTGAAGGGAGTAAACCCTTACACCTGGCCACACCCTTTTTTGGGTGTCAGCACGCCTGTAGATGGGTGTGCAGTGAACACGCCCACACACAGGCGTGCAACACCCCCAACCATGGGTGTTAAGCCGCACAACCTGTTCAAAACAGGGTGTGCGGTTTGCACGCTGTGGGAGAACTTATATACAGGAGGTGCAGCACTGAAGCTGAGCCCGCAGCGCGGGCTCAGTGGCAGACTGAGGAAGGGGGTACATACCAAATTTCACCGGACACTTCGCGGGGAACGCACGAGGGCGCAGCATGCAACATTCTATAGTTGGCGCGGGCAATTGGTCGAGCGGACAAGGGCCACTTCAGTATGCACAACGTAGGAGGGACCGGTTGGAGCCACAGGGTTTGGGGCACCCAGCCGACAAGCAGAGCAGGGGCAGAAGGAGTGTAGGTGGACGCAGGGGCAACGGACGACTGCAGGGGTAAACAGGGTATAGTAGTTGGGGGCAGGCTGCGGTGCAATGCGGAATTAGAGAGGCAGGCAAGTAGGGTTCCAGGGATGGTACCGGGGATTGCAGGACATGACCGGGGGAGTGTATAAATAGAGTGTTGTAGTAGAGTTGCAGGATCTTATCTTATCTTATCATCGAAGTAGATAGCTATCATCTTCAGCGCATATAAGAAATCTCTTTAGTTTATCAACTCTCTTTGCAACTTTCAGTGTTTGCGGAAAAGCGGAACTGTGAAGGGCATCATCAGCAACATGAACACAAGACAAACGGTCCCCTTGCTGAGTATAAGGGGTTGCAGGGAATCCAGTTAGTCATCTGCTAACAGCTGTTTATTCCGCAGAGGAAATCAAAGAACTACCGGAACCAACCAGGAAGAAGGGCAACCAAGGCGGGATGTACATTTTCTGTCATTGGGGTCGCCTTTATTTCCAAAATTCCCTTCAGGAGGCTGCATCATTTACCTTTACCGGAGGAATTCCCTCCAGTCAAAGAGGCTGTATAACCTCCATGACCAGGAGGAATCCCTCTGGCTGCAGAGGTTGTATAACCTCTTCAACCGGAGGGATTCCCTCTTGCCAAGGAGGTCACACAAACTCTTCAACAGGAGGGATCCCCTCAAGCCAAGGAGTTTATACAACCTCTTCAACCGGAGGGATTCCCTCAGGCCAAGGAGGTTATACAACCTCCTCAACCGGAGGGATTGCCTCCGTCCAAGGAGGTTATACAGCCTGCTGGAGGGCATCCAAACGGCAAACCCTGTTTTGAACAGGGCATGCGGCTGCACACCCACCTTTGGGGGTTTCACACACCTGTAGATGGGCGTGCACACTGCACACCCATCTGCAGGCGTGAAGCCCAAATAAGGGTGTGTGCTGCACGCCCTTTTTTTGACAGGCGTGTATTTATCAATCCCCAAACTTTTTGTATATACATATATCAATTTTTTTCATATTCATCAAACAGAAACAAAGAAAAAAAAATTGAGACCAATGAATGAGAGAAACAAGAAAAAAATTATTACCTAATTTTATTTTTTTCAGAGTAACCATGAGTATAGCTATTAACAATGCCTTGTGCTTTTGAGAAATTTCCAGCCACCTTTATACCATTGTTCAACCACATATGAATACTAACACACCTTTCAATTTTCCATGGGTTCACACTTCCTCAGCCACTTGAGAAAACATCAGTAGTAGAAGAAAATGTATGCTCTGCAGCACAAGATGCTTCTGAGCTGGCCAAATAGTACCTTTCTAATGATGAAAGAACTGTATAAATTGATGAATGAACCTGAACAGTAGAAGTCTTGAAATTAATGTGAGCTAACTAAAATACTTGGAACAATTTAAGAAAGAATAGAAGCCAAACCTTCCACCAGAAAAAAATACTATTGCAATCCTTTTGCTCTGGGCCTGTTAAGTGATCCATGTGTTTTACATGAACTTCAAGATCTTTTTATTTCTTCTGTGTTTCAGGATCTTTGAACAATACAAAGATTTTATCCTTTCAAACACCCATAGAATTCTTGTCCAAGATATTGATTTCTGTTTTTCTTCTTCTTTTTGTTCAACAATTCTCTTTTTTTAGAAAAGAGGTGATCCAAAGTGTTTTCAGCCTTCACCACTTTTTTGGGCCAGTAATGAGAGAGAATTTTGATGCAAAACATTGTTTGAAACATAGTTGCAATTATAAGTGGTTCACATTCAAGCACCTCTTCTTGGTAGACCTCAAGCTTTTCTATCATTTTCACATACATTGGATGTGTAGATGCCCTCAATTGCATCCTGCCTCTTTTATCTTTGAATCTGAGATTTTTTGATAGTAGTTTGGAAACACAAAAGCACCTGTAGGAATGTTCCCCTCCATCTCATTGGTAAAACAGTTAAAAGGCTGTAAGCATCATGTATGACATAACCAAGGGAATTATGTGCAATTGAAATACCTCAATTATACCTCCTGATTCAATTTGTGGATCATAATCTATTCCTTACTTGTAAACAATTTCTTTGAAGCAGCCAAACTTCTTTCAATTCTATTTGCAGCTGGATACAAAAATTTGTGCTTGGAATTTTCTATAATTATCACCAAGAATTGGAACAATAGGGGGTATCAAATATGACCAAATCCACAATTAAAACCAGTGAATTAGTTTTTTCAACAAAATTTCACTTGTGAGATTTTTGGATTGTTTTATATAGATTCCCATGGTGTTTAAAAATGGTGGATTTCCAAAGCCAGTTGATTAGATAAGCGTGGATTTGGTCATATTTGATACCCCCTAATAAACTGAGTTCAAAAATACCAGTACCATCATATTATTCAGAATTATAGCTCAATTACATAATTTTCTTTCCCTGTAGGCACACTCCTGGCTTTGATATTTGATTATCCAGTAGATTCCATAACCAGAAATCAGACCATTAAATTTTTGCTTCTGGTAATCATCTGCCTTCCGGTAAAATTTGGCTCTCCATGCACTTGATATGTAATTTCTTTCACTGAAAAGTCCAGCTAAAGATACAGTAATTGCTAAAAAACCACTGACCCTTTTGATTTAACTCATTTAACTCATTAGAATAATTTCTGTTGTCCAATGATTTCTTATTATTAGGAGGTATAAAATATGACCAAATCCACCATTGTCTAATCAACTGGTTTTGAAAATCCACCATTTTTAAAAACAATAGCTCCATGTGAGGACTTTCTGCTGAATAGGATCTCATATCCACAGCCTTTCTACACATTAAAAATAAAAACAAATACCACAGTCAACTGATAGAATATTACATTCCCAAAAAAATACATAAACTACAAATCACCTTGTCTATCCTGAATTTTGGGGGTCCAACCCTCTCCTCCTCTTCCTCCTCTTCATTCACCTGTACTACTGTGTATGGCATGAACTTGGGCTTGTGGTTATCCACAACACCTCAATAATATAACTTTTGAACTACACAAAACACCTCAGTTTACTCAATGAAACTGGTGTAAAAGCATTTGCATCTACATGTATAAGCATACAGTGCACATTCCCTATGAGGGCTACCTGCTCAGCCTTTAGAGTGGATTTACAGTTTTTAGGGGTGAGAATCAAGTTTAAATGTAAGTGAGGCAATCTATGAGACCATTTTTTCTGTAGATTCAGAAATTCAAATAATATTCAAAGTGTTTTTTTACTATTTTTATTTTATTTTTTGTATTGTGATTTTTAAGTAATAATAGGGGGTATCAAATATGACCCAATCCACCATTATCTAATAAACTGTTTTTTGAAAATCCACAATTTGTAAAAACCATGGATATCAATGTAAAATAGTTCAGAATTCTCAACAGTGAAATTTTGCAGAAAATCCCAATTCACTGGTTATGATTGTGGGTTTGATGATATTTGATAGCCCCTAATGTCTCTTTTTATTATTTTAAGTAAATAATATATTTGTTTACACATTTATACCTATTACAGGCTGTCTCTGCCATAGTAGAAAGCTGACAAATATACACCTCTCTGGATGACCACTTTAGCCTTAGGTTGTTTTCTGAACATGCTGTTTTGCATCTGAAGTTTAAGAAATTTAGGGGAATTTCATCAGCATGTTCACCAAATTCTACCCTCAGATTCTCATAATCCCTGATAGGAATCAGGATGATGTACTTGGGAATAATTTTCTGATTGAAATCATTCCCTGTAAGGACAAAACTTTATTGGAGCACTGGCAGTGCTGCGGACTGAGCTTGATTAGTTTTACTTTACATTTGATGAGACTAGTTCAGAAACCCTAACTGTAGACATATTTAGTTCTATTATTCCTACATAGTTCTTCCTTTTCTTTCATCTCATTATTTCATTATCAACGTAATCATCTGCTCATCCAAGCTCTCCCGCGTGACTCTAGGTGTGCCTCCATCTTAGTTGCTACTGTTGTCCGCTCGTGTCTTACTTACAAACCTCTCGCTTTCTCAGTGTTGTGGTTGAACCGCTACTGATTCCATTAAAATTATGGTAATGTAAACTCTACTATTGTAGAAAATATTATGATCGATAATTTATGCTCAAATTTTTTGATGTTATTTCAAAAACTCTGAGGGTCTAACCATGAAAATAAAATAGGTTCAGACAATCTTTTGCTTTCATTAATGTCAGAGATACATTAATGAGATCTATACAATAGTTCCTATCCGGATTCTGTTGGAGTGAGAAGCGCTTCAAACATTGGCACCAATAGTACTTTAAGATCATAGGATCTGAAAAGGATATCAGAAGAGAAATATATGTTATCAACCAAAGAGCCATCCTACAGAGATGGAAAGAATAATCGGAAGAGCCGCTGCGGATACCGCGTTTCCTGAAAATGTTGAGGGAGCGCCCGACTAACAGCATCAAAAAAAAGTGAAGAAAAATGTTTTTCAGAGGTGTCAGTTAACGTTACGTTCAGATCTATTTCTTTAATGATCGTCATTCCACGAACCGGTTTCTCCTTTGGTTTTTCTTTTTGAGGTGCGGGTACGGGTACCGGCTTCGGCTTAGGCTCACCAACGCCAGCACCACCACCACCACCACCACCGCCAGCACCGCCAGCACCACCAGCACCACCAGCACCACCACCAGTACCAGTAGGACTAGATTTTGCACCACCCGCCAAGGGTGCGCATGCTTCCACTAGCTCAGCTTGCTGGAGATCAAGTCAAGGGAAAGTATCAGCCGATCAGATCATGAAGAAGCGCAAAACAGGCCAATAAAGTCAGAGAGTCACGCGAGAAGAAGGCAAAACAAACTTACGGTGATTCCGGCAGCCTTAATTTTAGCAGCAGCAGCAGAATCTTTACCTGCCGCCGTTTTTTTGCCTCCTAAGGAGTCCTTTGTGTCTCCTGGCTTGTCGGCCAAAACGGTTGTCGTTCCGGTCGTTCCGGTCGTTCCGGTCGTTCCGGGCGTTCCGAGCGCTCCGGAAGTGTTATCAGCCAAAACTGAAGCTCCAGACGATGCGGGATCGGGTGTAGCTGGGTAAGCCAGCGTATTGTGGATAGAGGCCAGAGCAACCAGTAACACGATGGAAAGATTTTTGAAACTCATGATCGTTGATGCTTTTGTTTTCTGATCGAGTAGGATTAGAAAAATTCAAATTAAAAAGCTAAAACTTGACGATACGCTAGAGACTGGGAAAGATGGATGCTATTCAAGTAAAAAAAACTGATTAGAAAATCGCCTGGATTGTTTCTTAGCTGAAGTGGCAAGAAGATGAGATGTCCGAAGAAAGCTCCGGCAGGACCCAGTCCTATTTATAGCCTTTTAGGTTCGCTGCTACTTATGTTGCCAAGGATGCGAGCTACCTCAAGCAAGCTGTGTGTAGCTGTCTTCTCTCTTTCCTTGGGCTCATCGATCTCCCAAGCAGTCGAATTCATCAAGGTGTTACATATTGATTGCCATGACTGAGGTTGCAATGAACGGCCGGCTCCGTTGGAGTGCTCGACTGTGAATCTTCACACGAAAGCCTTCGGACGCCAGGGGCGATGGCTGACGATAAAAAATTTACACTGGGGCATCTAATCATTGATTGGGGTAATAGACGCAGCCATACTTTTTCACTAGAGGCCCATACTGAGTTGGAGGGGAATCGTTTACTCAGTCTCTCGGCTACAGTGTGAATTGTCAGTCGACTACTACAAACCACGATACCGAAGCCGCATTTTTCTTCTCCATTAAAGACTGTTAAATAGAAGCATTGCCCATGACGCCATTGTTACTTGTCTCTGTAAGCTTCGTAACTTGCGACAATTATTAATGTAGGATCATGGGTACAAGGCGAAAGGTGAAATCATGACAATTATTAACTTCCCCGCTACGCTACATATTGTTCCGAGATCCTAGGCTTTGCACCAACCTAAAGTTAACTAACTTCACTCCATGGAGTAATATGGTAGTCCGAACCAAAATTTTCAGCCTCCCGAGAATTTTGTTACAGTGGAATAGCGCCCCTGTTTATGGGGACTCCAGAATTCACTTTTGTTACTCTGGTCGGCCTAGAATCCATGAAATTTAAATTCTTGATCTACCAGAAGCTTGAAGTCGTCAGAAAAAGCCCATTCAGCAATGTCACAATAGCTGGTTTTGCCCCCATGTATAATACGGTCAAATTCTACCCAATATGTGCCCCCACACAAACAAAGGTCCACCCCTATGCAACTAGAACCTCAATGGCCTATCATTTTGTCGGAAAGGACACAGTTCCAGGGTAAACCCCTCAATAACATCCTATGAGTACATTGTTGCAATAAGTGTGTCATTGTTTTCATCAAGCCAGCCACTGGTACACACTGCCAGAATAATTTCCTAGGATGAAGTCATCAGTTAAACTGGGATTCACTCAACCAATTTAATCTTAGTTGATATCACCTGATGAAATAAAAGGCCAAGTGAACCCCCTTGGTTTTATATTTCATTGGTTGAGGCCAACCTAATTTAAATTGCTTGATTGCATCCTAGTGTAACTGGGATGAACTCAACCTAGGCAATTATGCTGGCAGTGACAACAACTGCACAGTTTACTGGAACAATGTTGATCAAAAATTTGTTGAAAACCTGTTGAAGTGCCAAATTAGGCACTGCTTGACACAGATTGCTAACACATCCATGGGAGAAATCATACCAGCATTGGAGTCAATACATCATCATCACCATAACACAAGAATACATATAAAATGAATTCAACATTAGGCAATGCATACTTGCTCAGTGGTTACAGTATCACTCATAAAGTCTGAGGTTGTGGGTTCAGGTCCCACAGTACACAACCTTTCTTTTCACTTGTTCAATAAAATCTGCCACCAGTCCATGGCACTATCCATTCAAACTATTTACCACCTAACCATCCATTTCTCCCTAGAAAGTGATTAAGGCAACCCTATTTCCCCAAATCAATTTCTGGGAAGATACACCTTGACCCAGCTGCATCAATACATGCAAGTGGAAACCTTAAACTGCACAACAGTGTGGAACTCCTAAAGGATCAGGAAAGAGCTTAAAGGGTAAATGGACAGAAAATGTAGCAAGTAGGATACATTGGGACTACAGGTGCTGATGAGGCTGCCTTTGTTGACTATAGCTGAGGGGAAAGGATTTCACCAAGAAAAAGAAGGAAAAGAGGTGCGGCTAAATTTCTACTTATCCTAAGGCTACTGATACTAATAGGTAACTTGGGTTGTTTAATCAATCAGAGGCAGGGACCTTAGTAAAAGCAGGCAAAAAAGAGCTTTAAAGGGGGAATTGGTTATTGCAATAGTTTGTATTTGTGTAAAACTTTGTGGGGCTCTAGAGTAAATTTGATAATTCAAAGGTAAAAGCAAATGAAAAGTGTACTAATAAAAGGGGGGAAGGGCCAGAGTGCATACTTCAACATAGAACTAAGGGGAACTCTATTTATAACATAAAAAAGGGAACAGGATGGCTAATCCTGGAAGTAATGAGAGAAGGGGAATATTTGCAGTGGTATACAGCCAAAAGAGAGTAGTGAAAGAGTAAGAAAGTTGAGCCAATGCAACTAGTAACCAACAGAGTGATTGTGGCAGAGGATGTAGTTGTCAGCCACCAAGATATTAAATGTAGTATTCACCATTTAACACTTGAAACTGCAAGCTTGAATAAATTATAATTATTCTTTATTTTATTTTGGGCATTAATAAAAAAAACCCGGTTTGTCCGCGTTTACACTCGGTTTTACGCAGCGGCGACGTCAAATTTGCTGTCGGGACAGCACACCTGGTTTTCCGCTTTTACACCCGGTTTTTTTAATTGTTTTTTTGCGGGCGGATTTTAATTTTTTTTCAACATTTAAAGATGGTTTAATATACTTCCAGGGGTGTAGAAGTTGATGGTATTTTTTATTTTCCAAAAAAACAACATATTCTTTTTTTTTGCCCATACACCCAGTTTGTTCAAAAAAAAACCCCACAGCTCAATTTTCAGGATTTCTCAAAATTTTAAATCTTTTTAAAACACTTTAAGGGGTTTAGAATTCAATGTGACAAACAGTTTATTTTTAAATTCACTGGTTTTTTTTTTTTTTTTGATTTTTGGACAGAATTTATTTCTAAACACCTTGACGCCTGTCTTTCAAGACATTTGGGGAGTTTTTAAATGGATTCATACACTTTGGAGGGTGAATAATTCATTGGAAACAAATACGGATTATAAAATTAACTCGTTATCAGATTTCATGACAAAGAAATGGAAATATAATGACACACAGCGGTATATTGGTACATTGTATGATGCTTTGGAGTGTTACATGTAAGATAATTATTACACATTACATATTGGTTCAGGAATTTAATTCAGGCATAGATTCACCATTTTTAAGCATTTACTAGTTGTTATCAGTAGTGTTTATAACAATTTCTCTTTCTTATACTTATTATTTGGGTGCGCATTCTTAGTCTGTACTAATGTCTCTTTGTTATTAGGGGGTATCAAATATGACCAAATCCACCATTATGTAATCACCTGGTTTTGAAAATCCACCATTTTTAAAAACCATGGATATCAATATAAAATGGTTCAGAATTCTCAAAAGTGAAATTTTGTGGAAAAACCTAATTCACTGGTTTTAATTGTGGATTTGTTCATATTTGATACCCCCTATTAATCACATTTATTATTTATTAATAAATTATTAACTTGCAATTATGTCTCTTTCTTTTTATTTTATTTATATATTTTATTTTATTCTATTTTATTCTATTTATTTTATTTTGTTTATTTTACTTGTTTTACTTATTTATTTTATTTATTTTATTTATTTTATTTATTTTATTTATTTTATTTATTTTATTTATTTTATTTATTTTATTTATTTTATTTATTTTATTTATTTTATTTATTTTATTTATTTTATTTATTTTATTTTATTTATTTATTTTATTTATTTTAAATAAAATAATGAATGAGGATGATTGGGGAGGTTGTGTTATACATAAATGATCAACTTGCAATTATGTCTCTTGCTTTTAATTAATTAATTTATTTTATTCATTTCATTCATTCTTATTTATTTAATTTTATATTATTTAATTTTGTTTATTTTACTTGTTTGACTTATTTACAATGCCGCCCTCCATAATTTTATTTTGTTTTGTTTTTTTTATTTTCCTTGTTTTCCTTTTTTACTTTATTTGTTTTAAATAAAATATTGAATGAGGATGATTGGGGAGGTCACGCGCATCAAATGCCGCCCTCCATAATTTTGTTTTGTTTTGTTTTGTTTTGTTTATTTTCCTTGTTTTAATTGTTTATTTTATTTTATTTGTTTTAAATAAAATGTTGAATGAGGATGATTGGGGAGGTCACGCGCATCAAATGCCGCGCTCCACATGCTATTTGCTTAAAAATTAAAAATTAAAAAAAACCGGGTGTAAATGCGGAAAACCGGGTGCACTGCACAGCCGCAGCTGCGCAGAAAACCGGGTGTAAACGCGGAAAAACTGGGTTTTTTTATTAATGCCCTTATTTTATTTTATTTTATTAGGGGGTATCAAATATGACCAAATCCACCATTATCTAATCAACTGGTTTTGAAAATCCACCATTTGTAAAAACCATGGGTATATATATAAAAGTGTTCAGAATTCTCAACAGTGAAATTTTGTGCAAAAACCTAATTCACTGGTTTTAATTGTGGATTTGGTCATATTTGATACCCCCTATTTTAGGGCATTAGGGGGTATCAAATATGACCAAATCCACAATTAAAACCAGTGAATTAGGTTTTTCCACAAAATTCCACTTTTAAGAATTCTGAAACCTTTTACATAGATATTCATGGTTTGTAAAAATGATGAATTTTCAAAACCAGTTGATTAGATAATGGTGGATTAGGTCATATTTGATACCCCCTATTAATAAAAAAACCCGGTTTTTCCGCGTTTACACCCGGTTTTCTGCGCAGCAAACCCGGTTTTCCGCGCGCGCACCCGGTTTTTTTTAATTTTGAGTTTTTATTCAATATCCATAATGAGGGTGGCATGTGATGCGCACAGACTCCCCAGGCATGCTCATCCAACTTCCAACATCAACCACATCGAAAACCACTCACCACAATCAAAAACCAACGCCACCCCCCCCTAAATCATCAACCCCCCGTAACTCATCAACCACTCAACCGATCCACATAAAAAAAAAAACCAACATTCCCCATTTTTCCTCCTCTCCGCAACCCCAGTCACCAATTTCACTTTTTTTCCCCAAATTTTCCCAACTCCCCCCACCACCCATTTTCACTCCCACCACTACTCCTCATCCATTTTCCACCCAAACCCACTAAAAATAACACCAAAAAACTTCTTTTTTTTTCCCCTCTCCACGCCACCTCAAAATCTTCCATACCCCACCAATTTTTTCAACCTTTCCCCCAATCCAAAAAAACCCCAAAATCCAACATGTCTCACATCAACCTCCTCTTCCTCGCCAAAGATGCCACCACCACTTCCGCCACCACTCCTGAAGTACCCAACCTTGCTCCTCCTCCTGAGTTAACATATCAAACAAAGGAGGAAATGCATAGCTCTGTCCAAACTTGGGCCAAGAAGCATGGCTATGCCCTCTGCATAACCCATTCCTCCACTGAAAATGGGGAGAACAGATCCACTTATCAATGTGACAGATCTGGGGTTTTTCAGCCCAAAGATGGTACTCAATTGGGGAAGACCAAGAAGATTTCCTGTCCTTTCAAACTTACCGGAAACTTCTATAAGAAGAAAGGCTACTTCCAAATCAAGATTAAAGATCCTAGCCAAAACCACCCAGCTTCTGAAGATCCTTCCATCCATGCTGTTGTGAGACTCCAAAAGTGGTTTCACCTTTTTTGGCTGAATTTAGAGAAGTATTGAGGGGTGAAAACCCTGCCTCTCTGAAAGCAAAAGACTAACAACACCCCCAGCTAGGCTGGAAGAAGAAGACAGTGGTCTAGTTAGTTGAATAGTTATAGCACAAGTTCCTAGAGTGGATAGGTTGTGAATGTGATATATATATTGCAAAGTTTCAGTATTTGATAAGTGGCGGAGAGTTTAAATTGTAGTAATTAATTTTAATCAGATGGGGGGAACTGGTCTGATGATCTGCCCTCCTGAGAGATGGGATCAGATGGGGAAAGAGGAAGGGAGAGCCCCTCCTTATATAGTGAAATGTGAGGCATTTATGCTGGTGGTCTAGTTACATGAGGGGTTTTAGCTGGTGTGCTTTTACAAATGAGGCTTTTTAGCTGGAATGCTGTGCAGAATACAGCTGCATACAGGGTGGCAGTGTAGTAATGAGCAAATTTAGCTAGTGATCTAGTTACAAGTGTGGCTTGCACAGCCTTCTGGTTGCTATGTATTTATATCAAGTGACCTGCACAGCTTTCTGTATTGCTGTGTAGTCTGCTTGAGTGGCTTGCACTGCCCCAATGGTTACTATGCAGCAGGCTGTATGTGGCTTGTGGTTGCTACACAGCCTCATTTATACAGAAATACAGAGGTAATTTAGATATGTACCCTTTATACAGCACACCTAGTGTACATGTGTATGTAAACTAAAATTACTGGGGTGAAAAAGATAGTGGGGTGTTGTAAAATATATATGTAAAAAAAAACTTTAAATTTTTCCCTCCAGAACAGAAATGTCTACCACATCCTCCCCCAACTTATTGTCTGTCCCCAGACAATTTACCAGAGTTGCATGCTGAGATCCTTGTGACCTGGTTAGCTGTCAAAGCCGTAAAAATGTGTCCATGATGATTTGAAGAATTGTTGAGTTTCCCCGTCTTCCCTTGGTCCAATTTGCTGGTGTATATCCCAACAGAAATTTTCTTTTGATGATGCCTTCTCTAACTTGCCAGTTTCTTCATAAAGATATATATGATTTGAAATGACTAGTTCACACAATTATTTTACCCAGTGAATATTTTACTGCTCTCTGACTTTCAATAGTCAGGGCTAGATTAAGGTAAATATTTTGCAACTAAAAAATTTGCGCCATACGCGCCATAAAAATAAGGTTTTGTTATGGTAAGTAAACCTAAAAAACTTGGGTGATAACTAATTATCTGTTTTAATGTTTATCTTGGACTTTAACACCTGATATTCCCATGTGGAATCTTTTAATTCAGTTTTGACAGTCCTCACAACACTTCATTAAAATAAGCAGTAAGTATATTCTGAAGATAAAAATTATGTGAGAAAGAAACCTCAAATTTGATGTATATTTAATCCAAAATCTGGCTAGTTGTCCATAGTATCTTCAAAAAAGAATTTCAATTGAGATGTTTTCCAACAATCCTTCCCTAGGAATGTGGGCTGAAATCATTCAAAAACTTCAATCACCCTTTTGGTTTCACTTTTCCTGTGGGGATTCCAAAAAAAATGCCTATTTTTTTCCATTTTTATTTTCATTTTATCTATTTTTGCATGTTATTGACCTGGCTTCAATTTGTGGTGAGGTTGCGCCCTGCGCAGTGGTTAGAGCGCTGCGTTGGTGCTCTTTCTGCTAATTTGACTCGCGCGGGGGCCTAGTTGCTTCCAAAGTTGAGGCCTAGCCTCCCAGGTTCGGGTTTTGCCTTCGGTCCGGGCCTTGGCTTCGAGTCGGGCCTAGCTTGTTTGGCCCAGGTGGGTCTCAGCCAGCACTGAAGTGCTCGGCTTCCCTTCTGCCAATAGAAACTACCCAAAACGCCGATCTCGATCTCGCTTTGCTGTTTGGTCTCGGTCGCAACAATCGTAAGTTCTTTTTTATTTTTATTTATTATTTATTTTTATTTTTATATCATCATTTCTTTATTTATTCTTTTTTTTTACAATATTGATCCTGTTTCTTTTTATTATACAGGTTATCTGTTCAATTGGACGAACGACCAGCGTCGATCTTGTTTGCCTTTATTGCTTCTGTACACGCTTCGATCGCCAGGAAAGAAGGTTCGATACTGAATACACCGTGCGTTGTGAGGTGTTTGTCCAAACAGTAAGTCATGTATCTCTTCTTGGATGTTCTCTATTTGTATATAGAGGCAGTGCTAATTAAGACTGTACTGCTTTTGTGTTCATACAGTTTTGAATTTTAAGTCCGATTCGGAGCTTCAAGAGGAAAATTACTCCGATATCGACCGGAGTTCTCGTCGATGTGGAGGCGTGTTTGCAAGGGTATAAAAGGAGAAGGTTCGTCGCCTTCGTCGAGCTCCTTTTCCACAGCCAACCACTAACTTCCCCCAACTTCACTCTCCATGGCTCCCCACTCCATCATCTCCATTCCTTCCGACACTGCCAGCCCTACTGGCAGCATCGACGAGCTCGTTTCCTCTCCTCAATCCTCCATATCTTCAACCTCCAACAACTCACTACCCGTCTCCTCTCCTCAATTACCTCCGGCTTTCGCAGGTAACTCAAGCCCCAATCACACCAACGAAGGATCGACGCCCTTCAATACCTCCGAGACTAGTCTGGAACGCCAAATCTTCGGGTCCGGCCTCGAGGACCCTTTCCTTTGCCATCCGTTGATGGTGGCCGATGGAATTTATGTAGGGAGCAACGAGGTTATGCCTCTATCCTCAGTTTTATACATGTTGGAAAACGAGTCGGAGGTCGATCACGATGATGACGTCGTTTCTCACCGATCCGAGTCGATTGCGATGGATATTGATCCCTTCCATCGATTCCCACCTGGTATGTTCTTTCTTTTTTTTTTTTTTTTTTTTTTTTTTTTTTTTTTTTTTTTTTCATCCATCGTCGATTATGATTTATTAATTTTGTTTTTTATCTATTTATTTTTATTTATTTATACTTTTACAGTCGACGACATCCCCGTAATGCCGGACACCCCTCGATTGCAATTCCGACCGGAGCAGCCCCCTCTACTCGACCCGTTTTTGGCCTTCGGTCGGTCGTTCAACAGCCTTTGCGAGCTCGTCACTCGATTCCTCGCTGCTTTCCCAGCTGGTCACCCCGATATCGACGCCGTTGCCGAGATCGATGACGCCCTTGCGTTTGCCGGTGACTGGTTCTGGGTTATTTACAATCAACGGTATGTTTTTTATTTCTTTATTTATCATTTATTTATTTTTATCTAAACTAATTATATTTAATTTTTTTTAATTTTTTTTTTTTTTTTTTTGTTCCTTTCTCTTCCTCAGTTATCCCGGCTACCCGGATGGTTTGATATAAAAATTAGAGAGTTTTATTATTATTATTATTTTTTTTTTTTTTTATTATTTTTTTATTATTTTTTTTCATTTTATTGTTTGATCACGAAAATCTGATGTCACGACTTGTCATGAAAAAACATAAACGTTATTTTTTTTTTTTTTTTTTTTTTTATTTATTTTATTATTATTATTATTTGTTATGTTATACAAATCTTGTTCCCCCTCCCCCAACTTATTGGTTGTCCTCAACCAATCTTGTTAGCTTCAGTGATGACCCCAAAAAGTAATTTATTTATTTATTTTAGTTTATTTTTTTTTTTTTTTACTTTGAGTTTTTATGAGCCAATGTCCCTTCTTGCCTATGTTCGAGAAAAAAAAAAAAAATTAAGTTTTTTTTTTTTTTTTTTTTTTTTTTTTTTTTTTTTTTTTTTTTTTTTTTTTTTTTTTTTTTTTTGGTTGCCCACCCATACCCTCAGCATACAAAAGAAACTGCAGCTTACTCTGCATCAAATCAAAACTATTTTATCTAAAACAATCAATCACTTTAATAAAATATCTTCACTGGACTTAAAAATTATAACCCCCTTATTTATTTATTTTTTATTTTTATTTTTTTATTATTATTTATTTTTTATTTTGGCCAGGTAAGTATAAATGAGAGATTGAGCCCAAAAGAAACTGAGCAAGAATGATTTAAGCAGTTTATCCTCCTACTCAGGAGCCTATTTTGTTTTTTTTATTATTATTATTTTATTTTAGTTTAGTTTTATTTGATTCTATTCATCCCCTTCAGAAGATGCTGCTGACTCTTCTCCACCAACTTCCAGTACATCTTCCTCAAGTTCCTGGAGTGATTTCCCCCGTGGAAAAAACCTTTTAATGTGAGAAGCAGCATATTTCCTTTTCAACTCAACACCATCCAGTTCTTCTAAGATGTAAGCACCTTTCTCCACTTGTCTGACAATTCTATATGGGCCATTCCACCGGTGTGAAAAGAGTTTCCCCCACTGATCCTCCAAGCTTTTGTTGTAGGTAAGAACTAAAGTACCTGGTTCCAAAGGGTCCCGTAACTTTGACGCTAACCGCTTATCCCAGTAACGAACAGAATTTTCCCGTGACTGTAATAGCTTCTCATGAGCCTCTTGAAGCATATCTTCCCGCTGTTCCAACTGTCTTGTCCTGGCTTCCAGCAGTTCTTCTGTAGTATTGACTTCTGACCAATCAATCCCTAGGTAGGTTTCTGCTTCTAGGTCTACCGGTAGAACTGCCTTTTTTAAATACTATCTCATAGGGTGAGTAGCCAGTTGAGCGTTTTGTTGAAATCCGGTCCGCAAATAATACTAATGGTAAAAACTCTTTCCATTTTCCACCAGATTCCCCGCACATTTTAACCAGGGCGTCTTTAATGGGTCTGTGCCCTCTTTCAATCATCCCATTTCCCTCCGGATAGTATGGGGTGCTCAATCGAAGGGTTGCACCAATGTGTTTTACTGCCTCAATGAATTCATCCTTAAATTCTGCCCCGTTGTCAGTAGTGACAGTTCTTATTGAGCCAAATTTATAGACCCAATCTTCTAGGAGAAACTTTGAAACCGCTGCAGACGTAAGGTTGACTAAAGCAGCTGCTTCTACCCATCCAGAAAGGTCGTCCCGGGCTACAATCAGATATTTGAATCTTCCAGCCTTGATGTGACAAGCATCCAAAGCAACTCGCCCAAAAAGGAAACTTTCCCCTGTTGGATTTCTGACTTCCCGTGGTATTGTGGGGTCCCGTTTTTGACAAGCTTCACAGCTTCTGACCCAGTTTTTAACTTGTTTCTTCAAACTAGGCCACCAGAAACGACACACCAGGCGTTGATACGTTTCTTCCACTCCCCTATGACCAAGGTCTTCATGCACCATCTTAAGTAGCCGGGATTGAAAATCTGAATTGAAGATAACCATTTGTGCCGCAGGCATATGCCTCTTCATGAGTTTTGAATCTTTCACAAAGTAGTTGATTGATTTCCTCCTCATTTTCAGAAACTTGTCTTTTTCCATTGATTGTGGTTTCTTGAGAGTTTGTAGGTAGCGCTTCATGTCCATCCAGTATCCAGAGCTTTCCCACTCCTGAATTTCTTCATCAACTATGTGTGTTGCAAAAGATTGGAAGCAGGGCCTAACTAATGGCTCATCCTCATCAAAATCTGGAGTTTCATTATAGTACTCTTTGTCATCAGGTCCTAAAGGTCGTCTTGAAAGTCCATCCGGCATTGTGAAAGTTTTCCCGGGTTTATGCACCATATCAAAGGAAAACAATTGGATAAATGCCACCCATCGAGTCATTGGAGCATTGGGCAATGAAGGAGAGTTGATCATCTCAATCAAAGATCTGGCATCTACTTGCAACTCAAAATGCTGACCCCAAAGGACTGTTTGTAGCTTCTTAAGAATCCGAGCCACTCCGCAAAGCTCTAGCTTAGGTTGAGAGTATCTTGATTCTACAGGTGAGAACACAATAGATTCATATAGCACTGGTCTATTCAATCCTGTCTCTAAGTCTTGCTGACTCAGTACGGCTCCCGCAGCAATGAAACTTGAATCTACTGCTAAGATAATAAGGCCTGCATCCTCTGAATAATCTAATTTCTTGAGCACAATATCTTCCCCGACTTTATGTTTTAGCTTCAGAAATGCCTCTTCACAGGTGTCAGTCCATTCCCACTCCTGGCTCTTGTGTGTCAGCTTCCGGAGGGGTGCCGCAATTTCAGAAAGATTTTGGATGAACATCCGTACGTAGGTGACAATTCCCAAAAACCCTCTAAGGTCCGTAACATTGGTTGGTGTTGGCCAGGTTAATACTTTGTTCTTTTTCTTAACTGACACCTTTCGTCCTTCTTTGCAAACTACATGGCCTACAATATCAAGAGCTGGTACGCAGCATGCAAACTTCTTTCCGGATATAGTGAGACCTGCTTCTTCAATTCTGAACAACACACGTTCTAAGAGGATTGCATATTCCCAGATAAACCTTCTGATACCTGGATTTTCGGGAAGAACTTCTCCGCCATAGTCTGTCCGTGGTCCTTTGATTCCGCCATCATCAATGAAAACTCCCACATTCTCAGGGATTTCATCTTGAAGTATCCACATCATCTGGGCTTGGTATACTGCCACTGAATTTGTTGCACCTTGTGGTAATCTGGTAAGTTGGAACCTTCCTAATGGTGTATCAAATGTTGTAAGAGGACGGGATTCATGAGCTAATTCCCGTTCATCATATCCTCCCATGATGTCACCCAGACCATAGCAGGCCCTTCCTGAAAAGGATTCCACAAAGTCCTCTGTTGCTGGAGGGAGTCCGGCATCCCTGATAGTAACCCTGTTCATTTCTTGAAGATCATGTACAATCCGCAACCGTCCATCATGCTTGGCCACACAAAAATACTGGACTTGAGTAGCTAGAGGTGGACTGTTCATATAGGCCTGTCCTGACTCTTTCCCGTACTAATTCTGTGAATTCTTCCTTAATGGCCGCGGGGATGGGAATAGGTTTCTTCTGCCATGGAATATGATCTACTACTGGTATGACATAGGGCAAGCCATAAGAATGCTTGAGAATACCCCTCTCCTCCTCAGAGAAAGCTAATGTTTTCTCCCGGATAACCATAATGTGTTTGAACAGTTTCAATTCCTCCGGTGACAGCCATCCTTTAGGTCCAAAGTTTACAACTTTAAGTCTTTCTTGGGTTACTCGAGATGTTTCCTTGAATTCTGGAGGAAAAGGGGTGAGAGGCGAGTTGTAAGGATCTCTTGAGAGTGCTGGTCGCTTAAGGGGTGGATTTATTGCTTGGGGCATTGGTTGATTTACAGGCTTGACTTTCTTCCCAACAGGTTTGTACTTGGTCATACACCAAAGTCGTCCAGCCTGCCAATTTTCACATATCTCTGCCTGTGTCTTGGCCCCAAATCCACGCTGTAGCAGCCCCGTGAAACATACTTTGAATTTTGATTCGAGTAAATCTTCCTTCTGTTCTAGTTTCAATGAATTCCCAATGGAGAAGGCACTTGTGAAACACTCAAGTTGGGTAATAGGTTTATTTTTTATACTTTTTGATGTTTTACATTTAGATATCCAGGAGTTAAATTTACATTTCATTTTGTCTGTCCAACCTTTACGCGCAGGCACTCCAGAAGAAATCTCAACGGTTGGTATTGAAGTTCCTTCTTTTAAGGGAGCACCTGAATTTATAAAAAAGACTGATTTTTAAATTTTTCTAAAGTGTTTTTAGCGGTAGAACACGAAATGTGTTGGCCAGTTCTGCCTTTGTTTGAGGTACCTCCACCTTCAAAAGGCATCCAGCAGTGAGAGGTTCTTCAAGACATTGCTTCCGCTTTTCCCAGCCATACCCTTCAAAGGTTTTTGCCAATGTAACTTGAACTCGCCTCCCGTTATGACCTTGGAAAGTGAGTATCTCTCCCCGCTGGAAATACTCCAGTTGGCATTTATTATCAAATAAGAATGGGCGACCCAGAATTGGAAGTGTTGCTTTGACCGCCGTAAAGAGGTGAATGGGTCCAGAGAAGCTTCCTATGGTTACAGGACAAAATTCTACAACACCAGTAATGTTACACTGCTCTCCTCCAACACCAGATAAAGGAATATCTATGTGTGTAATTTCCAGTCCTAAGTGAAATGCCAATCCTTCTGGAATCATGTTGACCATAGAACCGGAATCCACGAGGAAATTTATTTGCTGGTCTTTTAATTTAGTGCCAATGAAACCTAAGGCACAACTGTAAAAGCTGGATCCATCTAGTTCTATCTTATCCTCATTCAGTTTCATGGACGCTGCAAGAAGGTTCTTTTCCGCCTCGTTTTGTGGTTCCACCAATAGGTAAGTTGTAGCACCCGCTTTTTGTGGCAACCTCTCAGAAAGTCTTTTAATCATTTCCTCTGTAAACCTAGGGGCCATACTACTGAGCTGAGAAAAAGTGAGTGATAACTGAGTGTTGTCAACCTCATTAGCCACCGTAGTTTCTGTTTTGGGAGCACTTATTTTAGCTTTAGGTTTTTTAACAATTATTTCCGGCGTTTCAGCGTGATCTAGGTCCATTCGTGTATCCTCCTTATGCTTGGTCAGAATATCAACGGGTCCCACAGGCTTGGAAAGTGCCTCAGGTTCCCTTCTTCCGAAAATCCACCGCCTCTACTTTGCACGCCATTGGCACTTAGGGGAAGTTGGTTGATGAAATTTTCGGCACCTGTTGTTGGTGCAGTCCAGTCCTTCCAATGAACCATTCCAACTGAAGATACAATATCCCTGGAAGCTTGTGGTGCCTTCTTTAATAAAGTTTTAGGTTCTTCTACTGGAATATTGTTTGGAAATGTGGCCGGCCCAAAGGAGGCTAACTGAGCTGACAATTGTTTCATTTTTGGGTCCGCAGACGCTCCTGCAACTACCGTTCTGATAGGCCTATCAGGATCATAGGGAATCTTGTCTCCATTTGGTAGGTGGAAGTCACGCCCAATTCGTCGTACCAACCCTTGTTTCTCATCTTCAGCTAGGAAGAAACACCTGGGAAGAATATGTCCTTCTTTGCTACAGTAAAAGCAAATTGGAGTCTTTGCTTCATACAAATTCCTTCCTGATGGACCACTTTCTCGAGATCCTTCCTTCCTTGATTCAGTGGGCATCTGGGCAAGCTTTTGGGTAAGTGTTAAGATCCCTTTTGCAATGTCTTCTACTTTTCCTTCTAGGGAGGCTGTTGGGTTTTCTGTCATCATTTTCTCCCGGAGTGCTTTTCCTTGCTCTGATCCTTTCTTTGCATCTAGGGATTTTTGCATTATTCTGTTGGATTCAGCAAAGACTCTCCCGTAACCAAAGGTGTCCTCGGATCCTGCCTTCATTTCCATTTCGCTGACATTGAGGAGGTCCTTGAGCTCTGGGGGTTTACAATATCCATCCTTTCCATACGTGATCATGTTTCCTTTTATGAGTTCCCGCTTGATGTTGGTTTGTGATTCATGAGAGAAGGCGGCCAAAAACAAGTAGACTACATCTTTCTGAGAGGTTATATGTTCATTGGTAACAAGGTATTTGACAATCATCATGAACTTGGAAACAAATTCCCGGTAGCCGTGGATGTCCTTGATGCCCCCTTTCTTTGAAATTCCTTCCGCTAATTCCCTTAGGTCGTGGATTGTATACTTGATTTGGGTGTAATAATCCCCCCAAACTTCCATCATACTTTCCTTAAGAAGTTCCCAGTCCCTCTCAGCGTATCCTTCCAGGGTTTCCAGTTCTTCCTTCAGATCCTCGCCAACTACAAATCGATCGATTTGCATTACCATGTCCCAGTTGCTGGCGCCACATGCTTCTGCAGTCCTTTCATAGCGGGCTAAAAAGGTTTTCAACCTTTCTCCTTCAAATTTCAAGGTATCATTCTCGATTTTGACCACTTTCTGTCTTCTTTCATGCATAGACGTAGGTTGACCAATATCTAGTGGATTTGAAGCACCTAGCTGAGTTGAAAGATTCCTATGCTTGGTGGGGGTTATTGTTTTGAATAGTTTCTCGGCCATATCAGCGGCAGAAGTGGAAGGTGCTCCAGATCCAGAAGCTACAGCGGTTCCCTTTGATTGTATGTTTCCTGCTGTATTAATCCTTGTTGCTGAGGAGTTTCTTATGGTATTACTTGACTTTGCTTGAGAGAAGCCTGGTGGATCAAACGTCATACTGCTATCTCCAGGATTTCCCGTGCTTCCTTCCAAATCTCCAGGTATAGTAAAAGACATTGAATATAGTAAGGAATTCTTATAAAGGTAATGAACTAATATTTTTGTTATACTATAGGCTGATGTGTATTTCTAGACAAATGATGAAGACCCTAAATGGTCGAAAAAAACTAATAAATTTATGTTCTCTGGTTCTCTATAACCAGGGCAAACTTTGATTTATCCTTAAAATATCAAAACCTAACTTATTCTTCAATCCAAACTGGGATTCAAAAAGAATAGCTAGCCTCAAAGAAATGGTTTGTCTAGATTCTACTTCAAAAGCTGTTTAATATCTCCAAATTTATTAATTTTATATCTGTATACTAACTCCTTTCTTTATCCAGTGATCTTTTAAAATACCAAGTTTATTAGAAGTGTGATGCTGGGAGAACCAAAGGTAGAAATATTATGCTTGCATCTATCCGTGTTCCGTTCCAGAGGAGAATTGACTACTAATATTCAACTAACTAGGCCACTGTTGGGACACCAGTTGTGAGACTCCAAAAGTGGTTTTCACCTCTTTGGCTGAATGTAGAGAAGTATTGAGGGGTGAAAACCCTGCCTCTCTGAAAGCAAAAGACTAACAACACCCCCAGCTAGGCTGGAAGAAGAAGACAGTGGTCTAGTGTAGTTGAATAATTATAGCACAAGTTCCTAGAGTGGATTGGTTGTGAATGTGATATGTATATTGCAAAGTTTCAGTATTTGATAAGTGGCGGAGGGTTAAATTATAGTAATTAATTTTAATCAGATGGGGGGGGAACTGGTCTGCTGATCTGGTGTGCTGAGATGGGATCCCCTGGGGAAAGAGGAAGGGAGAGCCCCTCCTTATATAGTAAAATGTGAGGCATTTATGCTGGTGTTCTAGTTACATGAGGGGTTTTAGCTGGTGTGTTTTTACAAATGAGGCTTTTTGGCTGGAATGCTGTGCAGAATACAGCTGCATACAGGGTGGCAGTGTAGTAATGAGCAAATTTAGCTAGTGATCTAGTTACATGTGTGGCTAGCACAGCCTTCTGGTTGCTATGCATTTATATCAAGTGACCTGCACAGCTTTCTGTATTGCTGTGTAGTCTGCTTGAGTGGCTTGCACTGCCCCAATGGTTACTATGCAGCAGGCTGTATGTGGCTTGTGGTTGCTACACAGCCTCATTTATACAGAAATACAGAGGTAATTTAGATATATACCCTTTATACAGCACACCTAGTGTACATGTGTATGTAAACTAAAATTACTGGGGTGAAAAAGATAGTGGGGTGTTGTAAAATATATATGTAAAAAAAAAAACTTTAAATTTTTCCCTCCAGAACAGAAATGTCTACCACACCGGGCACGCCCACGCCGAACGCACGCCGATAAAAAAAAAGGCGTGCTGCCCGCACGCCTTTTTTTTATCGGCGTGGGGGCTGCACGCCCATCGGCGTGCGAGACTTCAGGCGTGCGGTCGCACGCCCTGTTCAGAAAAGGGCGTGCGACCAACACGCCCTTTCTATGTATATAGGCAGGGGGCACGCCCCTGCCTATACACATGCTGATGTCATGCGTACACAACAATGTACGCATGACATCAGCTCCGGTTGAGGAGGCTGTACAACCTCCTCGACCGGAGGGGTTGAGGAGGTTATACAACCTCCTCGACCGGAGGGAATCCCCCTCCGGTTGAGGAGGTTATACAGCCTCCTCGACCGGAGGGATCCCTCCCGGTCGAGGAGGTCATACAACCTCCTCGGCCGGAGGGGGATTCCCTCCGGTTGAGCAGGTTGTATAACCTCCTCGACCGGAGGGGGATTCCCTCCGGTCGAGGAGGTCATACAACCTCCTCGGCCGGAGGGGGATTCCCTCTGGTCGAGCAGGTTGTATAACCTCCTCGACCGGAGGGGGATTCCCTCCGGTCAAGGAGGTCATACAACCTCCTTGGCCGGAGGGATGCCCCCTCCGGTCGAGGAGGTTGTATGACCTCCTCGACCGGGAGGGATCCCTCCGGCCGAGGAGGTTGTATGACCTCCTCGACCGGAGGGAATCCCCCTCCGGTCGAGGAGGTTGTACAACCTCCTCAACCGGGGGGCATCCCTCCGGCCGAGGAGGTTGTATGACCTCCTCGACCGGAGGGAATCCCCCTCCGGCCGAGGGGCTTGCAGTCCTCCCCGGCAGGGCGTGCGGCTGCACGCCCTCCTTGGGGGTGTCGCACGCCTGTAGATGGGCGTGCGAACTGCACGCCCATCTACAGGCGTGCCCACGCCCAAGGATGGGCGTGCAGGACGCACGCCGATAAAAAAAAGGCGTGCGGGTTGCACACCTTTTTTTTTAAGGGCGTGCGTGGGCGTGGGCGTGCCCGGGGGGGCGTGCATTTCTCAACCCCCCTCATATTGTCAACTCCAGAATTTCCAATTCTGACTTCCAAAGATAATATTTGCATTGAAACATAATTTTTCTGTACCCTTCAACATGCATGCAGCTGGTGATCATTAATTTCAGTAATTTTCATTGTCTTTTGAGAATGGAGGTGTCACTATTTTTTCAAACATGATCTAGCTTGCTGCTTCAATGGTTATTTGAGGAGGATCCCAGGAGTAAAAATTGTATCATCTTAATCTTATCACACAAACATTCCCAGAAATTTCCAGGTCTTTCCACCAGGTCAAAATTCACTGTCACTTGTCTAAAAGTTATTCAGCAAAGTAAAAAGGTAGCTTTGTTAAAAGAAATCAAGATGATTCAGGGAAAAGGGGAAAGAGGTAATTATTAATATGAAGGAGTGAAATTAAAAATTCCCCATTGATTTTCTTTACCTGACTACAACTTAACTACAACTTAATGAAAAGAAGACAAAAAAATGTTATAGCAGATGAATAAAGTAACAAAGAGCCTGACAGTAATAAAAAGAAAAGATCAATATAACATATAACAAATGTTTATATGAAGGAAGGAAAAACTCAATCAAAAACAAAAATCATTCCTCCACTTGTTTTATAAGATTGGGCTTCCTCTGAATCTTGGATCTTGAAAAATGGTGAACCAAGCAGACAAGGTTAATAAATTGCAGTGAATGAAGGGAGTTGAAAACACAGAAGTGGATGATAATTATAGTTTTTTCAAGGGAAGATTTTCCTTTTTTTCACAAGTTACAGTATGGGTTCATGAGTTCAAGCATGTAAAACAAATGAGTTTTGAATATTAGTATGCCTAATCTTTCATTGACATGTCATGACAGAGTTAATTTTTTGTTTTGTTTTGAAAAACTTTGTGTGTGAACAGGTTGGACTTGATATACAATGGAACCAGAGTGATGGTGGAAAACTTGGGCCCACATTTGATTGATGACAAGTCAATTCCATAAAATAGGATTACTGGCTTAGTGGTCATACCAAACATTCCTTTTTCTTATCAGACCCTGAATATATGAGTGATCCCTATGACTAGAAAAATTTTAGTCCAGTAGCTGCAGCAGAATTAATCAATTACTCAATTTTTGCCAGAAACATCATTTTTTTATTTTATTTGTGAGTTATTTTTTGTTGCTAGCAACTTTATTTGGATGCTCTTATATTCAAGATATTTACTACCGTCACCTTGATTGTGTAGTTAAATTAATTGTATTCTACAATGTATGATAGCATTATGATAAACTATGAATATTTTATATTCTGAACATTTACTGGCCAACATTTCCCTTTTGTATCCTAAATATAATCAATGACTCACCTTGACCACATTTAAACAGAAAGTTGTTATTATTAACAGCAGTGAACTTTGACTGGGGATTTTTAGAATTGATCTACATCCATAGTTACATATTTAGACATTGTACATACACACATACATACATACATACCAACAAAGCCAACATTGGGAAGAGAGATCAAGACCTATATTTTAACAAAAAGAACAAGCAGGAATAGATTTCACAAGTGCAGTATATATAGAAGCAATACACCTGAACTTCTCTAATTCAAAAAAAAAAAAAGATAAGCCTCTTGTTTTGCTGGCTGATAAAAAAGAATTGGTTATGTATTTGTATAGTATTCATGTGCATGTGCATATTCTTCGAAAGAAAAAAAGAAAAGAAAAAAATCAAACAAACAAAAAAAGCAGTCAAAGAAAACAGACAAAAAACACAACAAAAAAAGAAGCAGAGGTCAAAAAAAAGGGGACACAAAAAACATAGCTCGCCTTTTCTTCTGATTTTTTTCCCTCCCCAACACCTGATATGAAAAAACTTTTTTGTTCACGAGGTGAGAAACATTTACACATGAAAACATAAAAACATTTCATAACAAATCATTAAAGCCACTATCAAAAAAAAAAAAAAAGAACAAAGAATGAAAACAGAAAAAGAAACAGGATATGGTAATGATAAGAAACAAAAAGTCGATCTAGATTTAACAATGAGATATTAATTATCCCACTTCACCTTTAGTCGCCTCATCAAATCATGTTATTGTTATCACAGTTTTTTTTGCCTTGTCTTTTTTACTCTTTACTACTTCAAAAAATTAAAAAAGAAACAGAAAAAAAAATGATGATGATGATAAGGATGATGAGAACTTTGTTTGTTGTTGTTGAGATGATAATGTTGATCTTCAATCTTCTTTCATTTTGAATCCATTTCCTACGCAAATAGGGTAGACACACAGGGGCACACGCACACACACCACAAAGAAAGAGCAAAAAAAAGAAGCAGAAAGATACGTAATATCAGAAGGAGGAAGAGGAGAAGAAGAGCCAACGAGAAGAGCCAACCATGATGAGGGATGGGAGAGTGGGATGAAGTAGACGTTCATGCCGGTTTGCCGTCTTTTTTCTTTTGCTTTCGGGGTGGTGTCACCGGTCGTCCGGTATTCATTCCTCCGTACATAAACTTTTGTTTTTTCTCCGCCGGTTTGAGAATCTTATCCAAGGTAACGAAACAAACGATGAGAAAGACATAGAAAGACATAAAGTTAAAAAAACGATGTCGGCTGAACGTATCCCAAATGAAAAAAGTTGCTTCTTTCAAGCCGATAGAGGGAGAAGGGAAGAACGTACTTGAAAGCTGCACAATAAAGTTTCATCGACGCTCATCATCGCTCCAGCATTATCGAATTCCCCACAGTAATTGGGGGCGGAGAAGAGGGTGACAAGCTGACGCTTGGCGAAGAACTCGTAGCCGTCTTCGACGACTTGATGGGCACGACAGATCAGATCCATATCATGTTTCTGTAAAAAGCGAGTGACCACATCTGGGC
This sequence comes from Puccinia hordei, assembly GCA_007896445.1. Classification (NCBI taxonomy): domain Eukaryota; kingdom Fungi; phylum Basidiomycota; class Pucciniomycetes; order Pucciniales; family Pucciniaceae; genus Puccinia; species Puccinia hordei. The sequence continues at coordinate 47,492 of RDRW01000273.1, forward strand.
CGAACGTGAATGAGACCCCTCGATCGTTTTCGGACCAGCCGGTGATATCCTTGTCAGGATCTGACCACAGCAAGTCACAGAGTAGACCTATCCGATTCACACACGATAGCGATGACAGAGATTGTTTTTTTTCAGAGATCTTTGAAATTAACTCTCAGGAGTAACAATCATCAACCAACCTGTATCGGGTACGTCGGTGGGCCTCATGACGCGACGGATCTGTTCCATGCTTTGCAAGTCGGGACTCAGACCGCCATGCATGGTAAAGATTTTTTCGTCAATGATAGCGGCGATCGGAAGACAGTTGAAACAATCGGTGAACGTTTTCCAAAGCTTGATGTTGTAACGCCGTTTACCTGTGAAGCGGAGAGCGTTTGAGGCCACAAGGGGGACGGCCACAGACGCGACGGAGTTGGAGGATTAAGAGGGCAGGAAAGAACAGTCTTGCCAACAGGTCAGTTCATTATTGGACTCGACCAGACTAGATAGAGATCCACCGAGAGAGAGAGGGAGAGAGAAAGCAGAGGAAGTCGTACATTCATCGTAGAAGCCATATATCCGATTGATACTAGCGCACTCGTGGTTGCCTCTCAGAATGAAAAAGTTTTCGGGATACTTGATCTTGTAGGCCAACAACAAGCAGATGGTTTCTAGTGACTGTTTTCCACGATCGACATAGTCTCCCAAGAACAGATAGTTGGCTTCGGGAGGGAAGCCGCCATACTCGAATAACCTCAACAGATCGTAATACTGGCCATGTATATCACCTAGGATCGAAGGTTGGAGGGTCAAAAGCTCAGTTTTCTCAGACTGGTGAGTAGAGGCTGAGGGGTACTTACCACAGATCTTGATGGGTGCTTCTAGTTCCAGTAGGATAGGTTGATTGATAAATATCTCTCTCGCACGAGTACATAGAAACTTGATTTCGTATTCTTGTAGTTGGACTTGTTTACCGGGTCGATTTCCCCTGACTAGATGGTTATTGCGATGGCCAAATGGACAAGGAAGAGAAAAAAGGGGGGAAAAGAGGTGGGAGAGAGAGGGATAAAGTGATCAGTGGGTTGGTTATCTCGATCGGAGTGGTCTTAAAACGGATGACCAGATATCAGTCTCTGGTTATAGGTGTTTTATTTTTTTGTTTCCCCTTGGTTTCATTTCTTGAGAGCTCGATGTGAGAGTGAGTGATGAATGTGTGTGGGTCAATGGGAAGAGAGCCAAGGAACGGGCAGGAGACAGAGGATGAACGATTACCTTCGAGGAGTCGATCGATAACTGAATCTAAGTCGATATCTTGACCGCCCTGATCAGCCATCGGAGGATATGATAAGGCTTGTTGGAGGTTTTTTGCTTGATAGCTGGTTGGGTCGATGAGAGCAGAGGGGGGTGAGAGGGGAGAGAGAGAGAGAGGGAGAGAGAGAGAGAGGGAAGAGGGAGGGAGAGGGAGACTGTTTTCGGGTGGGGTGAGGTGGTCGTTCGGGGGAGAAAATGGTTTATTATTTTATTTTTTTTGGGTTTTTGGTTTTTTGTGTTGGGTGTAAGGAGAAGAGAGGAGGGAGGCCTGGGGGGGAAGGTAATCTGACTGTGGTCGTATGTTTGGCTTAGTGGACTTTTGGAGATGGAAGTGGAGAGAGAGTAGTACACACTACTTGGTTGGTGGCCCGGTACTGGGTTTGAGTGGAGGCCCTCAGTTGGTGGGTTGCAGCTTGACCATGTTTTTTTTTTTTTTTTTAATTTTATATTTATTTATTTTTTTGACATGCACTTAACAAATAAGCTGCTGCTGGGCCATCAAACTCAAATTATTTTATTTTGAAGTTCTGCAGTGTGAATTAGAAAAAGCAGTCTGCAGACTCCAATTTTGAATCGCAGCCAGCGGGAAGCCCGGGATCAGCAAAGTCTGGGTTGAAGTTGAACGTTAGATTTACGTTAACTTTCAAACAATTTAAATTCACAATTATATACATACTACGGCCAACGAGCTGAACTTATCTGATCAACGGGAGTAAACTGTTCAACACCAAGCTTACAGCATGCATGGCTCATGACTCACTCGGGATCAATCACATTCTTAAGTGTGTTTCCCTTGTGATTTCTTTTATTGAATCACAATACTCATACATTTCTATCAGACCCAATTGGTTGTACCAATCTTGATTGTTTTTATTTTTCGCCAGGCGCCTGGATGTATCCGATCGATCCCATTTGGACCTATTGACTTTTTACAGCTCTGAATTAAGCCAAAACTTTAAGACCCAACATTCCTAAGATAAATAAATAATACTTGTGTTTGCTTTGGAGTCACAAGATGCCATCTACAGTGCCACTAATTGCCAATGGTCAGCTGCAGTACTTGACCATCAACTTTTGTTCCAATTTGATTCAAAGCACCAATTACAAAAACACTGGACATAATGCACATTCACTTGAAAATTAGGCCCAAGTACAGATTGGCAATTGACAAGTGCCTTGCAAACCCCGTTGTCAAGAAGCCCTAAGAAGAAGAAAAACCTTATCTTTTTTTTCATCATTGCTCCCTGCCCCTCAGACATCACTTCTACCCTTGCCCTCATTTTTTCCATGCATATTGAAAAATGGGTTCTTTTTTGTTAATATTAATTATCATTAATTATTTTTTATTGTTTGCTAAAATTAGGGCATTGATAAAAAAAACCCGGTTTTTCCACGTTCACACCCGGTTTTACGCAGCGGCGACGTCCAAATTGCTGCGCAGTACACCTGGTTTTCCGCATTTACACCCGGTTTTTTTATTTAATTTTTTGCGGGCGGATTTTCATTATTTTTCAAAATTTTAAATTTATTTATTATACTTACAGGGGTGTAGAATTTTATGGTAATTTTTATTTTGCAAAAGAACTATGGCTTCTATTTTTTTGGCCAATCCACCCGGTTTTTTCATAAAAAAAAACCCACAGCTTAATTTCCAGGATTTCTCAACATTTTAAATTTTTTTAAAGCACTTTAAGGGGTGTAGAATTTAATGTGACTAACAGTTTTTTTTTTAAATCACTGGTTGGATTTCTATGATTTTTGGACTCAATTTATTTCCAAACACCTTCACGTCTGTCTTTCAAGATATTTAGGGAGTTTTTAAATGGATTCATACACTTTAGAGGGTGAAGAATTCATTGGAAACAAATACGAATTATAAAAATAACTTGTTATCAGATTTCATGACAAAGAAATGGAAATATAATGATACACAGCGGTATGGTACATTGTGTGATGCTTTGGAGTGTTACATGTAAGATAATTATTACACATTACATATGGGTTCAGGAATTTAATTCAGGCGTAGATTCACCATTTGTAAGCATTTTCTAGTTGTTATCAGTAGTGTTTATAACAATTTCTCTTTCTTATACTTATTATTCGTGTGCGCATTCTTAGTCTGTACCAATGTCTCTTTGTTGTTTATTACATTTATTATTTATTAATAAATTATTAACTTGCAATTATGTCTCTTGCTTTTTATTTTATTTATTTATTTTATTCATTTCATTTATTCTATTCATTTTATTTTGTTTTACTTATTTATTTTATTTGTTTGAAATAAAATTTTGAATGAGGATAATTGGGGAGGTTGCGTTATTCATAACTGATTAACTTGCAATTATGTCTCTTTCTTTTAATTAATTAATTTATTTTATTCATTTCATTCATTCTTATTTATTTAATTTTGTTGATTTTACTTGTTTTACTTATTTAAAATGCCGCCCTCCATAATTCTATTTTATTTTGTTGTGTTTATCTTCCTTGTTTCAATTGTTTATTTTATTTGTTTTAAATAAAATATTAAATGAGGATGATTGGGGAGGTCATGCGCATCAAATGCCGCCCTCCACATGCTATTTGCTTAAAAATTAAAAATTAAAAAAACCGGGTGTAAATGCGGAAAACCGGGTGCACTGCGCAGCCGCAGCTGTGCAGAAAGCCGGGTGTCAACGCGGAAAAACCGGTTTTTTTTATTAATGCCCTAAAATTATTTATTTTCAGCCCCACCATCATCCCTATAGCCCTCTGTAGTCCCAAAAATGGAAGAGATTTGGGCATAAAGAGTTGAGGTTGATTGCCAAAAATCAGTGTTTGGGGGCTCCATTATATCTTTCCACTGACTGTCCATGGATGGCACTGGAAGACCCCAAAGGATGTACATCCACAGTTTAGCTTGAGTCTGTTCATATAAAATATTAGTCCAAGAATCCAGAAGATTACTTACACCAAGAGATTATTTTAACCTCATATCAACACATGGTGATTAGCTATAGTTCACTCTTCCTACAGTAGAGGCATATTGATCTACACCTAAACCAGGCTAAAAGTGCTTGTGTTGCAGCAGGGATGTGGGAACTTGAAAGTTTTGATCCAAAACATGAAACCAAAATGTTTCATGGGAAATTGAGTTGCATGAAGAAGATTTAATAGATCAAAATAAAACTAGAAGAGATCACAGTCTCTCCACCTTTTGGGTTTCTGCCTGCCTCTGTCAAAGATTTATTCAACCAAGCTGTGCCAAAACATTTACACATGTAAACAGTTGGAGTTAAAATTGCAGCTTGGTTAGAGCATACTGCATGTCAACTTGAAAGCAGTTAATCCAGGTTTCTTGCCATGCAACAGATTTATTTTCAAATTATTCCCCATTTGATGATTGAAAATTCCATGATATGAAAGTCAAATATAAAAAGATGAGGATAAAAAAAAAACAATGCACCAACCAAAACTAAATATTCAAAACCAATCCAATTACTGGTATTTTCTATTCAATTTATAAAACCAAGGTACCCTTTGGTTTGTATTTAATTTGTTGAGATTAACCTATTTGAAAATTTTGTATCCTAGCTTAACTTGTATGAATTCAACCCAAAGACATATTCTGGAAGTGGGGGGAGTTTGATTTGAAGACGCAAACCAATCATGCAACATGTACCCATTATATTTCCAGATTTTGTAACTTGATTGCAGATATAGATAAATCACAAAAGATTGCCACTCCCCCCAGTCTTTTTTCCCTCATCCCATTCCCCATTTTTGTTTTTAACAACAAAAAATAATAAGGGAGAAGCATTCAGCCCTGCCTTCTATGTAAATTTTTTGCATCCAGGGGGTTGACAAACTTGTGAATGAAACCTTTACAATCATATCACCAGCTTTGTATTATCTGCTTGTGCCTTTCTACCAAAGAGTTCTGAATGCAGCATGTCTGATTTTTTTTTTCTTAAATATTTTGAAACTCTTGATTTTTCCTACCTTTTCCAAGTTTTGGGGTTCTCAGATGCTGATGAGATAAATATTTTTTATTTTAGGTTTCTAGAGTAATTTTACCCAAATGGACATAATATTACTGGATTGAGGAAATAGAAAGAAAGATGCATTCTAAATCACTCAGAATTTTCAAGAAAATTTTCTTTGAAATACCTTGGAACTGGAATCTGGTGAAGAAAATATTGAATATTGGTTGGTATTTGTGGAAGACAGCCCCTATAAACATCACTAATTTTTCACCTTGCTATCTATTTTCACATCTGATTTGCAGTCATAGACTCATAATATACTTATGGTTATTCCAATTGATGTGATCTTCAATATTCTAATGCTTATTTCTGATTGATTATTGTACCTGTCAGTTTTAAATAGGTATTTATTTACTATTTAAATCAAAGGAATCAATGAATTCTGTGGTTTACTGAAACCAAACTGCCTTTGCACAGACATTTCTGCAAAAATCAACACTTTAGGGTTTGGTTGATGTGAGATGAAGAAAGATCACTCCAATTCATATGAAACTGATTCAAGAATTAAGTAACTGATTATGTGAGCCTGGCTCTCTTATGTGATGATAGGCAGCAGAGAAAAGTGCTATAATAAAGCCAAGAAATGATCATTATTTAACTCAAAGCTAAAAAAAAGGGAGTAAGGTATAAATGGACAAAACCCAACCCAGAATAGAGTTTGGAGATTCAAGTTCAAGTGGATAATTTTGTTTTTTAACCACAATGGAGGATCTTCTTTTTCTTTTTTTGCTTAAGGGAAAAGAAAAGGCTAAAAATGTGAATTCAGGGATGTGACTCATAAATCTGGGGGCAAAAGCCAAAAGGGAAGTAATGTGGGTGTGTACCTATTTCTTTTGATTTAATCTTTGGCCCAGAGGACTCAACTTAAATAACTTGGCTGGTTGATTAATTTCCTGTAAAAATAAATTTGTAATTATTAAACTAAATTTTGAATGAAAATGTGAGATTTAGCAGTGTCTACTCATTGCTTTGGTGTGTTTTCAACACATGCTTTTTAAGGCTAGGCAATGGGAAATTTAGCAGAATTATTTCTAATCTGAAGAGGGCACATGTCTTCTTTGGCACTGCAAGATAACATGGATCAACTTCCTTCAGTTGACATGTGAAATGCTAAATCCAAGCTACCATTGTATTTCCACCTGTTATTGCACAGTGACTGTGAATTCAAGCTTGGTTAATTCAGGCTTTGAGAAATTTTAGAGTAAAACCTCCAGCTTCCGGCCTAGAGTTTCTGCATGTCAACTGCAGGCAGTTTTGCCATTTTATTTGCAGTAGAGAAAACCATTGATTCACACAAGTACTATTTACAGTACTGTATTTCTAATGAGACATTTGGCAGGGGTATCCTTAATCTGAAGTGATAACATGTGTTCAAATTTCTTATCCTATTCTTACTTATACCTCCTATTTTTTTTAATTATGAATAAAATAATTGGTGTTTAAAATTAATTTTTGAGAATCTCTAGTAAGATTAATAGTACAAATACTCAAACCTTTTATTCATAGAACCCTGGGTATTAGATCTGTGTTAGTCATTTTTTCTTCATGTGTAGTATGAAAAAATAGTGTTTTATCCATTATTTTAGTATTATTCAATTTACTCTCAACCAGAATCTGAACCCTTTTGGATAGATGTTTAATACTAGCCTACATCAATTAATCAGACCTCATTTTTTCCCCTCAGTTTAAACAAGTTCCCACTCTGAGCACACATTGATTATGTTCAAAATTCTCCCTTCTCATTTCTTTTATTCAAATTTTATAAACATGTCTTCTTATGTCAAAATGTTTATTAGCACATTTAATATATATTTAATAAATAGTATAGAGTACTTGGTTTATTTTGGGTTATAAATTTCATCTATGTAGCAATCCTTATCTCTTTAGGGACAAGGTTTTTGCTGCATATATCACATTGGTTGTATTAATTTGGCTATAAGTGAAGAATTGATTTAAACATGTGCAATGATGGTTCTTATTTGTACAAGTTGATCCAATAGCCCAGTTCACATTGGGCCGTTTTATGCAGATATGGAAAAAACAACATTGCTTGTTGCTCCAAGTTCTTGCATAAAATACCGTAAAACCACACTGAAGTTAATTGAAGCATGCATAAACCTTGCTTGTGGTTTATATTTTATCTGAAAACAAGCACCGACGTGAACTGGGCTAATTATTACAATATGGCCATTTGCATACCATGAGGTAATTTGTTGATTATTTTGAAGAGCTTAGGAAAATCAATGATGGCCTAAATATTAGGTTTAGGCCAAAATGTATTTTCTTTAGGGCTGACAGCATCATTGATCTCAGCAAGATTTTTCAATTTGTTTTTACAGCAGTTTCAAAAAAGGACGGCACTGCGGTCACAGATTTTCCAAAGACAGATTTGTTCAGGTGTGGCTCGGTGGAAAACTATATATTCCGTTAGAGTTCCTCTCCAGCCCGGCTTGGCCTTGGATGGAGAGGGATAGACGTGCTGCGGCGAGTACGAGAGATGTATGTGACATCTATGTCACAACACCCCCCCTCTCGCCGTAGACGTCGCGCTACGTACAACATGAAACAAAACAAAAACAGAATAGACAAACAGATGAAAGAAGACCTGACAAAAATTTCAAGAAATTAAAACCCTCCTAATACTTTAGAGCACAAATTGTAAAATAGTTCCGGGCCCAGACTCTTAGTGAATATGTCAGCAAGTTGATTTTTTGTACCTATCCAATGTAACTTCGTCTTCTTTTGAAACAGCGCCTCGTTGGTGATGTAAAAATCTTGATCTGAATGTCTCGTTCTCTTATTAGATGCATCGTCAGTTGAAACACGGATTGCTGATTGATTATCGCAGTGAAGATGACCAATAAAATCTTTCTTTAAAATATCTCGAAGTAAATGTCTTACCCATAACGTTTGCCTAGTTGCAACGCCCAACGCCATGTATTCTGCATGGCACGTCGATGAAGCAACTGACATTTGTCTTCGTGCCACCCACAATACAGGACAGTTCAGAAAAGAAATCAGGATTCCGTACGAAGATCTAGAGAATTCACCGCCCCAAGACGCATCACAGAAAGTTTTAAGCGGCATATTGTCTTTAGACGGGAACAAACATAAGACCTTGTCTGCCGTGTTAGCTACATAGCCAATCAGGTGGCTCAAACCTTTCCAGTGCAACTTTCCAGGTTTGGCTGAGAATCTTGCAAGATAATTAACTGCAAATGCAATATCTGGGCGTGAACCTACTGCAAGATAGCTGAGACTCCCGATGACGGACAGAAATTTTCCAGAAGATTTAGGGTCGCCTTCCGGATCCGTTACCGCATTATAATTCGGAGGTAGGGGAGTTTTGGATGTTGTACATCCATCCCATTCTTGTGCAAGTAGATTTTTTATCAATTCACTTTGACACAAAGTGAAACCGGCGTCTGACCGCTTGACGTCTAGTCCAACGATAGCCGAGAGCTTATCGGACCACTTGATCTTGAGCATTCCCTTCAGGTCCGCTTCAAGCCGGCGCAAGAAAACATCACTCAAAGACGTCACAACACCATCGTCTACATGCAACCAAATAACACCAGTCTCTGAGGGGTGTCGAAGGACATAGAGTGAGTTGTCATACTGAGATGGAATATAGCCCAGATCACCAAGTATTTGTCGGAGGTGCAGCCACCAGCACCGCGCCGCTTGTCTGGTGCCGTACAGGGCTTTCTGCAATAGAAGCGCATGACCAGGCGGGACTGTCATTCCTTCAGGTGGCTCAACCCAAATCTCCTTGTCAATGGGAGAATTCAAATAAGCCGCAACAAAATTGAAGCTGTGGACTGGCCAATTGTATGCCGCCGCTATTGTCAAGAGCAGACGCAAGGCCACAAACGTGGCAGTGGGCGCAAAAGTTTCCAGGAAGTCCGTTCCTGCTACTTGGGTGAAACCTTTAGCCACGAAGCGTGCTTTAAAACGAACCCCTGACCCATCTACATCTGGCTTGACGGCAAAAACCCACCTGCCACTGAGTGCTTTCTGGTCTTGAGGTTTCAATTTGATCAGCCAAACCCTCATTTGCTCGAGGTTATTCAATTCATTTGATATCGCCTTTTTCCAAGATTCCTTGTCAGGCGAGCGCATGGCTTGTTTGAAAGTCTTTGGTACTGACAGAGAGTAAAATTGGCACAGTTCAATAATCTTATCCACGATCATTTCATGATCATGGAGCTCATACTCCTTTGTGAAGTCCCCTAATTCCATGAGATTCACAACGAAGTCAATAGATAATTTGTTTGGGGAAGGCGCCAGAGGTCGAGCCGGAGCCTCCGCCTCATGATTCATATCGACAAAATGTTCCTTGTCAAACTCAACAAAACACGCCATAGCAGATGATATGAACCGACGTTCTATTGGTAGCCAGAAGAGCCAACCCTTGCTGGCTTCCAAGTGGCCGATAACTTGCGCCTTCAGCGCTCTATCATCAAGCTTCTGTCTCGGCTCAGGAGGTACGTGGACGTACGCATAGGCGCCAAATGAACGAAAATTATCATACTGAGGCTTAACACCGAATAGGGCTTCATAAGGTGTCAGTTTCCCGCTTGACTTGTTGGGGATCCTATTCAGGATGTAATTCGCCCATAGGAACGCGTAGTTCCAAAAATTCCTTGGTAGATTGCTATCTCTAAGCACCGTGCGTCCCATTGCTTGGATAGTTCTATTGAACCGTTCAACCATACCATTTTGAAAATGATGGTACGGTAACGCCCTCTCGGTATGTATGCCTTTAGATGTCAGAAACTCTTGAAGGACCTTATTGGCAAATTCTCCGCCATTATCGCTACGTAACACTTTAACAGATAGACCTGTAGTGCGTTCCATTCTATTGATCATGTCCATAATAGCGTTATTCGCATCGGACTTTGCTTTCAGGACCTTGACATAGGAATACCCGGTCGCAGTATCCCTCATGGTCAAGAGGTAGTTTCCCCCATCCACCACCGTTTTTTGGAATGGTCCAACTAGATCAGCGGCCCACACTTCCATCTTGTTTACTGGTCGCTGGGTAGAGCCGGGGGTTGATAAATGCACGCCCCCCCGGGCACGCCCACGCCAAACGCACGCCGATAAAAAAAAAGGTGTGCTGCCCGCACGCCTTTTTTTATCGGCGTGGGGGCTGCACGCCCATCGGCGTGCGAGACTTCAGGTGTGCGGTCGCACGCCCTGTTCAGAAAAGGGCGTGCGAACCGCACGCCCTTTTTATGTGTATAGGCAGGGGCGTGCCCCCTGCCTATACACATAAAAAGGGCGTGCGACCAACACGCCCTTTCTATGTATATAGGCAGGGGGCACGCCCCTGCCTATACACATGCTGATGTCATGCGTACACAACAATGTACGCATGACATCAGCTCCGGTCGAGGAGGCTGTACAACCTCCTCGACCGGAGGGGTTGAGGAGGTCATACAACCTCCTCGGCCGGAGGGATGCCCCCTCCGGTCGAGGACGTTGTATAACCTCCTCGTTATACAACCTCCTCGACCGGAGGGAATCCCCCTCCGGTCAAGGAGGTTATACAGCCTCCTCGACCGGAGGGATCCCTCCCGGTCGAGGAGGTCATACAACCTCCTCGGCCGGAGGGGGATTCCCTCCGGTCGAGCAGGTTGTATAACCTCCTCGACCAGAGGGGGATTCCCTCCGGTCAAGGAGGTCATACAACCTCCTTGGCCGGAGGGATGCCCCCTCCGGTCGAGGAGGTTGTATGACCTCCTCGACCGGGAGGGATCCCTCCGGCCGAGGAGGTTATACAACCTCCTCGACCGGAGGGGGCATCCCTCCGGCCGAGGAGGTTGTATGACCTCCTCGACCGGAGGGAATCCCCCTCCGCCGAGGAGGTTGTACAACCTCCTCAACCGGGGGGCATCCCTCCGGCCGAGGAGGTTGTATGACCTCCTCGACCGGAGGGAATCCCCCTCCGGTCGAGGAGGTTATACAACCTGCTCGACCGGAGGGAATCCCCCTCCGGCCGAGGAGGTTGTATGACCTCCTCGACCGGGAGGGATCCCTCCGGTCGAGGAGGCTGTATAACCTCCTCGACCGGAGGGGGATTCCCTCCGGCCGAGGGGCTTGCAGTCCTCCCCGGCAGGGCGTGCGGCTGCACGCCCTCCTTGGGGGTGTCGCACGCCTGTAGATGGGCGTGCAAACTGCACGCCCATCTAAAGGCGTGCCCACGCCCAAGGATGGGCGTGCAGGACGCACGCCGATAAAAAAAAGGCGTGCGGGTTGCACGCCTTTTTTTTTAAGGGCGTGCGTGGGCGTGGGCGTGCCTGGGGGGGCGTGCATTTATCAACCCCCGGTAGAGCCAAGAGGATTTATCTTTGTGCTCTTGATCATCATGCACACAGGGCAGTGTATCTGGCCTGGAGGCAGAGCCTTGGTAGACCAAGCCCCACATTTTCCTTTATTAGTCGGCGTATGACTCTCAGCCCGGCATGTCCGAAAACACGATGCCAAAACAGTAACTTCTTTTCATTGGCAGTCAACGATTCAAACCGCCACACATGGCCAGTGGCAGACGGGATAGGTTCCCTAAATAAATCATGTTGATATGCACCTTTGTGCTTCGCAGTCAAGAATTGCAAAGGCGCATCATCATCTGAAGTAGTTCGTTTGGGAAGACAAACATTCATTGCAGTTTGGGTGATGATAGGGAAAGTAGAACGCGATTGGCAGAAGTCGTTTTCGTTGGATAGTACTTCGGTGAAATTGGAAAGGCAATGAGAAAAGGCATTCAGAGAATTAGGAGTTTTACAGTCAGAGGAAGAAGAAAAAGAGTCGGAAGGAGCCGTCGATATATTTGAATTGTCGCTCGAAAAAATCGGGGAAACCAATTGCATGCTGATGTCTTGATTGCTTGACTCAGCTCGCGTCACCTCAATCAAAGGGTCGGATATACACCAACGATTACGCTTGGTGTCAAGGCGGCATGTGATAGCAAGTCGATCCAATTTGTCAAAAATATTGAAAGTATCACAGCTGTTGTCGTAAAGTATGCGAGCATTAGCTTTCCGCAATGCAGCCATAGACAACAGAGTCGTGCGGGCATCCTTACAATATAGGACCCCGCGTAAGACAATTATTTTTGAGTCTCGTCGAAGGATGTGAATATCGCCGACACCCGTGATGAAGGACTTATTGGACGCGGTAGCTACCAATAAGGGGAGAGGTTTAGAGAGATATTTGAAGTTGTGGAGAAAAGGGAGGAGACCTGTGAAATGATGGGATGCCCCAGTATCAAAGATGACGGGCTGACTTACAATATTCTCACCCAGACTCATGTTCTGGAAATCCAAGTTATTGAGATCATCTGGAAGATCCCCGATTTCCATGATGTGTGCCTCAGCCCCCCCTGACGACTGCGGTTGTGATCGCTCTGGAGTCATTGATGGGCGGTTGCTGGCTGTCGGATATCTCGGGCGGTAGAAATCGGCCATCTTCTTTGCTTGAAATTGTGACCGAGACGGGGGGGCAAAAGGCATCGTTGAGGTGTTTGGAGTTGGCTGGGTGTAGAGCGAACCAACGAAAGTTGCTTGCGTTCGCGTTGAAGGTTGCTGGAAAGGCGAGTTGCCTGGGCCTCGCATTCTCTTGTTCAGTTGATGTGGTCTTGCGCGTTGAGGACAGTCCCTGAGATAGTGGTCCGGCGCCCGACACTGCCAGCACTTATTAGCCGTGGCTGCATAGAAGTCGAGCGCGTCCGGCCAGTTATCTTCTGGGACCTCACTCAAAAAGGCATTGAAATCGAAACCCTCATCTTCAATGTTGGCTTGCAGAACCAACGGTGCTGGCGTTTGAGTCTCTTCAGAACCCAGGGCGTCTGTGTACTGCTTCTTGCATACGTCGAACTGATTGACTAAGAAGTCAAATTTTGGGAAAGCTTTCGAAGGATCGTTCTGAATAGAATTCTCAATTCGTTGCTCCCAATCCTTCTTGAACGCCAAGGATGACCGCATGACCGCCGAGTGGAAAACAAATCCGAAGAAGGCATCTGAGTGTATTCGAACATTCAGATTATTCCATTCGGTGTAAAGATTTCTCATTTTTGAAGATATGCCGACGGCATCTGAGTCCTCAACTGAGAATGTGATGAACCGTTTCCACACGTTGACCTGCGCTGCCCGGGAAACCACAGAGAACTGTCTTTTCAGGCAAGAGAGTATCTCGATCGTCGACCCCATTCTTTGACTATCCGAAACGAGGGAAGAGTGGATGCCGGACAAAACAACCATCCTAGCTATCTTCTCAAAAGTCGAGTTCTCAATTCTCTTGAAGAAGAAGTCCGCATCCGACATATGTGATGACCCGATCTCTTGAAGCGTAATCAGCCATTGGGCGAGGTTGTGCCCATCAGCCGCCAGTCGTGATTCTTCGTTCCATCTGGCATTGATGGCCGTCGCTGTTTGGCTTACCAGTTTTGCCTGCTCAAGTTGGAGCTTGGCGTTCAAGAAATCTTGATGATTTCGAGAAATGGGAGCCGCTTCCGCCAGATGAGGGGCCACCCGTTGGACACTCGGATTTGGCATTGAAGGCCTAGCGGATGCGGTGGGATGATGCCCAGCTGGAGCACTGCCCGCTATTCGATTCATCGAGGAAGTCGCTCTGATCGTCTCGTCGGCAAGTCTAGGAGCGCTCTCCGTTCCAGCAACGGATCCGGCAACCGACTCAAACAAATTTGTCATCAGGGGGCGTTGATAAACGCACGCCAAGCGCGCACGCCAACGCCAACCCGCACGCCAATTTTTTTTGGCGTGCGGGGCCTACACGCCATTTTTTTTTGGCGTGTAGGGTCTACACGCCAATTTTATTTGGCGTGTGAGACCTGCACGCCAAAAATGGCGTGTGGTTCCCACACGCCATTTTTTTTGGCGTGTGGGCCCCGCACGCCAAATAAAATTGGCGTGTGGGAGCGCACGCCAAATAATTGGCGTGCGGGGCCCACACGCCAATTGTTTGGCGTGCGGGTCCCCCCTCGCTCACATAATCGAGTGGTAGGGACCACTCGATTACGTGAGCGAGGCCGGCTGACGAGGTTATACAACCTTGTCAGCCGGGAGGACTTCCTCCCGGCCGGCGAGGCTATACAACCTCGTCGGCCAGGAGGAAGTCCTCCTGGCTGACGAGGTTGTATAACCTCGTCAGCCGGGAGGACTTCCTCCCGGCTGACGAGGTTATACAACCTCGTCAGCCAGGAGGAAGTCCTCCTGGCCGACGAGGCTGTATAACCTCGTCGGCCAGGAGGACTTCCTCCCGGCCGACGAGGTTGTATAGCCTCGTCGGCCAGGAGGAAGTCCTCCCGGCCGACGAGGCTATACAACCTCGTCGGCCAGGAGGACTTCCTCCTGGCTGACGAGGTTGTATAACCTCGCCGGCCGGGAGGACTTCCTCCTGGCCGACGAGGTTATACAACCTCGTCGGCCGGGAGGACTTCCTCCCGGCTGACGAGGTTATACAACCTCGTCAGCCAGGAGGAAGTCCTCCTGGCCGACGAGGTTATACAACCTCGTCGGCCGGGAGGACTTCCTCCCGGCTGACGAGGTTATACAACCTCGTCAGCCAGGAGGAAGTCCTCCTGGCCGACGAGGCTGTATAACCTCGTCGGCCGGGAGGACTTCCTCCCGGCCGACGAGGTTATACAACCTCGTCGGCCAGGAGGACTTCCTCCCGGCCGACGAGGTTGTATAACCTCGTCGGCCAGGAGGACTTCCTCCTGGCCGACGAGGTTGTATAGCCTCGCCGGCCGGGAGGAAGTCCTCCCGGCTGACGAGGTTGTATAACCTCGTCAGCCGGCCTCGCTCACGTAATCGAGTGGTCCCTACCACTCGATTATGTGAGCGAGGGGGGACCTGCACGCCAAACAATTGGCGTGCGGGGCCCACACGCCAATTTTATTTGGCGTGCGGGGCCCACACGCCAAAAAAAAAATGGCGTGTGGTTCCCACACGCCATTTTTGGCGTGTGGGTCTCACACGCCCTTTTTTTTTGGCGTGTAAACCCTACACGCCAAAAAAAATGGCGTGTAGGCCCCGCACGCCAAAAAAAATTGGCGTGCGGGTTGGCGTTGGCGTGCGCCGTTGGCGTGCGTTTATCAACGCCCGTCATCAGGGCCTCCCCGTCCGGCACAAAATCCAAACGATCGCTGTCTTGAAGAGACGCCTGAGAGCTTCGTCTAGACATAGTGAGGGGAGGTTGCTGTGGTGATCGGGATAGAAAGTTTTCAAGAGAGAAGGACGGCGGATCAAACCAATATTCTTGAGAAAATGAGCCACTCACCGTAACGAAATGAGATGACCTGAGGGTAGAAGAGAGGAAAAAGTATAGAGGGAGTAGAACGATATTTACGACCGTCTACCTTTCCGCACGGGAAGTGGGGCCACCACTACCGTAATAAGCGAGATGGCTAGTCTGCTTAGCTTATTTGGTGTCTGGTTTTCAATATTGTTCAGGTAAAGGAAGGGGAAAAATGGAGTCAAACTACTACAGGTCACCCACAGCGTTACGACGAGATAACACAAGATCTTTCAAATTCGGTCGATTACGTCCTACTCAGGGCTACCGTTCGAAAGAGAAATTGCTGGGTCGAATCGACGATTTGTGAGTGACTGATGAGATTGATTCGATGGTCGGATTAGTGTCGAGAAAGGCTCATAACCTGTTCAGGTGTGGCTCGGTGGAAAACTATATATTCCGTTAGAGTTCCTCTCCAGCCCGGCTTGGCCTTGGATGGAGAGGGATAGACGTGCTGCGGCGAGTACGAGAGATGTATGTGACATCTATGTCACAACAAGATTTTCCTCACCCAGCCAAACCCTAACATTATGGTTATGGGCTCCCAGAAGTCCACATCAAACCTTCTGCGGAAAATCCCATAACAACACACATGAAAGCCAACACGTCATCCTCATCACATGCCCATGACCCGCTGATTGGATCATCATGCCCATGACCCCCAGCGGCCAAACTCACCTCCTGCCTCTTGGCTCATATCCATCCCCGGCTGAATCCACCTCCCGCCTCTTGGCTCGCCTCCATCCCACCCCACCCACCGAATTCACCTCCAGTCCACCCAGAAATCCCACCTTTGATCCCATTCGGCTTTTGGCGCGATCTTCCACTTTGTTTTAGCCGGCATGGGATTTGTGAAGTACGCCCCAGAAGTGAAATCCATTGCAGTCAAGTTGGTCATGGAAGGAAAGGCTTGACATGAGATTAACAACACTATTGGATAAAATATCTCGGATTGATCACTTGCCCAATGGAAAGCCTTATTCCTATCAACTTGCAAAGTTGTTGGTGATCCAACAGAATACCTGCACCGCGGCCACCCATTCAAATTGTCACGCGAAGAAGCCAAATTCATCATTGACCTTCTCAAGGGTGACCCCACGCTGTACTTGGATGAAATCCAGACAGCTTTTTGCTCCGAACTAGGAATTGAGGTCAACTCCACAACAATCTACCACGAAATGAAACATTGCCTTGGCCTAACCCTTGTTGTGGCTCGCACAGTCCATCCGGCCCAATGTCCAATCAAAAGGGCTCAATATACCCTTCACGTGGCTAGATTCCCACCCAAATTTTTTGTCTTTACAGGTCTGTGGAACATCTGTTTTGCATTGTAGTATCATCTGATCAATCTACTGACCAATCTGTTCTCCGCCATGGAAAAGATGAGAGTGCAATATGCTTGGAAGTTCAACATTGACGCTATGCGTGGACCAAAAAAGGGACCCGATTGATCCGGGTCCGCAAAGATCGGAGTGGTCTTCAATTCAGTCTCCTTCTGGCAATATCCCTTGATGGTATCCTTGGTATAACTGCCCAAGAGGGGTCGATCATCCGTTTGGACTTTGAGTTCTTCCTCAAAGAGGTGTTGGTGAGTGCATGACTAGAACATTTTATTTATTGCTTCATATCTGACTCTCACCAACACAACAGATTCCAAACATGAATCCTTTCCCAGGAAAAACAGTGTCTTGGTGCTCGATAATTGCCGAGTTCATCAAGGTGGACAGATTAATGAAATTTGTGAACAAAATCACATAATCACTCGCTATCTTCCTCCCTATTCCCCTGACCTCAATACAATTGAGAAGCTGTTCTCTTCTGTCAAGTCTCATTTAAAAAGAGACCAAATTTTGACCGGCAAAGGAAGCAATGCAGACCTCATTTGTTAGTACTTTACTAACATAGCTACCCCTGATCTGATTTCTCCGCTTGTTTGAGCAAGTGGATACTTTTGAAACCCACTTTATTTTACCTATTGTTTGTCCAATAGGTAAAATAAACATTGCTTCCTGTTTCCTGTTTTTGTAATGGTCCCCTTACTTTACAATAACCTCCCGGCTTGTATGATACATCAGACATAAAATATACTTACCCAACCAAGAAATATTTAAATACCAAATCATTGAAGACAAAACAATTGCAGGGTGCATCAGCCGCCTAACAAGATGATATGTCAGAATCATAGCAATATCAATTTGAAGGGACATCAAGATGCAGTCCCATCTCTCCTCACTTCCGTTGATGCAGCTATGCCAATTTTGGTGTCAATGGATGGCACCGGCAACTCAACCACATGAATGAGTAAGGCATCTTCAAAGGCCAAATCAGTGGGCAATCTGGGCTTGGCCTATTTGGCCGAAATGACCAATCTTGGCTTGACCATTTGGCCGATTGGGGAAATCTTGCCTTTGGTGACTGAGGAGAGGTGAATTGGTTTTTTTTTTTATCTCAATGTGGGAATAATATTGCAGGAATCCATTCATGTATGTGGGTAATATATGTGGGTGATAGCATTGGATCTGTTTCAAGGGATTCTCTACATGTAATTCAAGAAATCGAGCAAGGAGATAACACATAAGAAGTTCAAGGAGATAAGGCATAACGAGTTATACATAACAGCTGAAAAAGGTTGTAAGGAAGTGAAGTGAGCAGATCATTTGTTGCTTGCTATAGTCCCTACAACCAAAGTAATGGAGGTAGCTAGGAAAATCAGCGGTTTGAGGAGTAGGATACCTTGTTATCAATGATATGCTTGTTTTTCTTTAGCGCAGCAATGTATAATGGCAATCCATCACATAGAAAATATGATGGCCCCTCGGCAAAACCTAAGGAACACAGCTGCTCAGGATTTGATTATTGGAAATAGGTCCAATGAGTGATCTTGTAATGTTCACAGAGAATTTGAGTATGGTGGTCTTCAATTCGGATGTGGCAGGTGGTGAGGTACTCCTCAAGTCGTCCTAAGTGTTCAATCCCAAGGACTTCCAATGGTTCCCATGGACCTTTCATCTGAACACGTTTTGCCATTGGTTCAATACCATTTTCCAACGGCCAAAGATGTTTGGTCAGTGGAGAACTCAACGACGCCTGGCTTAAGTCATTGATAGAAGGGTTGGGAACAGTCAAAGACCAAATGGAAGTGATGCTGCTTGGTGGAGGAGGCGGAAAATTCCGATTAACCGGAGTGGTAGGAACTGTGTGGTTCCATGCAGTGACAGGACTCAATCCAGCAGTAACCAATGGATCATGAGTTATCCATTCAAAATTGGCGCCGGTGTGTGGGTGGGTGAGTTCAACATTGGGTTCCTTGGCTACGATTTCTTTGGCCCCCAATCGCCATGAAGAAGCAATCATCATCCACGTTTACAAACGTTAACCCCTCCAAAGCACTGTGAGCATGCGCTAGACAAGAATCTCGAAGGTTGGCCACTATTTTCTGAATGTCAGTCGCCATTGCTGCCTTTGGCTAGTAATAAAGCCCACAAACAAATGCGAGTGAGTTTTCACAAATAGTCCACTGGTTATGGCAAAGTGGGGCTACTCACATTAATTTCTTTGCGGAGAACATTGCGCTCAATCCCCTCCCTCTCTTTGGGAGAGCCATATTCCATGAGCAACGCTTCATCAGCCTCAGTTTCCTGTAAAGATGGGTTGATCAGCCAGCTTGCCGAAATGCAGAATGATTGAAAAAACTGGTCCACTAACCGATGCCCTAGACTTATGGTGATTGGCTGGATTATCCATTGTGACAAGGATTGTACAGGGATTCTTGAAGAAGGCCTCTGCACGTGCTGCAAATTCACTGAAAGAGTCATTGTCCTCCAGGACGGCTGGGCGTATTTTGGGGAACCGCGAGTCATTCAAAATGGATCCCGGCCATTTGAGCAATTTCTTCTTGTTGGCATCAATCATGAAATCCATGAGCTTCGGACGGTAGTTGAGAACACAGAAGACTTTGCGTTTGAAGGTTTCCCATGTGTAACCAGTCATGTGCACGTTCCATGGCTTGAGAGTTGCCGAGGGGAAAATTTTGACTATTTTTGGCGGAACCTTGCTGTTGGAGAATTTCTTCTCAGTGTAGAGCAGGTAAGATATGAAGAGCGGTACAACTATGCGCTTGTCCTCCTCGTCCTTGTCATCAAGATCTTCCACGTCAACCCCCTTGGTATCTGGGCCCAGGATTTGGTCTTCTTGCACACCAAAACCAACATTTTGATGTGCCTGCGGGCCTTCAATACAGTAAAATGTTCATGTTTTAGTTAGCGATTCTGGTTTTTATGGGTAGGGAGAATGGAAACATGGAAAATCTATCAACTATACCTGGTGACAACAATAACCCCAATACTCCCCCGGTCTGTGACATTTAATGGGATTGAAGGTGGGATTTCTGGGTGGACTGGAGGAGAATTCGGCGGCTGGGGTGGGATGGAGAAGAGCCAAGAAATTCGGCGGCTGGGGTGGGATGGAGGCAAGCCAAGAGGCGGGAGGTGGATTCAGCCGGGGATGGATATGAGCCAAGAGGCAGGAGGTGAGTTTGGCCGCTGGGGGTCATGGGCATGATGATCCAATCAGCGGGTCATGGGCATGTGATGAGGATGACGTGTTGGCTTTCATGTGTGTTGTTATGGGATTTTCCGCAGAAGGTTTGCTGTGGACTTCTGGGAGCCCATAACCATAATGTTAGGGTTTGGCTGGGTGAGGAAAATCTGTCTTTGGGAAATCTGTGACCGCAGTGCCATCCTTTTTTGAAACTGCTGTATATCTGAATATTTGAGCTCCAGTGGTTATTCCTGGAAAACTGTGGTTGATGTGATCTAAAAACAAAGTCATTTTTAAGCCTGGGAAGAATCACAGGAAAGAAAGAGAAAGAAATGCATAGCCTACCAAGACTAAATGTGTCTCAAGTCAGTGGTCATTGGTGCAAGGGATCATATTGGCTGGCTTTCAACACAAGCAGGTAGGAGGACCAACTATTCCCCACTGATCTCTGATGGGTGAAAAACAAATTGGGGGAGGGGAGGAAAAAAAAAGCTGGGGAGTGGCAAGCTTTTATGATATAGCTGTGATATCATACCACAAACTGAATATAAACCAGCCCCAATATTTTTGGAAACCACCTCTTTTGTAAGCCCTGCTCCTCACAGGCTTACACAAACATGTCATAAGATTACAAAGCCTAGTTCTGCCTTGTATTTAGTCCCACCCTTCCCCTTCACCTAGACAGCAGAGATCTTTCTCTCATGTCTAGGTAAGAACCCTTTCTCCTGCCCTGTCTTCTCAATTCATTTTCTCATTTACTTCACTTGTAGATACTAAAGAGAGATTTTTCTCTCCGGTCTAGACTGCAATTCACCCTACTTTGGTAATAGAATATTCTCATTGAGCTGCTTTTCTAGCCTCCAACAGACAGTGAAGGGCTCAACGGCCTCACATCTTCACCAAAAACCTTTAACTTTTGTGTGCAGAAACCTTACTGGACACCGGCAAAAACTTGACAAAGGGTGCGCCTTTGGACTTTTGCATGTTAACTGCTAAGAGTTTGCTCAGTTTTCTCATGGTGAGTGGCTTATCCTGGCAGAAACAAATACATACACAGGAAGACCAAGAAATCCAATCCTCCTTTGAAATATTTAAAGGCACATGGCCTTTCATTAGCATGTAGGTTATGAGAGGCTTGAGGGCTCACTGAAACATGCCACTTTCTTCTAGTTTAAAAATCACCAAACATGATGCATAGTGTAATAGTCAGTGATTGACGAGTGAGTTTTGTTGGTGAGGTAAGTTGCTCTCTCGACTCATGAGTTAAACAATCGGACGTGGCAAGAGTCGTGACGGGTCTGAATGATTTCACCGAATGGCCAACTAGTTGCGGGACCATTCTCGACGTGATCAACGACTTGCTCTGATTGTCCGGGATCGACTAGACCACATTCGACCAGGTCGCTTTGGGCCAGCCTCTTTCCCTTGATTTCTCCGTTGATCTTCTGGAGCATCGACTCCATATTTGAAAACATGATCTTCTGTGAGAGATAAGGTCCTATGATATTCAGTCGCACAGCCGCAGATAAGATGGATCGAATGTGAAGAAAAATGTGAAGATGTATTGCCCGATCTACGAAAACAGTTCCGTCGACATGTTTTAATTGGGGTTTTTGTTTGAAGGTGCTGAGTTTTTTGCGCGTTAAATCTGTTATCCAACAGCCAGTAGTGACTTACCAAAGGAGAGCCCGAGGAGGCCGGTGACAAAAGCAAAGCTAATGGGATAGTGGATAGACCAGTTTCCGCGTCTGATTTCGCGTTTGAGAGAGTCGATCAGTCCAGATTTTAGGCGTTCAAGAGCCGTAATACTAGAAGTGCTGGCAGATGGACTAAATGCTTTGGTGTACAAGAGCAAAAATGCGGCCCCTTGAGCGTAACTGTTGCGACGATTGACCGGGGACAGGCACATTGAATCGAAGAGCAGGTTGAGCTTGTGAACAATCTTAGCGATATGCTGCAGTCTCTGTCCCTCGGCCTCCTCCTGCTCGGTAGAAGTCTGGGACGGATCGAGAGAGTGTTGACCTTCTGCTTTCCAGTTCAAGGTATCAGTGACGAGTGTATGAAGGTGATAGAAGAAAGCTCCACATAGGTTGGCATAGCTCTGGGCATTTGAGAAGGTGAAATTGACGAGTGCGTGTGAGCGGCTAAGATCAGTTTTGCAGTGAGCCAGGAAGCCATGATTCATGAACGACTCGAGTCCTGAGGAGGAAACGAAACCACCGACTGGCAAACTAGAGTCTGAAAGCAATAACAGTATCAACTCTTCTGAACCAGAACAGATTTCTGCTGTTTGGGTAACGGATTGTCTAGCCGACATGACCTAAACCAACGATGGATTTGAGAATGTGGTAAATGAGCAAATACTTACTCGCTTGCCGAAATTTCAACCCAGCAATCATGCATCTTGTTGGAGTAGTGTAGAATCAAGCTTACAAACTATACATTTCCATATTTATGTCATCAAAACTAAATATTTATGTATTGTGTTTTTACAAATGCTTGGACTTTTTGAAGATTTTTGGATGGCAAGGTTATGGGATTAAGGCCACAGCCCCAGTTTAATCTTCAGGTTATTGCCACACACAGCGCTAGGATTCAGCCATGGTTATCATTATTGACCAGATCATGGGTTTCGAAAAACATAAAAGATTTACTTTTTTTTTGACAGATTTTAACTAATCTTGATGCAAATCAGTCCAAGCATTTGTAAAAACACAATAGTTACAACTTAATCTTAGAGCATCCACAATTGTCTCGATAAGCTAACTTTAATCGAGACGAAGCCCCACTCGTGCGCTCTATAGCGCACAATAACTATAGAATCTCTAGGATTATCAAATATAGAGGTCCACAAAGTTAGGGAGCTCTATCGAGCTGTACAATGTAAGTCATGACTAACTTTCACAAGTTGCTTGTTAGTGAAGCCTCCCCCCACTTGATAAATCCCACCCTGTGTAGGGTTCCTCTACAACTTGAGTTATTGACTCAAGTTGCAAAGGACCATGGGTGTGGATTGGGCTTGGTAACTCAGCAAAAGAGCCAGGTTATCAAGCCGTAAGTGTGGTCACTCTGGACAAATTAACTTTTGAGCTTACTAAAAGCTCCACAGTTGTCAAAAATTTAGCAAAACAATTGTGGATGCTCTTAGTCATCACTTTACCTACTGTTGACATGTCATGTATTTTGTTCTAGAGTTGTGTCTGCCCCTTTTCTCTCTTCAACAAGTTTAGGGAGATCAATACTGAGTGTGATAGGTGCTTACAGTGAAATGGATCTTATTGTCAGATCCATACCTTTACATCTTTACATGGGGCCCGGGTCAACCTGGGGTATGCTGTGACCAGTGGGATCAGCTGGAGCACCAACACACCCAGAACAGTTGGAATTCAGGGAAAAATTATGTTAAAATACTGCAAGATTATGTGGTTAAACTATATATTTAGAATATCAAACTAAATGTGAGAATAGCAAGGAATAAAAGTGTATTTCATACATTAGTACTTCGGCTTTGTATGATACATGATCTAATGCAGGACGGGTTTAATGGAGATGTCTCTCATACCTAAAAGGGCAGAGGTAAGGGGTTTTATAGGCAACACAATGAATGTTTGTGATAGGAAGAATGGATTTTTTAATAAAAGAAGAGCAAGTGATACAGCAATGTGTGTGAGTGTGTTTTACAAAGAAGGTGATGAAGGATGTTGTGAGAGGAGTGTTGGATGAAGAATGGGCTTGAGACAAGGTATGTTTGAGGGAAGATGTGGTGTGAACTTCAGTAATCAGAAGGGAGTCTTATGACATGGGTAGAACTAGTCAGTCAGTGTCCAGGGGTAGTTTGAGGTAGAAGGGGCAGCAGACCTGTAGGATAAGAAAACAGAAGCAGTGAAGAAAAAGAAAAGACAACTTCGAAG
Source organism: Puccinia hordei (assembly GCA_007896445.1). Classification (NCBI taxonomy): domain Eukaryota; kingdom Fungi; phylum Basidiomycota; class Pucciniomycetes; order Pucciniales; family Pucciniaceae; genus Puccinia; species Puccinia hordei. The sequence continues at coordinate 71,574 of RDRW01000273.1, forward strand.
GTGGATGAGAAATACAACTAGTATGGGCTAAGCCCCTAATTACATAAACAAGCCCCTCTCATGTCCTAATCCTCACTTCCATTCCCATTCTCTTATGTGGAGTGGATGGTTCAGGGTTGTTTGGTCTAATGTTGTGTTTTTAGTTTGTGAGTGATGAAGCAGATGATGATACTAAGTCAGTGATCCTAAGTCTTTTATAATATGCAGGTAAAAAACTTTTGCAGGGTTTTATCAAGATTACATGCTTGTTGTTAATGTTGCAGTCATGTCTAAGCCATGCCAAAAGGGTTTTATGGGCATAGAATGGTATCAAGGTTTCATATCCTTGATTGGGCACATCAGTCTTTTCATGTTTCCTAAAGCAGCATTAAGAGTCTGGTGATTAGTTTTTAGAGGTATTTGACATTTCAAATTACAAAGGGGCCTTTGTACTTTCTGATGTCACTTGTAGACAAGTGATATTTGTTTTTCCTGGTGCAATGGACCTAGATTCTATCAATGCAATGCAAGCAACTCAGACACTTGATGTAAACCACAATCACACCAACAAGCACCCTGGTTCTAATCCCCTGCAATCCTATAGAAGATATTAAATAATACATGTACTATTAAGAGCACTATATTTGGTATTTTTCATAGATTTGTATTTTTAATAACTCTTGTCACTTCCAGAACATTTGTATAAGATTTTGGGTCTGGTATTATTGTAAACTTGGGAAATAAATACTTCATTTTTGCAAACCCCAAGAAAATAATATTAGGAATAAAATAACCATAAAGAGAAACTATAAGGGAATAGAAGATAACTAAGACAAATAATGAGAAAAAGGAGTGAAATCATTAAGTAACTTTTGATCTTCTAGACCTAGCTGAGACTCAAAAATAGACACAGGAAAATACTTAAGAGATAGATGAAAATAACAACAAGCCTGAAGGAAAGGAAAAAGATCAATAAAAAGCGGTCACAATAAACAGAGAGATGAAATTAACAGAATTGAGTTGAGAATGAGGTCTACCTCCACTTGATTCAATTCAAGGCTCCTCCTGAATTTCTTTGGTCTAAAAAAGTAGTTGATGCAGTACTAGAATTGAACAGAATAGGTTGAGTTTAACAGTGAATTAAGGGTGATTGGCTTGAAAGCAGTCTGAGTTTGTGGTTCTTCTCAAGTCTGAGGTTCTCACTTGGGGGTTGCACAATTCAACTTGAATCTTCAATTCAGATTGCATGTGCATATGCATAAGACTTGAAAACCCCTCTTGACGGGTGTTCTGAATTATTCAGTTAACAATTGGACCAGAAGTCAAAAAACTGATAATAGGGGATATCAAATGAGAAATCCACAATGAGGAAAAGTCAATTATTGAAAGAAAAAAAAAACATCAGTGGGTTTCCAAGGGGTGTAGTTAACGGACTATGTTTTATAAAAACAGCATGCTTGTTCAAACCAGTCCATTGCAAAATGGTATATTTGGTCATGTTTGATATCTCCTATTATATCAGTTCCAAATTCCAATTGACATAAAATTAGATTTTTCAACTGATGCAATCCTTACACCCTGGGAAAATTAAATAAGAGGGAAAAATCTAACATTGTTTCAGTTCAAACTGATGTAACATCAGTTTTTGGGTTTCTGATACAATACCAGATGTAAAATCTGCTAAAACTATTCTGCAGGAAGTGTTTCTCTTATGGATTTTGGTGGGTATTTTATATTTTACATAAATTTTACATACTTTCAAGTACAAGGAAAACATAGCTAAAATTTATTATTGATTCCATGCTTGCCTGTGTATTCAAAAATAAACATATCTGCTTTGGATCTCACAATGCAGACAGATCATTGGTGGAGATGGGCTGTGTCAGACACTGAGATACTAGCCCACATGTCTACATATTTACTGCATCTGATCTAGACCAATGTTCAAGAAAACTTTTTTTCTTCCAATTATCTATCAGGGTACCTGAGTTCACTTCCCCTTGAATAGATATTTACAAGTTTTGCAATAAACCACAATATTCTATTTATCCAACACCCGCAAATATTTTGTTTGGTATCACCCCACCAACCCATTGATCCAACTTTGATAAACAAGATTGTCATTGATAATAAGCTCAAAAAGGAGTACATGAGCCTTGATGACCAGGATGGATATGATACTGTACAACCAGGGAGAAATTTTTAGTGATTGATGAGATTCTACAATATATATATGTATACTACTTACATAAACTTTGGTTAGATCCATACATATCACATATATGACTGGTAGCCAAACATCCTCGTTATATTGAAAAAAAATGATTTTTAAAGTGATGTGTATCACATTATGTAATTGCTTGGCATGATGTAACATCAGGGCTGCCAAACGGGGCCTCAGTATTGGTGCATCTGACCTCTTCCATGGCAATTTATGAGTGAGAGTAACGATAGAAATTGAGGGTTTGTCATGAAAAGATTTGAAGAAAAATCGCTAGTTCTTCTCATGTGGGTCTATACTTCAATTAAGGATGTCCTCGATCTTCTTCTTGCCTTCGACCACGCTTCGAACAGCACCCTTGACCTCAGTGAAGTTGTAAAACTTGACGTGCTTGATCCCTTCGGATTCGCAGTGCTTCGCTAGGTCATTCCCAGTGCCGTCTTTTAACTTGACAAACAAGCAGTCAGCTGATCGTGCGGCAGAGAGATCTGAGACTCCATCTCCACAAAAGAAAATCGTAGGACGCTCTGGAAGTGATCTATAAGGCGATATGCATCGGTCCTTGTCATGCCCGAAGCCACTGTATTTTCGGTGATGAACGTAGGTTTCAATTAGTATCGATTATTCCCTATTGTCGCCCGCGGTCAGGGGAAAACATTATGAGGAAAACCAAGTACTAACGAATCAGGATGGCGATATTTGATGGTCCATTGCCCAGGACCGGAACCTTTGCTCACATCTACTTCATTGGCCACGATTTCGATCCGATCAGCCTCTTTCTTTCCAATCAAGTTTTCCAAGATGGCTCGAATGATAGGAACCATTCCGCTAGTTGCGTAAACATCAGTTTTTTGAGCTGAAAGTAATTAAGGCAAATTGGTCAAATTCTTACCTGGACACAATCACCACCGGGACGTTGGCCGATCGGGCCCAATCAAGAAAATCTTTGAATCCTGCATCCAACTTGATGTCTATTCGTGTCATTCCCTAATCGGTTCAGCTTGCTAAGTTCAAGCTGATAGAATCGCTTGCTCAACTCAACTCTTCTTGACAATTTCACGACATTCGTCAAATGAATGCTTGGCACTAGCACTCTCGATCATCTCTTGAAACGCATCTCTGTGGCCCAGTGATAACTCGATGGTTAAGTCAACAAACTATGTGTGTGCATATGTCAGGTGTGACTCGACTAGGGAAGGGACCGACCTAAATGTAACTTTTCCTGCCAATACTGCAAGGTTTTTCTCTCTACGGCGTTCGTGTCCAAAGCCCAGGTTATCCGTTATGTGATCATTACTATCCTAAAAATCCAAGAGATCTGGTGATTTAAGTCATGAATACGACCGGCAGTCTGCGGTTTAGAGTGGAGCAACCAACCTCGCTGGTTATTGTGCCTTCATCCGGAGAACGGTAAATAAAAGCATTGAATCAGCCTCCTTGCATAATAAAAGAGGTGAGAAGGGCAATAGGTAATGGATTGTGTGAAGAACAAACCGTCAAAGTCGCTAAACATTGACACATGCATAATTCTCACATCATCAGTTTGGTGAAGAGGATGAAGGGAAAGATGAGCTCAACTTACGAGAAGACGATGAACTTGGCGTCCTTGTGGGCTAAGTCAGAGTGGGGCATTTCAAGAGAGATCTAGCTAGCTGACGCGATGGTGGACTTTCAAGTGACTCCACCCAGATGTTGGAGAATTGGATTGTATGTTACTGGGATTGGAAAGTCAAACTTGGATACAGTAAAAGCCCGGCACCGCGGGGTCATGGCGCGGGAAGTAAATTCACGGAATATTTCAGGGCTGCCATCCCGATTAAGGGCATCTCCACCGCGGTTGCTATATGGGGTTGCCATGCTAAGGGCATCTCCACCGGGGTTGCTAAACCGGGTTGCTATGCTAAATATAGCAACCCAACCCGGATATAGCAACTCCACCGGGGTTGCTATACCCCAGAAACCCATACCTGGGTTGCTATAGGAGTGCCAGATGTGGCACTCCTATAGCAACCCGATAGCAACCCATCGGCCAGATATCACACAGCAAAAAAGTGTGATATCTGGCCCCTCCCCCAGAGATGGCCTAAATATAGCAACCCAAACCCCATATAGCAACACCACCGGGGTTGCTACATCCGAAATCAACACAGCTCCGTTGCTATAGCAGTTCCACATCTGGAACTGCTATAGCAACCCAATAGGCAGTTCCACATCTGGAACTGCTATAGCAACCCATCAGCCAGATATCACACAGCAAACAAATGTGGCCCCATCACTTTAAGCCACACACAACCAGGAGGCTTCGGTAACACCCAAAGCCTTTCACCACCCCAAGCTGCAATATATTGTAGCTTGCGGTGTGTAGCAGCCCAACCTTGGGTTGCTATGACTCCGGCAAGGTGCCCCGGCACAGTCGCAATAGCAACCCGGATACACTGCCAGCATAATTGCCTAGGTTGAGTTCATCCCAGTTAAACTAGGATGCAAACAACCAATTTAAAGTAGGTTGACCTCAACCAATGAAATATAAAACCAAGGGTCCCTTGGATTTATATTTCATCAGTTGATTTCAACCAAGTTTAAATTGGTTGAGTGCATCCCAGTTTAACTGGGATGACTTCATCCTAGGCAATTATGCTGGCAGTGATAGCTCCCCGCGGTGGAGATGGCCTAAGGATGCTCTGCTCCAAACTACAATGTACATATACAACATATGTACATGCCAGCGGGCACGCCAACCAATCTCCCCTGGCCTATGGCCTATTCAAGCACACCAATACCTGCTGGCTTGTCTCACAGGCACGCCAACGGTTTGGCAATTGGTGTGCCTGGAAACACGCCAACAGGCATTGGTGTGCCCGCCAAACCCGCCAATTTGGTCTGGCGGGGGCGTCAAAACACGCCAAACGCCCCTGGTGTGGGTGTGTGTTGATCAAGCCCCAATAAGCTCATCTCTCTTCAACTATCCCCTGGACTCCTTTACTGATCATCACTTTTTCCTCAGTATCCTCTCCCTGATTTCTGTTTCTTCCTTGTTTTTTTGTTTGTTTTCTCTTTTTCTTCCATCATAAGTCTCACAATCCTCTAGGTACTTTTCTTTTTCTCTCTATCCATCAATGTTCTTGTATGATTGTTATTTATCACTGAAATTGATTCTCTAGTTTGGCCTCTGAACACCTCAGATTTACAGTCTTGAACAGCTAAAAAACATCTAGAGGTTTTAAATGGCTGATAACAAAGGAAATACACCAAAGAGAAAAATCCCTCTGTTGACCAAGTCAAACTTTCTCCAATGGTCTATGCAGATGACAGCCCACCTACGCCACAAGTCTATCCTGAAGTACATCACCAAACCTCTGATTGGTCTTGCTGGAGCTGCTGCCATTGCCATAGCTATCAAACACTCCAAAGTGGTTCATGTACTCATGAGTCACATCAGAAAGACAGTGTTCAAAACTGTCATCACACTGGACATTGCCAAATCTCCTTTTGGAATCTGGTCAAGCATCAATTCACAATTTGCTTCAGCATCTGTAAACAACAAAGGAAATGTTTGGCTGTGCTTCATGCAGTACAAATATGGAGGTGTTCTAGCTGATTTCATCAACAACATGAGAAAAATGTTGAAAAAAATTTGATTGCTCAACCTTGGTGTTCCCAAAAATATCTTAAGTTTTTCCATACTCACAAATCTATCTGAAGACTTCTATAACCTTTTCAATAACATTATAATGAGCAAGGTGATCCGTGAAAATCCTATGGCTGTGCTCAGAAAGCTACAGGAAATGGTCCATCTTGATGCCACACAAAAAAGAAAGTCTATCAAGACCACTGACAAGGGTACTGTGTTGGCTTTGATACATGAATTGTCCAAGAAAAATAAGTCAAAGAACCAAAAACTGGCCAAGATCTGTTGCAAACCTGGAAAGCACAACCCTGTGGTTACCTCACATGATGAAGCACACTGCTTTCAACTTCACCCAGAGCTTTGCCCTGCCTCCTGGGCACCAGGAAAAAATTGGTTGCACCTGCATGAGGGTGGGTCCTCCTTTCTCAGCCATATACCTGTTATATATATTTTTTATCTCCAATTTGTCTCTTTGCAATCTGAGTTTTATCCCTGTTTCATGTTCAAAAGTATATCAGTTTACTTCAGAGTCTATCTCTCATTTTATCCCAGGGTTTATCCTGGGTTCTATTTCATGCAATCAATTTTATCTGTATAAATACTCTGGTGAGTAAAACCCTGGACTGGCTTTTCAAAGGAGGAGGAGGTTGATGTGAGACATGATGGTGGAATTGAAAATGGGTGGTGGGAGGAGTTGAGAAAATTTGGGGAAAAAAAGTGAAATTGGGGACTTGGGTTGCAGAGAAGAGGAAAAATGGGGAATTTTGGTGTTTTTTTATGTGGATCAGTTGAGTGGTTGATGAGTTACGGGGGGTTGATGATTTAGGGGGGTGGTGTTGGTTTTTGATTGTGGTGAGTGGTTTTCAATGTGGTTGATGTTGGTTGTTGAGTGAGGATGGCTGGGGTGTCTGTGCGCATCAAACGCCACCCTCCATATGCATATTGAATAAAATCTCAAAATTAAATAAAACCGGGTGTGCGCGCGGAAAACCGGGTTTTCTGTGCAGCCGCATATGCGCAGAAAACTGGGTGTAAACGCAGAAAAACCGGGTTTTTTTTATTAATTATTAATGCCCTTTTTTTTGCTTTTTTTTGTTCTGTTTTTGTTTTTTTATTTTGCTTTTTTTTGTTCACTTTTTTTTTGTTTTTTGTTTTGTTTTGTTTTGTTTTGTTTTGTTTTGTTTTGTTTTGTTTTGTTTTGTTTTGTTTTGTTTTGTTTTGTTTTGTTTTGTTTTGTTTTGTTTTGTTTTGTTTTGTTTTGTTTTGTTTTGTTTTGTTTTGTTTTGTTTTGTTTTGTTTTGTTTTGTTTTGTTTTGTTTTGTTTTGTTTTGTTTTGTTTTGTTTTGTTTTGTTTTGTTTTGTTTTGTTTTGTTTTGTTTTGTTTTGTTTTGTTTTGTTTTGTTTTGTTTTGTTTTGTTTTGTTTTGTTTTGTTTTGTTTTGTTTTGTTTTGTTTTGTTTTGTTTTGTTTTGTTTTGTTTTGTTTTGTTTTGTTTTGTTTTGTTTTGTTTTGTTTTGTTTTGTTTTGTTTTGTTTTGTTTTGTTTTGTTTTGTTTTGTTTTGTTTTGTTTTGTTTTGTTTTGTTTTGTTTTGTTTTGTTTTGTTTTGTTTTGTTTTGTTTTGTTTTGTTTTGTTTTGTTTTGTTTTGTTTTGTTTTGTTTTGTTTTGTTTTGTTTTGTTTTGTTTTGTTTTGTTTTGTTTTGTTTTGTTTTGTTTTGTTTTGTTTTGTTTTGTTTTGTTTTGTTTTGTTTTGTTTTGTTTTGCCTTTTTTGTTTTTGCTTTGTTTTTTTGCTTTCTGTTTTTGCAATTTTTTTCCCTCTTTTTTCTTGGCTCTTTTTTTATTTTTTTTTGCTCTTTTTTTAATTCTCTTGCTTTTTTTTGCATGAGCTGCGTTCTTTTTCTGTTTGTTTTACATACTTATTTGGACATTTTTTTTTTGACATTGTGCGCACTTCTTCACTAAAGCAACCAATACTGTTGCCAACAACCAATAACACATTATAACAACCAATCATGTTGTTACCAACCAAAGTACATATATTGTTGACTGTTGCTGGCAACAAAGTCACATTATTTAATTAATGTTGCTACCAACAGCTACCAACAACTAATTAATCAAACTGCTGCTACCCTTTCTCTAGCCACAAATAGAGCTCTTCTTCACCTGAAATCTTCCATTCCCCCCAATAATATCCCACTTTTACTACCATCATTCTTCAAAATATTAATCCACCACATACTCTTATTGTATCTGACACATACTCTTATTGCATTTTACTTTTCTGCTCCCATTAATCTACAATGAACTGGAATATTGATGAACTGAGAAGAGCATACAACAGGGAATGAAATGCTACGTTTTGTCAAAGGAACTTGAATTCTCTACTCAATCTGCCCACCACCCCTAACCCCAATCATTTCCATGATCCATCATCTCCTGTAACTAATTATTATTTTTTCAACTCTCACAATTCTCCAAGTCATCAGCACTTCCAATGTAGTTTAATCATTAATCACCACCCTTCCCATCTTCAGCATCTACACAATGACCCTCAAACACACCATCCGCATTCCCATCAATTCTCTCAACATTTTCATCAACTCTCTCACCAACTCCAATCCTCAAGGTCCCGTCCAATCTCTCAGCAAGTTCCATCCCCAATGTCCCAGCAAATCTACTATACAACTAAAAAAATAGGCTCCTGGAGCCAAACAAACCATGCAAGGTTTGTACCGTATCAATACATGCAACCTAACGGGTTGACGTTGGCACGTTAGGTTGCATGACATGGATCACGGATCTTGGCGTCGATCCGTGTCTTTCTACAAGTCCCTCCCCCCAAAATTGGGGGCTATGTACTTGTATCTTATCAACTGCCAGCCTCAGTTTCTCATCAGAGATCTCATCATATCCATTCACTCAATCCCCATCAAAACTACCATTTAACTCACTCCCCAATCCAGTTGAATCAAATTCATGTCCCATCACAAAGGCATCCATTTTCTCAAATCACTCAACTGATGTCTCATAACCACACCCGTGGAATTACCAATTAGACCAATAGAATTAATGAAACTCCTAAATCTCCCTCCAGGGTTTCCATTTCTAACTTGGTCCATTCCCCAAATCTTTCTCCCAACAACCAGATTAATATCTATGCCAACTATGATAACTCCTCAAACCTTCCTTCTGTAGAGAAAACATCACACTTGGAGGATGATATTCCTGAAACCAATTGGGAACAGGTTCTAAATCAGGTTGATCATCATTTTTCCCAGATTGGATTTGAAAATCCTGCAGGTGCTGTTTTGGATGACCATCCTGTAATGAATGAAAATGAAAACTATCACCAGGAAAAATCAATTGTCACCTGACATCTGGTGACATCAAGAAACAATGGATGTAGCTTTGTTGTAGTTATGGTTTTACTCCAGCTAGGCTACAATGGCCCCTTTGTGTCCTACAAGGGGCTATGCATGAGGCCAACTGTACTATCAATGGGTAGCTCATTGAACCTAGGCTGATGTCACCTGTAGTCTAGTGACAATTTATTTTTCCTGGTGTATGTAGCCAAAAACATTCCCCAGATAAAGTTTTGCAGGGTTAGGTTCCAAGTTTCAGACCACACACACTGAGAATAGAGAGGAAATGTCCATTATGCCAGGCCATACTATTTCAAGGCAAGACCAATGCCCTCTGCTTTTTCTCTGGGAGGATCAACATAAAACAACCACCCCCTCCTCCAGATTTACTCCAGCTTTTCAAAGATGCAACTCAAGACCACTTGCCTCAAGGAAATAAACTGATAAGTTCCATACATTTTATAAATAGCAGCTATGCATTTACTTCAATTGGTATAAATTGTGCTACAAGAGCTGCTTTGAACAACCAAGGACAAGGTATATATACTTTCAAGGTGAAGGGGAAAATTCAACACAACATTGGAAGCTTCATGCCAATGTCTCAGGAAGTCCCAAAATTCTTGCAGCTCTACATATACAATAATGGACATGAGTTTGAAAATCTTCATATTCATGGTCAACATCTCCTCCCAGAGCTTATGACAAGGATTCAATAAATACTTCACCGGTGCAATCCTCTCATACGCCAGTTTGAGCATTTAGCATCTGAAATCACTCCAAACCGCTCAATAAGGCTTACAGAAATGGCAACAAATGTGGACCAGAGTGTTTATCACCTCCCAACAGGGGACCAAATTGCAGCCATCTGGGTAGAAGGTATTTCTTTATTTTTCACTTTCACTAAGTTGTCATGCTCTGAAATTTCCTACCTTGAAGGCAATGACCCTTTGAAAACAGCCACAAAGGATTTTATCATCAAGTATTGTGGTCAATCCCTTGCAAGAGTATCTGAATTAGACAGCAAATATGATCCTCTCCATTATGTGCTCTTACATCCAAATGGAGATCTTGGTCAGAGTCCTGAACTCAAGCAGGAAATGCCACTTTCAACTGCCTTGAAATATTATGCTTACAAGTTGGCCTTCCGCAATCCATCAACATGTGTGCAGCTGGGGATCCTCACTTTCAGCAATTTTCTATATGTTGGGAACATAGAAGGTATCACTGATTTTTAAAACAAGATACAGCTGCCTGCTTCAATGGTAATTCATGGTGGATCCCACAAGGAAAATTTGGATCATCTCATCACACAACTATTCCCACATATTTCCAGGTCTTTCTCCCAACATGATTACTTTTTGGACTGGGCAATTCTTTGCTGCAAGAATGTTTCAGTCAACCATATAAATGCTAGGATCTTGCAAGATATTCCATCAGAAGACAGGAATTATACAAGCTATGATTCAGTGGAAGATGACCCCCAAAACCTATACTTACAGGAATAAATAAATAGCTAACAATTTTAGGCTTTTCACCTCATATTTTGAAATTGAAAAGGGGCTTCCCAATAATAATGCTGAGGAACCTTGATAAAACAATGGGACTACATTGATTGTGGAAAACCTGGGCCCAAATTTTATTTATGCAAAGGTAATTTCAGGAAATAGAGTCAACAACTTGGTGGCTATACCACACATTCCCTTCATATCAGACCCTGATGAGTCTGTATTGCCTTTCAAGCTCATATGGAAACAATTCCCCGCAAATCTGGCTTTCTCACTAACTATAAACAAATCTCAAGGCCAAAAAATTGGGAATGTAGGTATTGTACTTCATGATCCTGTATTTAGTCATGGACAACTCTATGTTGCATTGTCACAAAGTAAGTCCAGCCGTACTACAAAGGTAGTAGTCCCTCAACCTAAATTTGGCCCTCCTTCATATGAGACATCAAATATTGTTTACAAAGAGGTTTTTTCAAATTTACAGAGGGAATAGTTACATTAGTATTTTTAGTTTCTCATCCTTTTTGTTTTTTTTTGCTTCATAATTTCATTGCTTTTTGATTTCAACATGAAATGTTACATTTGTTCTTATATTTCCACAAATAAAATATTGTGCACCTTTCTCATCAAGCCCCCTTTTCTAAAACTCCCTCCCCAATCCCCAAAATTGGGGGCTATACAATTGTAGTAGATATAGGAATAACGAGCTCATCGGGTATTCATTATCGGCCATGCATCAGGCCAAGTTCTATCGCGTGTTTTGTTCAAGCGGCAAGCACTTTTTGAGGCTGGTGGAACAACATGCCGTGTACCAAGGCAGTGCGATTGATGCGAATTGACTACAAGCAAGCATCTCAGGGACATCTCAAGCTCTCTCAAGCCAAAAACAATGACTCTGGCCGGGCTCGAACCGACGACAACATGCGTACACGGGTGCGATGTTAAGCATGTGCTCTACCGACTGACACCGCATGCAAACAGGTGACCAATAGGCGTAAGGTTGGGTCTACAATCATTTGGTATATATAGTATATGCTTTGAAGGAAGGTCAAAACAATATCAAAACCATAACATCTCATTGACTTGTTTCAATTTTTATTGTCTTAATTTGAAGAATGTTTGAAATGATATGGTGACCTGTTTGCTGTGCTATTATAGTGTTCTATAGAAATTGTGTCTCATGGGAGATTTTTAAATTTCTATGACAGACAGATTTATTCACTGAAGCAGCAGGGACAAAAAAATAGACTGAGATTGTGGAGAAAGACAGGGAAAGGGTACCTAATCTTCTATTTGACCTGGTTGAAGAGTGTTGTATATGTGGTGTACAAAACTCCATTTATGGAGCATTGTGTAGTCAAGAGGAGGGTGCAGGGCAAGCAATACAAATATGAGTTTTTTTCTCTCTTCCACACAATCCAGGAACAGCAGATTAATATCTGATTCCTCACCACTTCACAAGATTTTTCATTTTGTTAAACCAATTTATCATTGTATGTCAAACAACATAAGTGACGAACCCATTCTCCAAGGCCCACTTCCACCTCCTACCCATGTGAAGTGGCTGAAACAAAGAAAATCTTACAAGGAACTCCTAAAGTTACTGCCTTTACCTGCTGACTCTCCGCAAACAACCCCTCTAGATCCATTGTCCACAGAACCTTTACCTCCGACCAACAGCATCCACCATTGACCTTCTCCCTTTTTATTGGAAGCCTCTTACATATTCTCAAAAAATCTTACCAGTCTGTCCCAAACTGTTCCTGTCAACCACCACCCTGAACCTTCCCATTCTTTGATGGATTGAAAAAACCATTAAATTTACATCCAACATAAGAAACCTGATTATAAACCTTCTGAAAATCAATTTTGGGAAAGATCAACCTTGAAATTTTCTTACAAATCCACAACATCACCTATTTGGACATCAAATATTAACACCATCCCAGCACTTCCTGAGAAGATCATTGAACCTTCCATTGAGGAATCTACAAGCAAGATGTTGAAAATTTTGCAGCCAATGGGTCCAAATTTTAAAATGGAAACAAGGCATCAGCCAAGTTGTGTTTCTCACCCTTGGAAGCTCCAATTTCTTTGACAAAAAATATAAATAATCCAAGATCACTGACCAGGAGAACATTTGTGTTCTCTACTTCATCCAAATCACAATTCACAATGAGCTTGCCTCAATTTTAGATTGATTCACTCAAGTCACCAACACTTACAACACAGGCCAAACCAACTTTCAAGGAACCACCTGCTTCCTTCAAATGGAGCTTATCAACAAGCTTTTGGAATTCAAGATTTCTGGCCCTTTGGCCAATCCTTCCTGCTTCCTAGCCTCTTCAAAAAAAATCTTCAACATCTTCTCTGTACTTTAAAAGGTGGGTGCAGGACTCAACCCCCTTGTTGATAGTCTTATCCTAAAGGCTTTCAATGGTTGTTCCTCCTTACACTTCCATGTCCTGGTCCCAAATTTTCCAGAAATTCTCCCACCAAACTTGGTTTGAAGGCAACTGTCAACCCAAGGGACATTCAAACCATTGTTACTTTGGCTTATGGGGAGGCTCTCTGTTTCAAATCTAATCCTACTAGCAATTTTTCCATCTTTCAAGCCTGGCCACAGCCAACCAACTCCAATTCATGGGGCACTCCTAGTTGCAACTCTTCCCATTCTTGGGGCAATCATCCTCAAAATTTATCCAGGACTCCTTGTTGCAACCCTTTTCAACAATCTCAGCAAACACAAAATCCCACAAATAACCCCAACCAATCCCACCAACAGAATGTTTGCAGACCCGGCCACCCAGATCTCAAAAACATTGCGGCTGCCATCAAAAACATCTGAAAAGGCAACCAAGGCCCTCCTGACCCCAATCTCCTGTTGGCTAACCCTTGCTTGTCCTGTGGGGCAATGGGTCACTGGAGATCAACATGCCTTTTCTCTGCAGGGATGCCAACCTGCAGCAACTCAATCCCCCATTACCTGGTAGCCCTGCTTCCAGTTTTGCCCGTCAAACAGCACCCCCAAACAACCCATTACGTGATATATATGCATGTGTATCCCACACACCAAAAAATTGGTGTGTGGGACCTGAATGCCAATTTCTTTTGGGGTGAGCTCCCACACGCTGTGGAACTACTCAAGGGCAGAATAGAGCTTGGAAGGGAGATGGATGACTACACTAGTACTAATGTAAGTTATACCAAGGGTGCTGATGTAAAGCTGCCTTCCTGACTAATGCTAAGGGGATGAGAGTGACACTAAGAATAAAATAAAATGTGTGGCTGATTTCTATTTATTCTTATATGACTAGTACTAATGAGCTTTGCTACTAAACCTATAAGGTGGGAGGAATGGAAGAGGGGTTTGTGATGTATGAAAAGTATATGCAGTGATTGGGTATAAGTAGTTTTTGTATGAGGAAAGGGTTTATAACTCCTGATTCAAGGTGTACCAAACAAGAGAGGGGGATAATCTTATGAGAAGTGGTTTATAACTCTTGAGTCAAGATGGACCAAACAAGAGAGGGGGATAGGGGATAATCTTATGAGAAATGGTTTATAACTCTTGAGTCAAGATGGACCAAACAAGAGAGGGGGAAAATCTTCTTATATGTAGTTTTTAGCTGAGTAACTGAGCTGTACTGGTATTTATATATATATTTATATGTATATTTATTTGTGTGATGGTGACTTCTACTATGTATGTATACTAGTTTATGGGATCTGTAATGCTGGTATATTTTGGGGGTAATTTAGTAAGTCAAGGAGTCCATAAGGGAACAAAAGAGGGAACAAGTTTCCTTGTATCTCTGAGAAAGAGGATGAGCCATCAAGCTGAGAGAAAGAAGTAAAAAAGCTATGACAACTAATTGGTGGGAAAGGAAAATCATGACAGTTGAGTAATGAGAAAGTGGGGGTTATTTAGAGTAGTTTATGATGTAGTGTATGTTATGTAGTAAGTATAGAGGTTATGTATTCTTTATTATGTATGATGTACCTTGGATATGAAATATATAACTACTTTATGTACTTATACTATAACTTGCTTTTATAATGTATCTTGCTGGATATTCTAAGCTTTCCTGTAGCTCTGGAACTAGAAGTAAATTGAGAGTGGTTGGAGTGAGAGACTAGGGTTAAAATGGGGTTTAGAATTTTATTATGAAATAATAATTAAGGATATGTGTAAGGATTGGGATTTATGAGTATATATTTGTAAGTAAATTTGAGTTATTAGTGGTAATTAGTCTTTTAAATTATAGTAATGATGTGGCATGGATCACCACAACGCCCTTTGCACACCAAAAAAAAATGGTGTGCAGGTTGGCGTTGGCGTGATGTACAAAAAATCATTGAAATTATATATAAAACATTGCTGATCTCATACCAGGATTCCGTCAGGAAAAACTCAAAATCAAGCCTTTTGATTGACCCCTCCTGTATGATGCAGACTAGTAATCTATTGTCCAGCAAGACAGCTGGGTGCAGGCTATATCAAATGCCATTGCAAACCTTGCCAATGTGTTTGGATTGGAAACCCTTCTTTTCCCAGGTGTTACTGCACTTTTTTTTCTGTAGATACAATTGTTGTAACACTAGTGTTACACGCTCTTGACTTTCCGCAGCACACCATGTGCACCCACCTTGGACGTGTCCAGAGGTGGGTGAGAGTGATCTATCATTACAATCTATCTCACTTGGTGTGTATACCACAATAGTTTATGAGCCCTTAAAACTCTAATAATATTGCTATACAAATCTCTATATCCCACCTCTAAAGTTTTCATCTATATCAATTTGCAAAATCACCAATTCAAACCGGTGGTGTTCCCAACTGTACGTTTTATCAGCTTAGGGTATAATTGTCTGGATTTTTGTTGGGGTGTTTTGCTTCGTCGCAAAACTGTGGATTGATCTCTGTTTTTTATTCTACCGTTTTTTCCCTATTATATTTCCTGGAAAGAGAGATATATAGTTTGACAATTAAGCTAAGTAGACAGCCATCTACGTATTACGGAGATAGTGGCTCTATCTCTGGTGCAGAAAGTTTTACTATACCTACTCTTGGACCTACTCCCTATATTTTCTTTCTAAGAGTTTAAAACTTAGACATGCACAGAGTTGTGGTGAGTGATTTACTTTCTTGATTATCTGTGGTGTTTTTATCACTCTATCTGTGAACCGTTATGTCAAGGGCAAACCGGAACGTTTGGAATCAATCAGCGCCTCCTTCAGTTAACTCTGGTACGGATGGAGAGTCAGGAACAGAGGCGGATAGGGAGGAAGGCACTTGGCCAGAAAACCGTGGGCAGATCAGCAATGAGACTCTACGCAGAACACCGTTTTCTTGAGCAATTGCGGCGGCAAATTTGGCTAGCAGGCAGTACAATTTGACATCTTTGGGGATATCAACCCAACACCCAAGGCAAGGATCATCAAATGTTGTCAATGCAGATCAGGTCTTGCCAAATACAATGAACGCCAACGCTCAAATTTACAGGGATCAACACAATTTCTTAGCGGCAAGGTTACAGCTGGAGCAGACCAAACTCATCAGCCAAACGGTTTCCAGTATCAACTCAAGGTGGAAGCAAGATAATCTGCTCCTGGCAGATGGTTCAAACTTCAACCAGTGGAGCAAAGACTTGTTGGAAATTGGGCGGTCACACTTCTCTCAAACCAATTTTTTTGTCAAACCATCTACCAATACAACTTTTGAAAAGATAGGACAATTGGTGATTTTGGCAGGTGTGAATCAAACTCTTGTTCTGGAACTTCAACGTGTTACAACAACCTCTGAGATCTACCAAACACTGAAGAAGAAGTTCACAGTCATCTTGCAAGAAGCACAGATGAATGTGTTCCACCGTTTCAAGGCGATAACAATCAGTCCAGAAGAATCTTTGATGACCATGGTTACGCATATTAAGGATCTCTACACCAAGTTAAACTGGCTAAATGTTAGGATGATCTCCGATTTATTCTTTGGTTTTATTTTCCAGTTGGGGGTGATGAAGTCGGTGTTACCATTCAGGAAAGACTTTGAACAACGGATCAAGAACTCTCTGCAAAACAATCCGTTCAAGACCATTCCAAAATTTGAGGTGATTGTACAAAATTTCAACATTTGTCAGTTATTTATGGCCATATTTTCTAGGGAGGTTGCGCAACGCGCAGTGATGAGAGTGCTGCATTGGCTGGTTTGAGCCATGTGGGGGCCTAGCTGCTTCCAAAGTTGAGGTCTAGCCTCCCGGGTTTGGGTTTGGCCTTTTGTCCGGGCCTTGGCTTGGAGTCGGGCCTAGTTTGTTTGGCCCAGGTGGGTCTCAGCCAGTCCTGGAATACAGTATGCTCAACCTCCCTTCTGCCAATGCAAACTACACATTTGTCTCCATACAACACCACTGATTGCAACTCGCCTTGCTATTTCCAATTGTGATCTTGCCTTGCTATTTGGTTTGGACCACAATACCAGTGAGTACAATAACATTTTCTACTTCTTTACATATCTGTCCTCTCTTGAAATGATTGCTGATTTCACAACAATCGCGACCAACTGCTAATCTTACTTGGTTAAATTCATTTGTGCAGGCTTCAATCGCCAGGACAGAAGCTTTGAATCTCAGAACAGGGAGTCACCCGATCCAATACAGGTCAATCAGGCGGTGCTCCTCCCCATAGTAAGTTCCTTTATGTCTTCTTCTATCTTCTGTATTGGTATATGAGGCAGTTTTAATGAAAAATGTTTACTGTATTATGTTCTTACAGTTTGAACTGTAAGTCCGATTTGGACTGAAAAAGCACCCCAAAAAAATTTACTCCGACATTGATTGGAGTTATTGTTGTCAACAAGGCATTCTAGGGTATAAAAGGAAGCGGCTTTGTCATCTGCTTGCTCCTTTTTCCCCCATCAACCACTTCATTTTTCCTCCCTCATTTTTCTCATCATCTCCATACCACCTACTACCACTAGTCCCTCCAGTAGTGTTGATGATATATTTCCTCATTATCCTTGACTTGCAACTAGCAATATTGATCCCTTGGCATTCGCTTATGACTCGCAAAGAAGTCCTTTCTTCTTTAGATCCTATTCCAAGGACCTTTTTTTTCTCCCATCATTGATGCTCTTCAATCAAAGGGTTTTTGTTTTTTTTTTGTTTTTTTGGGTAAGTGAAGAGTCCATGCCTCTCTGCACAATGATCACATTTCCCAAGTTGTAAATATTAAATGTACAAATATAATCTTAGCTAGGTGAATGTAAATTATAGAGTACAAGTACATAGCCCCCAATTTTGGGAGGAGGGACTTGTAGAAAGACACGGATTGATGCCAAGATCCATGATCCGTGTCATGCAACCTAATGGGCCAACATTGACCCGTTAGGTTGCATGTATTGACACGGTACAAACCTTGCATGGTTTGTTTGGCTCCAGGAGCCTATTTTTTTAGTTTTATAGTAGATGCCCAAAGGAAACTGAGCAAGAAGGATTTGAGCAGTTTTTTTCATCCTACTCAGAAGACTGCAGACATTGCTATGTGTTTCCTACACATAAAATAACCGTTGCCCCTCCCTCTATTTTTTTTTTTTTTTCCTCACCTAGTATCTTTTATGAATCCACTGATTTGTATATATTTAAGTTTGAATAATAATTGATTAGTCCCTGATCATTAATAAAGTGTAAGTTTGATAACTGGCCAATTTTAATGTCATATAGCTTTTGAAATTGGTATAAATGTTCTAGATCCATCTTTTTTCTTCATGTATTGATTAATCCAAGAGAATGAGCTTGGAGGCAGATTTTTTTGTAAAAAAAATAAATAATTTAGACAGTTTAACCTCTTGTCTGGGAGGCCTATTCCAGTGGCCGGTATTCCTGGAAGAATTTTCTTAGCGTTAGCGACTTCAAAAAAAAAAGTTAACACTACAGGAATTACCTGTTAGCTGATTTGTAGTGGTGTTAGCTGGAGCAAATGCTAAGCTAAATGTTAGCATAGCGCTCTTTTCAGCTACGCTAACTGTTGGCATAGCACCTATTTGCGCTACACTAACTGTTAGTGTACCACCTTTTTGCGCTACACTAACTGTTAGTGTAGTGCCTTTTGCGGTACACTAACTGTTAGTTTAGCATTATACTTGTAGGAGTATAGCAATCATGTCTTGTATTGAGGCTTTGATTCATTCAATTATTATTTACATGAATCCTGTTGAAGCATTTCTTTTCCCACTTTAATTGCTTCCTTTGAGTTAAATAAGCATTTCCCCTCATTCTCTGATGGGCATTCTGATTACTGTTTCACCAATTTCCATATGACCAAGATGTATTGCTCAAGTTGAAAATGATTAGACAGCAATCCCAACTTGCAAAGAAATGAAAGTATTGCATATCCAAACATTGGAAAGAGAAAATATGGAAAGGAAACAAACAAATTTTTTGAAAGAAAAAAAAAAATAAACATGGAAATTAACCAATAAAAAAAACAGAAATAAGCTGTTTTGATTGCTGTAGTTCACCCTTGTCACAAATCCTGCTTACCAATGAGGGTGACACTGATTAGGTATGTTGCAGTTACTTATACTATGGCAGGAGTGATAAATTCCAATGTCTCAGGTCAAAGCTGGTCCACTATGCTCAATTAGGATCCAGTACTTGCACAAGTAAAGCAATCAAAAATCTCTACTTGCACAAGTCAAGCAATCAAAATTCTGTTTTGAGACCTGTACTTGTGCAACTACAGCAATCAAAACAGCTTATTTCTGTTTTTTTATTGGTTAATTTCCATGTTTAATTATTTATTTATTTTTCAAAAAGGTTGTTTGTTTCCTTTCCATATTTTCTCTTTCCAATGTTTGGATATGCAATAATTTCATTTCTTTGGAAGTTGGGATTGCTGTCTAATCAATTTCAACTTGAGCAATACATCTTGGTCATATGGAAATTGGTGAAACAGTAATCAGAATGCCCATCAGAGAATGAGGAGAAATGCTTATTTGACTCAAAGGAAGCAAGTAAAGTGGGAAAAGAAATGATTCAACAGGATTCATGTAAATAATAATTTAAAAGAATCAAAGCCTTGATAGAAGAAAATTTGTGCAAGGGAAAAAATTTTAACATTCCCACATCCTTGCCTTTTCCCAACCACATGACCACAACTATTGATAAAACAAGCAGGGATGTAATCAACCTAAAAAATTCTGTTCAGACTGTTTACTCAGCTGGCTCTGGGCCAACACAATGCATTGTTTGAGCATAGTGTAGTGGGAAAAAATTAAGCTAACAGCTAACATTTAGAGGGAAAAAATTCAGCTAACAGCTAACATTTAGTGTAGTGTAGTGTAGATCTGATGCCGCTACGCTAGTGGGAACTTCAATATGTGTTAGCCAAAAAAAAGTTACACTACTTGTTAGCGTTGTGAGAACTCCTTTTGGGACGGGGGTAGTTCTGTGAGGGGGAAATAGCAGTTATAGTATTTCAGGTATGTATGAATCTATTACAACTGTTAAGGGTGGTTTGAAAGACCTGCCCCTCTCTTTACTACAAGAGTTAATACAACAATTTTATTTATTGTTGTGGCTGATAACTTTCTTTTTGTTTTCTTTTAAGAGAACTATTTATGTAGTAATCTCTTATCAGACAAAGATCTAATTTCAAAGTACAAATAATCAGCAATGAGCTTGATGAAGGGATCAGGGACGTAGATAGTAGATGGATTGTTACAGAAAGGTGTGGTAAATGGAATACAAGGTTTTGTTAGAATTGATGAGGAAACAAGTATTTATATGTTTATGATTTATTTATTTCTTTTTAGATGTAGTCTGAGGAAAGGAGTAAAAAGATGTTTTTGGTATAATGTGAAATATTCAAAGTGTTGTACCCACTTCCTTAACCTTTAGTTAAAAGAGCACAATTTTCCTTTTGTTTCTTTTGTGTATTTTAAACTGATATGAAAGATTTTGTTGTGGGTCACCTGATTAAGATCACACTATTTGTATGGATGAGTAATTTATTTAGTTTTCTAGCTAGATGGTGGGGAGTGGGATCAAACTGGGATGATTCTCTTTCTGGGAGGGAACAACCTCCCCTTTATATAGTAAAATTTGAGGGATTTTTGCTGGTGGGATGTCTGATTGAGGTATTTATGCTGGTGGGGTCTCTTCTTCTATGCTGCCTTCATGCGGGGAGTGCATAAAGTGAGCTATTTCTGCTGGTGATGTTTCTTGTCCTACACTGCCTTTATGCATGGAGTGCATAAAGTGAGCTATTTCTGCTGGTGAGGTTATGTACTTAGGCTGTGCCACAGAGCATGTGCTGCGTCTTGTGACCAGACACTAAACTATATACTACTTCTATATATATACTATGTACTGTTTATTCACTATAATTCTTTTTAACTGTATATCCTTTGATTTAGCCATGCAAAACCTAACATAAATGGGTGACTTATAGATCAAATTTACCCTAGATTTCAATTATGCACTTATATTGCTGCTATTTTAGCTTCTGAAAGATAATGAAAGAATACAATCCTGTATGATACTTGAAACAGGGTTTGGAATACCACACCATCCAACTCAACAGGGGGGGTGTTGGCTAATATCATGGAGATTGGGGATGTCCCAGATGATCTTGATGACATTGACTTCTGGAATATGTTGCTTGGGGAAGATTTATTGAGTCCGGTTGTTATTTTTGATACGAGGGCCACCCATCATTTTTCTGGCCTGCAAGATTTCCTCCATGATTTCCAACTGTTGTCTAAACCTCAACCCTTATCAGTAGCTACCGCCGGAAACAAATCCTGTATTACTGGGATTGGAAACCTCAAATTCCAGTCAGAGGACAGACAAATGATAGTGATCAGGGGCTTACTCTACTGTGAGAAAGCCAGCTATACTTTACTATCCATGGCTGCACTCCGGAAAGCTGATGCCACTGTTATATATGACAATTGCAGTGGGGCTTTGATAAACACACGCCAAAGGCGCACACCAACGCCAACCCGCACGCCAATTTTTTTTGGCGTGCAGGGCCTGGGTCTACACGCCAAAAAAAAAGGACGTGTGGGAGTGCACGCCAATTTTTGGTGTGCGGGTCTCACACACATTTTTTGTTGGCGTGTAGGCCCCGCACGCCAAAGAAAATTGGCGTGCGGGTCCCACACGCCAATTGTTTGGCGTGCGGGTCCCACACGCCAATTGTTTGACGTGCGGGTCCCACACGTCAATTTTTTGACGTGCGGGTCCCACACGCCAATTGTTTGGCGTGCGGGTCCCACACGCCAATTGTTTGGCGTGCGGGTCCCACACGCCAATTGTTTGGCGTGCGAGTCCCACACGCCAATTGTTTGGCGTGCGGGTCCCACACGCCAATTGTTTGGCGTGCGGGTCCCACACGCCAATTGTTTGGCGTGCGGGTCCCACACGCCAATTGTTTGGCGTGCAGGTCCCACACGCCAATTGTTTGGCGTGTGGGACGTGCTCACGTCCCCACAGGCCAATTGTTGGCGTGTGGAAACGCTCGTTGGCCGGCCAGGAGGAGTTCCTCCTGGCTGGTGAGGTTGTATAACCTCGTCAGCCAGGGGGAAGTCCTCCCAGCCGGCGAGGTTATACAACCTTGTCGGCCAGAAGGAGTTCCTCCTGGCTGAAAAGGTTGTATAACCTTGCCGGCCAGGAGGACTTCCTCCTGGCTGACGAGGTTATACAACCTTGTTGGCCAGGAGGACTTCCTCCTGGCTGACAAGGTTGTGTAACCTTACCAGCCAGGAGGAAGTCCTCCCGGCCGACAAGGTTATACAACCTCGTTGGCCAGGAGGAACTCCTCCCGGCCGATGAGGTTATACAACCTTGTTGGCCAGGAGGAACTCCTCCTGGCCGGCCAACGAGCGTTCCCACATGCCAACAATTGGCCTGTGGGGACTTGCTCACTTCATCAAACCATTCCACCGGTTCAATGACGTGAGCAAGTCCCACACACCAAGCAATTGGCGTGTGGGACCCGCAAGCCAAACAATTGGTGTGTGGGACCCGCACGCCAAAAAATTGGCATGTGGGACCCGCACGCCAAACAATTGGCGTGTGGGACCCACACACCAATTTCTTTTGGCATGCAGGGCCTACACGCCAAAAAAAAAGGGCGTGTGAGACCCGCATGCCAAAAATTGGTGTGCACTCCCAAACGCTCTTGTTTTTGGCGTGTCTACACGCCAAAAAAAACATGGCGTGTAGGCCCCGCACGCCAAAAAAAATTGGTGTGCGGGTTGGCGTTGGCGTGCGTTTATCAACACCCATTGCAGTGATGTGTTTGAGATATTCAACCGTCAGGGAGTGCATGCTTTTAACTGTGTGCTGGATAGGGTTAAAAATAGATGGGTTTTACCCTGCAAACTATTAAGAGCGGCTGTTGGACTTTTGACTGACTCTGTTGGGAACACCATGCAACACCGCAAAACTGGACTGTTTTCCTCTCCTTCTGTTTCTTATCCTGCTGTTTTTTCTGAATTGTCTTTGTTACCGTCTACCTCTCCTTATTCTCCTCATAAGCCTCCCACGACCAATTCCAATGATTCTCCTGTCTCTTCTATTTCTTCTTCTCCTGTTTCTCTCAATAACACAATCCTCTTATCAAACAATGACCAGCACCTCGCCAACTGGCTTTCCAAGCCTGTCCCGTGCTTCAATACAGCGTCTGAAAAGTTTGATGGGGAAATGCTTTTCAAAGAACCTATCAATAAAGTCAACCATTTAAATTGGAATCCTGAACAACTGTCCAAAAACAAGAAACAACTCCTGTTTTGGAATTGGGTTTTTGTACATGCAGGGCTGAGAGTTCTGTGACGGCTTGTTAAGGTAGGCCAAGGTACTGGCCTACCAAAGACGTTACCAAATGGATCTACTCACTGCCCAGTCTGTGCTATTAGCAAAAGCACAGCTCTGAATCCTTTATCATCAACTAATAGACCAGTGAAAAGGATGGAAATTTTGGCTTTTGATCTTGTCAGACTGTTTTAAGTTCCCGCAGTAGATGGGAGTCGGTATATACTCACTTTGCGTGATGTCAAAACAGGATATTGTTTTGTTAAACCAATAAAAAACAAGTCCAATTTGAATTCTGTTATCATAGACATCATTACAAGACTTGAAAGGAGGACTGGGGATACAGTGAAGATGTTGCATAGTGATAATTGGGGTGAATTTTCAAACAAGTCACTTGGAGCTTTCCTCAGTTCTAAAGGAATTGCGACCAAAAGGGCTTTGCCCTACCGTCACTATCAAAACGGAGTAATTGAACGTTTTAATTGGACGGTCCAGGAAATGGGAAGGACTGTGCTTATCAACAACTTTTTACCCAAATCATTCTGGAATTATGCATTTCTTTGGGCGGGCCATATTTTGAACAGACTTCCAAAAAAGGCGAGTGGGAACGAACCCCGTACAAGGCGCTCTTTGGTCTAAAGCCAAGTTTTGATATGTTCCACACATTTGGGAGCTGGGCATATGTTCATGTACCTGTTGAGAATCGGCTCAAACTCAATGCAAGAGCATTACAAGGGCAGGTTGTGGCTCATCTGTAATCCAGAAAAGGGTGGATCTTGTATATCCCATCTGAAAACCGGTTTGTGTCATTGGCAATGGTTTGTTTTTTTCAAGATGAACATGCTCAATCTGTAACCTTGGAAACTGTTGGAAAAGAGTTGATGCCTAGTGAACAGACAAATTCCAAATCAAAAATGTCCGTTGATTTTGTTATGAACCTCATACAACTTGGGGATTTCTCAAGGGAACTGGAATTCCATGATCAGGAAATGATTTTAGATAAAATCATTAGCCTGTGTCATTTCTATGCTATATCAATTCCTAAAACTTTCCATCAAGCTATGCGTTCAGCTGAAAAAGATTGTTGGTCTTGAGCCATTACGGTTGAATTAAACAACTTGGAGGAAATGCGAGTGTGGCTAGTGCATTTAATGCCACCAGACAAGAAGGCCCTGAACAGTAGATGGGTTTTTGCTACAAAACCAAACATTGATGGATTGGGCGTTTGTTTTAAAGCCCGGTTTGTGGCAAAAGGATTTACGCAGGTAGCTGGGTTGGATTTCAACAAGACTTTTGCTCCAACAGCTACATTTGTAGCACTAAGGATTTTACTAGCAGTGGCTGCAATGAACAAATGGCCGGTCCATAGTTTCAACTTTGTGGCGGCATACCTTAACTCCCCAATTGATGAGGAGGTGTGGGTCAAGCCGCCAGAAGGCCATGGGTTTCTTTTTCAAAAAGCCCTGTATGTAACTCGTCAGGCGGCCAGATGTTGGTGGCTTCATCTCAAAAGTGTTCTTGATAAACTTGGATACAGCCCTTTGCAATATGATAACAGTCTCTATATCTTGAGACATCCGTAAACACACGGAGTGATCTGGCTTCATGTCAACAATGGGGTTGTCACGGCATCAGATGAAGAGACCTTGCGTAAACTGGAGCTGGATTTGAAAGACCTGTTGAAAATAAAGTGGTCTCATGGGATCGAGACAATTGTGGGACTTAATGTCAAGCGTAAGGGGTCTGGTTTTATTCTACAACAGAAACAGCTGATAAGAAATCTTCTAGAGTCCCAGTTGGACAGGACCTCAGTGGCAAAGACTCCTTTACCTGTGAATTTCAATGCTATTACAGATACGACTGGAGATGCGAGCAAGTCTGGAAAATATTTATCAATCATAGGGGTACTCAGCTATCTAGCAGTGGGAACAAGGCCGGAAATCTGCCTCTTGGTTAACTACTTGGCGCATTTTGCGGCTAAGCCCGGGGAAATAACTACTTGGCGCGTTTTGCGGCTAAGCCCGGGGAAATGCACTGGAAAGGTGTTAGGCACCTGGTAAACTACATAGATAACACAAAGGATTTGACTTTAAACATTTTTCCAACATCTGATGATAGGCCTTTGAAGACATTCTGTGATGCTTCATGGGGCAGAGAATTTTTGAGATCTTCTTATGGTGTTTTGGTATCAGTTTTCAATTGTCCAGTTTTTTGGGTATCCAGGAGACAACAGTCAGTGGCCTTGTTGACTTTTCACGCGGAATATATGGCGCTGGGAATTGCAACAAGGCAGATGCTGTGGGTAAGAAACTTATCAAGAGATGTTCTGAAAGTAGATTTTGTCGGACACTTGCACTGTGAAAATCAGGCAGCAATAAAAGTATGTACTGACAATGCATCAAATAAGAGGACTCAACACTCTGAACGTGATTTTTACATTACTAATGAAGCTCTTTTCCAAAAGAAAACAACACTATCGTGGGTTTCAACTACAGATCAATTTGTAGACATTTTCACCAAATGCTTACCACAGGAGCTCTTTGCAAAATTATGTGACAAGGTAATGGGAGAAAAGTTTCATTGAAGTTTACAATTTTTTTCTCATCTCTTTCAATATTTTTTCTTTCTTATTGTTCATTGTTTTTTTGTGACAGAAAGCTTGTATGTAGGTTGGGGTCTGCAGCGAGAGGGGGGGTGTTGTAACACTAGTGTTACATGCTCTTGACTTGCCGCAGCACACCATGTGCACCCACCTCAGACGTGTCCGGAGGTGGGTGAGAGTGATCTATCATTACAATCTATCTCACTTGGTGTTTATACCACAATAAAAATCAGATGATTGTCTGCCACATGGAATAATTAGCAAGATAAAATTAAGCTAACTGCTTACCGTACCGGTGCAGACTAGGAAATTGGGTGGTAATTGGGCTACATCCATGGTAAACTGGGCCCACTTGACTGGATATTGATTTGGATTAATGGTGCGTGCAACCACGCGCGTAAGGCCAAGACGGGTTGTTAACTTGTTTTGTATGGTTGACTGACAGACCAATATACCAACAACGCCTAGAGCTAATTGTATCTTGTTAATGTACATTGTGTGAATGAAAAATCTCAAGGATGTATTTCAAAGTAAGTAATGTGATAAAGAAATACATAAAATATAAATGAAAGAAAAGAAAAGAAAAGAAAAGAAAATACCTTAAGGCAAAGACACAAGAGAAAGTAGATGCAATAAGATAGAGAGAAGCAGAAAAATAGGAGGAAAGAAACTAAAGTACATGTGTTAGTAAAAGTTTGAAGAGACATAGGAATTAAAGAGTGTCAATTATGTATCCTACCTACTGATGGGAAATCTTATTAATAATAAGATTTGATGATTGGCAAGGAGTCAAATTTAGAAGGGATGGAATGGAAAGTGATAAGAGAAAAGATGGAGTGAAGGGATAGAAGAGATAAGGGGAGAAAGATAATGCAAGGGGGTAGGATAGTTGAATTTAGGAAGGAGTGCAAACAAAGCGCAGGAGCGGGATGATAAGAGATAGTTGAATTTAGGAGGGAATGCAAACAAAGCGCAGGAGCTGGATGAGAAGCCAAGGAGAGATAGATTCTTCTGAAGATTAAATACCCTGTAACATCTCCCATACAAATTTGCTTTGCTCCAGTGAAAGGCGGAGAGGTCATCCCCACGCAAGATATAACAAAGGATCCCAAACAACAGCTTGAGTTGAGATGAACAGTGATTTCCAATGCACATAGGATTGGTTGGATATTTTGTATCCTATGATTGTGTTGATTTTCATTGGGGACTTGCCTTTCATGAGAAGCTGTACACAGATAGCCTTGACCTCTGGAGCCTAAGCTACAAAGCCCATTGCAAATTGGTAGATGTGTGAACAGGTGGGGAGGCGGGAGGCGGTGATGGTTGGAAGCGTAATGGTTGGATGGTGGGTAGAATGTCTGGAGGCAGTTGGATGAGGGTGGATTGGGGGGGCTGGGGAGGAACATCTGGATTGGGTGGTGCCGGTAGAGCTGGGTGACCCGGGCCGGACTTAGTTTTTGCTTATGGGAGCCTGGCAGGGCAAGATATTCAGGATTGCAAATCCTGAATTTTTTGAGTTTCATATCTGCAAATCCAGCTGACAACCACGCCGGACATCTGCGGCGTGCTGGTTCCGATGCTGCGTCATGCAAGACCTGCAGCCTGGTCTTTTTGGAGGAGGACGATGAAAAAAGAAAATGGAGGAGGTCGAAATTTTATTCGGCCTGCCATCCTTTTCTGCTTCTGCTGTATTGCATTGGGATGCATGAGCAGACCGGTTGGTTTGAAGAAGGTTTCTCGAAATAAGCAGTAAGTGAACCCCCTTAATTGAAGATGATGTTGATTCCTCAGTAGAATTTTGAAATGACTGAGATAAAAGTGGGGGCCGGCAGACCTTACGCTATGGGCCAAATGTCAAGCAAATGTCAAGCTGCTACATGACCGGAGAATCCGAGTGCAACTCGCCTTGCGTGCTGGACATTTCTCGGTAGCTTCCGCGGAGTCAGATAAGGACAGATAACAACTATGGGCACCCATCGGTGCGTCATTTGACAAGAAACATCTGATGATCCAGTATTTTAACCTTGGGTTTAGACTCGTACACACTGACCCGTCAGTTGAGAATTTGAGCACCGATGAAACCAGCTTACAGTATGTACATACATACCCTCCGGACCCCGCTAGACCAAGTACCACCGGCGGGGTCCTTGGTGAGCTGAAATCAGTTCGCACACCACGCACAGGTACCAATAGGTGCCCCATCCTCCGAGTAGGAAGCCGTCCGCAAAGGGTACATATATGGACAGTCCCGACTGCTCGCGTTGTCAGGCGCAATATGTCAAACTGCTTCTCTCTTCCTAAAGAGTCACACATTGTACACGTTTCGACAAGACAGACATAATCTTATAATAACCTTCTGCTAGAAGTCCGGATTGATAACTGCAATCCCCAACAGTCCTCCGCCCATCTTTTTCACTGTAGCTAATCAGTTAATTACTTCAGTCCACCTTTCACACATCCCTCAACTCGAGCATTTCGGATTTTTCAAACAGTTTTCTTTTTCGTAAATCGATTGGTCTAAGCCCCAAAATCAACATGGCATCGATGGGCAACTCAACGACGAGTGCAAGTATTGAGGATGAGTGCAGTCAGTCTTTCACTTTTCTTCCAGCTACTTTACTTACGAAGTCAAGATTCTTCACTGCTGAGTACTCCCCTCTGGAATCCCTATGCCGATAATATGATTGCTCAAATAGACAACATCGCACCTGTAAGTAAAATCACATCTGAATCTGTTATAGTGTCTCGAATATATGAACTTCCTGACACATTTTCCCACCGCTTCTTGATTTCCCAACGGCAGATCAATGACCGACTACCATTACGCATCGCTGCCATCTTTATCATTCTTGTCACCTCAATGCTAGGAACATTATTTCCCGTTCTTACCCGACAATCCACGCGGCTTTCTCTTTCCCCCTGGATGTACGAAGGAGTCAAATATTTTGGGAGCGGGGTCATCCTCGCAACTGCACTTATTCATGTAAGATTTTTTTTCTTTGGTCTTCAAGAGGCGGAGGAATTGATACTTTTTCGATTAATGAAGCTCTTAGCCCCTGCGAATGAAGCACTATCATCTCCTTGTCTACCTGCCGGGTGGTCCCTGTACCCCTTTTCACAGGGTATAACCCTAGCATCTATATTTGTAATTTTTATAATCGAAATTATTGTAAGTGGAAAATATCATCTGTATTGATCCGACTTAAGCTCACACTCTGCCCCAGGCCATTCGGGTAGGGACTTCACGTCTCGCAGCTCTAGGGCTCAAGTACTGTGCCCATGGTATTGCTCCTGATCAATCCCCAGCACAAGGAGCCAATGTGCCCTCAGCTTCTGGCGCACCCCATCATACCAATCATGGAGTGGAACCAACTTTAGATAAGCTGAGTGATGAAACCGCCGCCACTCCTACCTGCTTGCCCACCGCCGACGTAGGCTCCCAACTCATAGGGGCAGCTATTTTGGAGCTGGGCGTTATTTTTCACAGGTAAATCTTAGTTCGATATGTATAGAAAATTTATAACAAAAGCTGACATTTCCATTGATTGAACAGCATTGTGATTGGTCTTACCCTTGCAGTGAATGCACAATTCACCACGTTTTTCTTAGTTATCATTTTTCATCGTAAGTCTGTTGGAGATAACGTATCATACACATTGCTACAGCCCATTGACAAATCATTCCTACCTTTCCTAGAAATGTTTGAAGGTTTGGGCTTGGGAGTCAGGCTGTCTCAACTCTCCCTCCCGGCGCGATTCAGACGGTTACCTGTTTGGGGTAGCTTGCTCTACTCCTTTGTCACTCCAATTGGCTTGTCAATAGGATTAGCGATGCGCAACACGTGAGTGGAACTGAAATCAGATTTCTGACAGCATCCTTACCAAATTTGCCTTTATTTCTCACCTTTCTTCTAGCTACAACCCTAATTCCGCGACCGCGTTGATGGTATCGGGATGTCTGGACTCTTTCTCCGCTGGAATACTACTCTACACAGGACTTGTGGAGCTTTTGGCTCATGATTTCGTTTTCAATCGAACTTTGCTACTGGAGCACAGTAACAGCAGATTAACTTTTGACATTGCATCCATAGTTTCTGGCGCGGGGTAAGCAAGAATTCTTCCAACATTAACGCTCTTTCCAAATTATTGCTTGATCTCATAGCTTAGAACCTTTCATTATTTCTAGATTCATGGCCCTGCTTGGTCGATGGGCGTAGAGTCGCAGACGTACATATTTCGTTCTCTAGGTCCTCAATAATAAACTAGCGGATCTTTCCAAATTTCGCACCCGGCCACGTACCTCAAAACCTATGACGCGCTTTGAACCTTCTCAATATAGATTATCAGTACTTCGTTAATACCCATACCCCACGTTTCTTCCATCTTATTTTTTGAGTAGCTCCTGAATGTATCGTATCGGTCGAATCGATCCGGCCTTCGCAATTCTTGATTTTCCATGTATTGAACTTATTAGATGCAAATCAAACATTCCTCCTGTATTTTCTAATTTTTTTTTTTTTTTTTTTTTTTTTATACGGATTCTCTCTCTAATCGTAAGTGATATTGATCTACATTTTGATAAGAACAAACAAGAAGCCTGCAATCTAAATATTCTCAACAGATAGCATGCAATTATTAACAACTTGACGAAAAACAGCGGTTCTGTCCGGTTGGGCTTGGGCGACCTTCCTCTCCTCCATAATCTTCCTGGAAGTGGTATTGTTATTATTGAGCTGTCAGGCCACTATGGTCCTGCATAGATGAGTAGAGGAATTTTTGACATGGCAGCTGGGTGATGACCCCCCAAAGGCCCCCCGCTGAACAAAATCAATGATATGGTCCACTTGGATCCAGTTTCATTGGAAGGTGGCATTGGGAGGCACCAGCAAGAATTTGAGTGGGCAGAGGGGGAAGTTCCTCATCTTCTAGAAACTCATCACAGCAAGGAACGAGGTAAGTCATGAAAGAGAAAGTAGAAACCAAATTAATTGCTTTCATCTGCTTGATCAACAGGCCCACTCCCATCATCCTCACAGCCATTTGGAAAATACGGAATGGAACGCAAAGAATCTTGTAAAGGTCAGGCTATGCTCTTTTTGTTAGAAATTTGGCATGTTTTACATTTATAAAAATGAAAATCTTTTATAGTCTACCCTGTTTTCAACACTGAAGGAGAAGATGGTTATTCACAAGCAGGAAGGTGTATCAATCAGGTTATTACCATTATCAAAATCAAGTTACAGGATAATCATCTTTGTAATCAAAGCAAGTGTTACAAATGAGCCAGAAGATGTTCCACATCAGATTAGGAAGGAGATCCATTGACAGGAAATCAGATAATTGAGCATGGGGGATGGTAAATCCACTCCCTTTGGCGCACACCCATGCCCAACGCACACCCATAAAAAAAAGGGCGTGCAGCCCGCACACCCTTTTATGTACATAGGTAGGGGCACGCACGCTGTGAAAACTCCTTTTGGGACGGGGGTAGTTCTGTGAGGGGGAAATAGCAGTAATAGTAATTCAGGTATGTATGAATCTATTACAACTGTTAAGGGTGGTTTGAAAGACCTGCCCCTCTTATTTACTACAAGAGTTAACACAACAATTTTATTTATTGTTGTGGCTGATAACTTTCTTTTTGTTTTCTTTTAAGAGAACTATTTATGTAGTAATCTCTTATCAGACAAAGATCTAATTTCAACGTACAAATAATCAGCAATGAGCTTGATGAAGGGATCAGGGACGTAGATAGTAGATGGATTGTTACAGAAAGGTGTGGTAAATGGAATACAAGGTTTTGTTAGAATTGATGAGGAAACAAGTATTTATATGTTTATGATTTATTTCTTTCTTTTTAGATGTAGTCTGAGGAAAGGAGTAAAAAGATGTTTTTGGTATAATGTGAAATATTCAAAGTGTTGTACCCACTTCCTTAACCTTTATTTAAAAGAGCACAATTCTCCTTTTGTTTCTTTTGTGTATTTTAAACTGATATGAAAGATTTTGTTGTGGGTCACCTGATTAAGATCACACTATTTATATGGATGGGTACTTTTATTTAGTTTGCTAGCTGGATGGTGGGGAGTGTGATCAAACTGGGATGATTTTTTTCTGGGAGGGAACAACCTCCCCTTTATATAGTAAAATGTGAGGTATATTTGCTGGTGGGATGTCTGATTGAGGTATTTATGCTGGTGGGGTCTCTTCTTCTACGCTGCCTTCATGCATGGAGTGCATAAAGTGAGCTATTTCTGCTGGTGATGTTTTCTAATCCTGCACTGCTTCATGCTGGGAGTGCATAACGTGAGCTATTTCTGCTGGTGATGTTTTCTATTCTTGCACTGCTTCATGCAGGGAGTGCATAAAGTGAGCTATTTCTGCTGGTGAGGTTATGTACTTAGGCTGTTCCACAGAGCATGTGCTGCATCTTGTGATCAGACACTAAACTATATACTACTTCTATATATATACTATGTACTTATTATTCACTATAATTCTTTTTAACTGTATATCTTTTGATTTAGCCGTGCAAACCCTAACATAAATGGGTGACTTATAGATTGAATTTACCCTAGATTTCAACTATGCACTTATATTGCTAATATTTTAGCTTCTGAAAGATAATAAAAGAATATAATCCTGCATGATACTTGAAACAGGGTTTGGAATACCACAACACCCCTACATATGTACATAGGCTCAACCCGAGGGAATCCCCTCCAGTCCAAGAGGCTATACAGCCTCTTTGACCGGAGGAATTCCCTCCGGTCCAAGACCCCATGTTTGGGCGGGTGACAGCATAGTCCCCATTTTTGGGGACTGTTCTGTCACCCTGCAGCCACCGCACGGCTCAACCGGAGGGAATCCCCTCCGGTCCAAGAGGTTTTATAGCCTCTTTGACTGGAGGGGATTCCCTCTGGTAGAAGAGGTTATACAACCTCTTTGACCCAAGGGAATTCCTCCAGTCAAAGAGGTTGTATAACCTCTTTGACCAGAGGGAATCTCCTCCAGTCAAAGAGGCTATACAACCTCTTGGACCAGAGGGAATTCCTCCGGTCAAAGAGGCTGTATAGCCTCTTGGACCGGAGGGGATTCCCTCCAGTTGAGCCGTGCGGTGGCTGAAGGGTGACAGAAAAGTCCCCAAAAATGGGGACTATGCTGTCACCCGCCCAAACATGGGGGTGCGGTTACACACCCTTTTTTGGGTGGGTGTTGCACGCCCGCATCTACAGGCATCCTGAAGCCCAAAGAAGGGCGTGCAGTCCACACACCCGTCAAATAAAGGGTGTGCGGGCTGCACCCCCTTTTGTTATGGGGGCGTGCGCCAAGGGGAGTGTTTTTATTGATCCCCATTGAGCATTGCTGAGATTTTAACCTTGTCAAATCATGCAATTTCAGATTTATAGATCAAGATTACCTGGCATGATATCACATCCTAGTTCTATTCCAAACCAACCTGTTTCACTCAGTCCATCTTCTCATATAAAAAGCAAAAAATGGATCTCAACTTGAGGAAAAAATTGAAATCATTCAGAGTGAGATTACTCAGAGTCAAAAAAATGAAGAAAATGAGGAATCCCATCAGAACCATTTTCTCAGACAGAAACAATTCAATATGAAATTTCTTGAGCACCCACTTTTGAGGAAAATTGGTGGAAAGATTTGACCTAAAATATGTAATATTAAAAAGGAAATCAACATGTAGAAAAATCAATTCTCCTCTGGCTCATTCAGACTTTAATTGTGAAAAACCACCAGCAACATTAAACAGTAATGTGTTTATCCAACCATTTGATTTGAAAGCTGGGAGCTACCTGAGTAAACTGAGTAAAATAATATTTCTTTTTTGGTTGGAAAAATTGGTTGAATGGATGATTTTTATTAGAACCAGCGGTGTGGTGATCCATTCCACTTCATTACTATATTTCAAAGATTACTTATCACTCATAAAATCCCAAATACTTACACATATACACATATAAATCCCAGACCTTACACTTATTCACAATTATTATTGCATAAAAGGATTCTACACCCCATTTTAACCCTAGTCACTCACTTCAACCACCCTCAAATTCCTCATGGTTCAAGAGTTACAGGCAAACCAAGAATAATCCAGCAAGTTACAGTGTAAAGCAAGTTATAGAATACAATAAGTACATATTATAAGTAGATATACTACACAACCAAGACACATAATACATATTATATAGAATACATAGACACTACATAACATACACTGCACATGACTAGGCTTTATTCAGTAACATCTTACATCATATCTACTGTACATAAACTCTACCTTCCCACTACTCATCTGTCATGTTCTTCCTTTTCCCACCAGCTACATGTCATAGCCTTGTTGTTCCTCCCTCCAGCCTGATGGCTTCTCTTCTTTCTCAGATATATAAGGACAGCTGTTCCTCCCTCTTGCTCCCTTATGGACCCCCTGACTTACTATATGGACCCCCTGAATTACTATATGGACTCCCTGACTCAATAAATTACCCCCTACATATACCAGCATTACAGATCCCATGAAGTAGTATACATACTTAGTAGAGTTACCATCACCCTTAGAAATATATAAATATACATACCAGCTTAACCTCAATATAAGAAGACTGCCCCTCTCTTGCTTGACCCACTTTGACTCCATAGCTACCAACCCTGCCCCACATTATACTTTATACATATATACTTTCTACCACTCACACCCCTCTTCCATTCATCCCACCTTAAAGGTTTAGTAGCAAAGCTCATTAGTACTAGTCATCTAAGAATAAATAGAAATCAGCCACACCTTTATTTTATTCTTAGTGTTACCCTCATTCCCCCTCATCATTAGACAGGAAGGAAGCTTTACATCAGCACATTTGGTATAACTTACATTAATACTAGTGTAGTCATCCATTTCCCTTCCAAGCTCTATTCTGCCCTTGAGTAGTTCCACAACGGTAGGCCCGCTACGCTAACAATAGCTGTAGTGTAGCGTAATTTTATATTCTGTTGCTACACTAACACAAAGTTACTTTTAGCTGAAGATTTTTTCAGCTAACGCTAGAAAATTTTTGTCAAAAAAAAAAATAGCGGGTAGCGTAGCGTTAGCGACTTCAAAAAAAAAAGTTAACACTACAGGAATTACCTGTTAGCTGGAGCAAATGCTAAGCTAAATGTTAGCATAGCGCTCTTTTCAGCTACGCTAACTGTTGGCATAGCACCTATTTGCGCTACACTAACTGTTAGTGTAGCACCTTTTTGCGCTACACTAACTGTTAGTGTAGTGCCTTTTGCGGTACACTAACTGTTAGTTTAGCATTATACTTGTAGGAGTATAGCAATCATGTCTTGTATTGAGGCTTTGATTCATTCAATTATTATTTACATGAATCCTGTTGAAGCATTTCTTTTCCCACTTTAATTGCTTCCTTTGAGTTAAATAAGCATTTCCCCTCATTCTCTGATGGGCATTCTGATTACTGTTTCACCAATTTCCATATGACCAAGATGTATTGCTCAAGTTGAAAATGATTAGACAGCAATCCCAACTTCCAAAGAAATGAAAGTATTGCATATCCAAACATTGGAAAGAGAAAATATGGAAAGGAAACAAACAACTTTTTTGAAAGAAAAAAAAAATAAACATGGAAATTAACCAATAAAAAAAACAGAAATAAGCTGTTTTGATTGCTGTAGTTCACCCTTGTCACAAATCCTGCTTACCAATGAGGGTGACACTGATTAGGTATGTTGCACTTACTTATACTATGGCAGGAGTGATAAATTCCAATGTCTCAGGTCAAAGCTGGTCCACTATGCTCAATTAGGATCCAGTACTTGCACAAGTAAAGCAATCAAAAATCTCTACTTGCACAAGTCAAGCAATCAAAATTCTGTTTTGAGACCTGTACTTGTGCAACTACAGCAATCAAAACAGCTTATTTCTGTTTTTTTTATTGGTTAATTTCCATGTTTAATTATTTATTTATTTTTCAAAAAGGTTGTTTGTTTCCTTTCCATATTTTCTCTTTCCAATGTTTGGATATGCAATAATTTCATTTCTTTGGAAGTTGGGATTGCTGTCTAATCAATTTCAACTTGAGCAATACATCTTGGTCATATGGAAATTGGTGAAACAGTAATCAGAATGCCCATCAGAGAATTAGGAGAAATGCTTATTTGACTCAAAGGAAGCAAGTAAAGTGGGAAAAGAAATGATTCAACAGGATTCATGTAAATAATAATTTAAAAGAATCAAAGCCTTGATAGAAGAAAATTTGTGCAAGGGAAAAAATTTTACCATTCCCACATCCTTGCCTTTTCCCAACCACATGACCACAACTATTGATAAAACAAGCAGGGATGTAATCAACCTAAAAAATTCTGTTCAGACTGTTTACTCAGCTGGCTCTGGGCCAACACAATGCATTGTTTGAGCATAGTGTAGTGGGAAAAAATTAAGCTAACAGCTAACATTTAGAGGGAAAAAATTCAGCTAACAGCTAACATTTAGTGTAGTGTAGTGTAGATCTGATGCCGCTACGCTAATGGGAACTTCAATATGTGTTAGCCAAAAAAAAGTTACACTACTTGTTAGCGTTGTGAGAACTCCTTTTGGGACGGGGGTAGTTCTGTGAGGGGGAAATAGCAGTTATAGTATTTCAGGTATGTATGAATCTATTACAACTGTTAAGGGTGGTTTGAAAGACCTGCCCCTCTCTTTACTACAAGAGTTAATACAACAATTTTATTTATTGTTGTGGCTGATAACTTTCTTTTTGTTTTCTTTTAAGAGAACTATTTATGTAGTAATCTCTTATCAGACAAAGATCTAATTTCAAAGTACAAATAATCAGCAATGAGCTTGATGAAGGGATCAGGGATGTAGATAGTAGATGGATTGTTACAGAAAGGTGTGGTAAATGGAATACAAGGTTTTGTTAGAATTGATGAGGAAACAAGTATTTATATGTTTATGATTTATTTCTTTCTTTTTAGATGTAGTCTGAGGAAAGGAGTAAAAAGATGTTTTTGGTATAATGTGAAATATTCAAAGTGTTGTACCCACTTCCTTAACCTTTAGTTAAAAGAGCACAATTTTCCTTTTGTTTCTTTTGTGTATTTTAAACTGATATGAAAGATTTTGTTGTGGGTCACCTGATTAAGATCACACTATTTATATGGATGAGTAATTTATTTAGTTTGCTAGCTAGATGATGGGGTGTGGGATCCAACTGGGATGCTTTTTCTTTCTGGGAGGGAACAACCTCCCCTTTATATAGTAAAATGTGAGGGATTTTTGCTGGTGGGATGTCTGATTGAGGTATTTATGCTGGTGGGGTCTCTTCTTCTACGCTGCCTTCATGCATGGAGTGCATAAAGTGAGCTATTTCTGCTGGTGGTGTTTCTTGTTCTACACTGCCTTTATGCATGGAGTGCATAAAGTGAGCTATTTCTTCTGGTGAGGATATGTACTTAGGCTGTGCCATAGATCATGTGCTGCGTCTTGTGACCTAAAGTGAGCTATTTGTGCTGGTGAGGTTATGTACTTAGGCTGTTCCACAGATCATGTGCTGTGTCTTGTGACCAGAAACTAAACTATATACTACTTCTATATATATACTATGTACTTATTATTCACTATAATTCTTTTTAACTGTATATCTTTTGATTTAGCCGTGCAAACCCTAACATAAATGGGTGACTTATAGATTAAATTTACCCTAGATTTCAATTATGCACTTATATTGCTACTATTTTAGCTTCTGAAAGATAATGAAAGAATATAATCCTGCATGATACTTGAAACAGGGTTTGGAATACCACAGCGTAGCGTTTATTTTCCAAACCTAACACTACAAAAAAATTGGCTGCAAAATTTCTTTCTAAATAACTGTTAGATTAGCGGAGTGTAGCTTCAGCTAACACTACAACTTTTTTGGCAAAAAAATCCCCGCTACACTAACAGTTAGTGGTAAAACAGTGTAGCATAGCGTAGCGGCCCACCATTGTTATAACATCAGCCTTTGGTATTTTTTCTCTGGAATCTGATTAAAGAAATCGAAATAATTTACCAAATGAACTTGTTTCCTGGTTGATCAAAGAAATCTTTTATCCAAATTCCAGTTTTCCAGTTTTTGGTATGACAAGTTACAACAATAGAGAACCATCCTATGAATAAGAATTCCTTTGGAGATGTTCATAGAAATACCATGATCATATAATATTTGGACCAAAAAAATTCATATGAATCAGCAATCTCAAATTCATGATCAATCTTGAAGTCATTTGATAAGTTAAATCCCCGCATCTTAGAATTTTACAACAAACTTGAAGAAGATTCAAAGTTTTCTCAGAATTTCATGACTGATGCAATCAATTCAAAATTGAAATCAATGGAGAAGGCTAGTTCATCACCTCCAGGAATGATTACAAATTTCCTCCTTCCCAGGTTGAACACGTTATCAGATGTATTTTGAAATAATATTCCTTCAAAATAATTTATGGAATCTAAATTATTGAAGGGGAAGTCATAAAATATATTGGAAAGAACAGCACAATATTATGTGCAAGAGTCACAAAAAGCACATAGGATAAAACTGTCAGCCCCCGTCTCTTATGTGACGTGGGGTAGAATCTCAGACGTATATACAATACTGGTTACAGTAAGTAGTCTGGGTTTTAAGGTTCTCACTATAGCTTATACAGCCAGTGGAAATAAGCTATTCTACGCTTTTACAGCAGAAAAGCTGGCACCTTTGTGTAACAAAGGAACGCCGCTATGTAAAGCTCAGCACAAATCGCCTCAACTGCTCCCTGTGAGTAGGAGAGGACTTCTAGTCACTTGAATAAATATTCTAGTGACTAGGAAAAGGGATAAGGTGGATTGGATGATTATAAAAAACCCCACTCACTATTAATAGTAAGGTAAGTAGTTTTGTATAGTAATAATCTGGGGGAAATTCCTTTTAGAAGGTAATCTCAGCCCCTTAAACATTACACATAATGTTAACCCCAATGTAATGACTCAAGAGTTTGTATTACATGGGGTAAATTTAAGAAAATAGTCTCCTTGTAGGAGATATAACTAAATTGTAATATTGTAGGGTAAATTCATGGAGAGATATTAATATCTCCTTCGATTAGAATTTCTTAATAATAGTTAGTTTATTAAAATAATAAGTATTAGATAAAATAAATATAAAAAATTATGAATCATATGGGAATTGAACTTGAGAATTTGTGATGATTTACTTAGTTCATTTATTCATTTATTTTTGTAAGTACAAGTCCTGAACCATTGGGTTATGTGACTTGTATTATTTTGTAGACATGTGGTCAATGTCTGACAAAAACAATTTGAGGATTTTCCTGTGCTTCCTTCATTTAGAGAAAATCAAGATTCTGATAGAAATATAGGATCATTCAGAATTTCAGCTTTGAAAGCTCAAATCACACAGCTTTCAATTTTTCTATCAAGGGCTGTAAGATTACTGTGGCCTTCATTTTTTTTTCAATATATTATATCAAAACATCTTTATGATAAATTTCAATTGTAAAAAATTTATTTTATAAGAAACCCAACAGGTGAATTCTTGGATTGGATTGAGATTGGCCCATTGGACACAAACAAAAAATTTCCAGTTTTTGGTAATATTGAAGATTTGGGTCAAAAACTTGACAAGAAAATGCTTGGGGGGCTTCAAATTCTGTTAATTCAATATTAGAATAGAAAAAACCAACTTTATTAAAAATTAGTTGGAACAGTTATCCATATTTCTCAATGGATGTTGGTTCAAACATTTTTACCCAGATCAATGGAAACAAGCACTGCCAGCATAATTTCCTAGGATGAAGTCATCCCCGTTAAACTGGGATGAACTCAACCAATTTGAACTTGGTTGACATCAACTGATGAAATATAAATCCAAGGGACCCCCCTTGGTTTTATATTTCATTGGTTGAGGTCAACCCACTTTAAATTGGTTTTTTGCATCCAAGTTTAAATTGGATAAACTCAACCTAGGCAATTATGTTGGCGGTGAAGCATTCTCAGATTATCAAGCTTTCTGGAAATTTATGCTCAATATATTCCCCACAGATTTTAATCAATTTGTGCAGCTTTTTCAAATGGAGAAAATCCATGACATTTGGTCAGATCAAAATCCATGTCAACAAAGAGTCAGAAGATAAAATAAACTAAAATGTTTCTTAAAACTTTATTTACTGATTTTGTTCTTCAATTTCAAGGCCTTGATCAACAAAGGGCAGATAAAAATTGAAACTGGTTGTGTAATCTTGGTTAGTAAGGCTTGGTGGAGGTTTCAAACTTATGGATTTATTTGTTAATAGTTTTGAAGTATCTGCGTGCTCTCTATTTCCATGTCTCCTTTTTTTGCTATAAATTTAATTTCTAGTTCAATTACTGCCTTTTTATCATACAATATCACTAGACAAAACACTCAAGAAACTGGTGTGGCAATTGGAATGCTGCAAGAACTCAAGTTATTCCTGGAATTGAGTTGATCATTGACATTCTTTAATGGTCACTTAAATAATCTCTTTGTCAACTCAGGTTGATACTACCCCACAAGCTACAGGCCTTGTCCCTTTTTCCAGATGAACTTTTACTCAATTCTACTGCATAAAAACTGGTGTCACTTTCTTGAGTATCTCTTGGAGTACATCTCACCACTATCAGCATAATTAGCTGGGTTGAGGTTATCCCAGTTAAACTTGGATGCACTTACCCAATTAAAAGTGGGATCATCTCAATATTTCATTGGTTGAGATCAAACAAGTGAAATGGGTTGAATAAATCCTAGTTTACCTGGGATGTCCTCAACCTAGCAAATTATACCAGCAGTGCACACTGTGTGACACCCTCTACTGTTTTTCATTTATCTCATATACTGGGACAACAACAGGAAGGATTCCTTTTTCTGCTTTGCTCCCAACACCAACACAATCTGCTTGCTGTCTTCAGATGGTCCATCTCAATTAACAGTGGACCATTGGGTTGAATTGTGGTAACTGGCTTGGCCTCACCAAGTGGTGTGGGCATCAT
Organism: Puccinia hordei; assembly: GCA_007896445.1. Classification (NCBI taxonomy): domain Eukaryota; kingdom Fungi; phylum Basidiomycota; class Pucciniomycetes; order Pucciniales; family Pucciniaceae; genus Puccinia; species Puccinia hordei. The sequence continues at coordinate 112,754 of RDRW01000273.1, forward strand.
TCCTGATACTGCACCTTATGTGTGTTCAGTGGGTATACAGACCTTAGTTCAACAGAACCGCTCAGACTTCACTACAACACTAATGTCTAAGCAATTGATGCGCGCACTGATACAATCATCTTTATTCCTTGCCTCCTCTTTTGTTACTTGGCATATCTTACCCCTATGGCTAAATCCCCTTCAATCTATGTGATCAAGATAAAGTCAATTCTCCCGTCAAATTAAATCAATCACTTACAGCGTTTTGAAGATGTGTGATCTATGGTAGGGTAATAGCACTTTTCAACAATTCCCCATCGATCACTTGGACCAAAGAAAAAGAAAGAAACCCCCAGGAGAGAAAAGGACAAGTGACAATGCTTCGAGCAAACAGAAAAGGTGTAAGGTAATCAAGTATATTGCTCTTTTTCATTGACAGAGCTACCATTGGGTTGATCGTGAGAGATCGGTGGCTTGGATGGAGGGATGGGCTTCTTGGAAATGGTTGAGGTGGAAGCTCTGGAGGTGTTTAGATGGTCGTCAAACTGCAATGATTGGGAAGAGCCTGCCCTCCTTTCCCAGATCTATATACAAAAAACAAATGGTCAGAAATCTTGTTTCCCGGTTTCTCTGAAAGTAAGGACGGAGACAATCTTACTTGGATATAACTCTCGCCAAGAAAGACCATTTGTCGATTGACTTCTTCGACGATGAGGTCCTGGATCTGGAACCATTTCTCCTCCTCTTTCTTAGTCATTTTAACATCCGGATTATCGTCTGATGATTGGAGCGAGTTACCCGAACGAGTATGCACCTGGACTTTCCACTGCGAGTCTTCCTTGGCAGTACCAGCGGTGGAGGAGTAGGTAACGTTTCCTAGGAGGTCGTAGAGGTACTCCGAGGGGACGCCCTCCTGGTGTGGGGGATGGTTGGAGCCAAGACAGACAGAGAAGTCAACCCCCTTGGTGGGAAAGTTGACGATCGTCGGGTTTTTCTCCTCAATGAACGAGTTAGAACCAAAGCGTTTGAAGTGGAGAATGATGAACTCGGGTAGGCGGGAGCAGGAGTGGGTACGCAAGATTCCACTACGTTCAACCTTACTGGAACCATCGTACTTCTGTAGCAGGGTCGTCAGATTCACCTGGGGGATGATGTTCTTCTGGACCGAGTCTTGGAATACCGGCGGTGGGGGCAAGTCGAGGGTCAGGAACATGAACGTCGATTCTATCAGTCGCCGTCCGTCTTGGTTGATGTCAAATTGAGGTCGTTTACCGACCTCGCCAGAGTCGGGGATTGCGACGATCTCTTGTTCTTCTACTTTGACAATCCCTCTGAACGCGGCATGAATGATGCTAGTATCTTTCGTCTTCTTCTCAACTGCTTTCCGGCCACTGGCCTTGCTCCCACCTAGATCGCGATGGAGCGTGTTCAATAACCAACCCAGAAACTCAACTGGATCGGCTTGATCGGTCAAGGTGAATTTACCGCCCGAGCGGGTGGCGACCTCTTGGCCAAATTCGTGCGGGCTTACCTGAGCTTTAAACGCACGTGGGTTCCAGATCTTGCGCATTAAGGTCCCGAACCTTTGAACGAGTTCGGAGGCACGAGCATGCTCGAAAGAGCCCTCCGAGGACCGACAGACAAAGTAATCTCGTACCGGTGGTACATGTCCAAGCAGGTGGACGATCACATTCAAGTAATCATTTGCCTTGATGTTATTCAACCCAACAAATCCTGGAAGATAGGCCACAGCATGTAAGTCGTAAGAAGGTCCTTGACTGCCTGCATCCAGTTTCCGTAATAGTCCAGGCGTAAAAGTAGGGTTCAGAAGATATTTGATATCATCCAGGGATGGATCTGAGACTTCATACCCATCGGGTAGGACGTATACCTAAGTGGTCATTGTCAGCTTTGGTTGATGAGAATAGAGAAGTCACGACACGAGCTTTTGAGGGGGAGAGGTAGATTCATTCAGTCAAAAGAGACCAACTTTTTCTGACAACAGATTGATGAACACGTGATGGTCCTCGCCGATACTATGAGCATAAGCGGGACTAGACCGACTGCGCCCCTGGAAGTATTTCCCACAGACGAGACAGGCGTAAATGTTGATGTTGGAGAGCGTGACAGAGCACAACCTTTCAAAATCGAAGTCGAGCATGTCTCGGTTAACAGTATCGAGGTAGAGATCTGATCCCCCCGATGCTGCGACTAATTCTTCATTTTCATTTTCTTCTTCTTCTTCGTTTTCTTCTTCTTCTTCGTTTTCTTCTTCTTCTTCGTTTTCTTCTTCTTCTTCTGGTTGATTTCTTTTCATCTCGGTGTTAAAATGAACTAGGCCTGGGACAGATGGGAGCGATCGTGGAAGGATTGTTAGTTCATTACATAGAGGGAAGAGAAAGAGAAAAACAAACCTAGGCCAGATGGGGCAGGTCGTGGAAGGAGGAGGAAAGTCAGATTTTCAACGTCTGGCCCACTTGCTGTGACCCAGTAGGGGTTACACACTCCAGGACTCGCCGCAGTCACTACACAGTTCCAGGCCTGGAACCGTGTCAACTTTTATGTACATATCTTCATTCTTCACGTGCCATAGCTGACCTAGACCTCATATAATCTGAGACGTTACAGAATTTGACATGAGAGAAGAATTTGGAAGGCACACAGAAAAAGAAAAACAAAAAACAGGTACCTCTGCATCATCAACACTCAGCATCTGGTTGGATTTCTTTCTCACCCTCTTCACCCTAAGGTTTGGTGTGTTAAGGGAGGGGGGGGGGAGGGGAAGGGGAAGGGGAGTGTTACATTTCATCACCTTCAGCTAAGGCTGGTGTTGATTTGGCAGGGGGATGGTCATGAATTGGGACTAGGTGAGTCCTTTTCCTTGTCTGAACCACTTGAATAAAATCAATCTGACCTGTGGTGTAGCTTCCAAGAATTAATGTTTATGACCAATCCAGTGGTCAACTCAGTTCTTGTACTCAATAATAATTTTATTCACATGGGCAATTGAGTCCAGTCCCTATGTGAGTATGTTGGAGTACAAATTTCATTTTTGCCTGCCTAATGCCCAGAGTTCAATCCTATTGAGCTCTATTTTGCCACTCTCAAGTTTTGCCTCTGTGCAACTCAGGATCTTAAGAATCTTTTGAAAGGTGGAAGCTGTTTGTGCAGAAGGTTTTTTCACAAGTTGTTTTTGGAGAGGATGAGTTTAGAATCTTGAGGAAACAGATGATCTAGTTTTTGCTTATTGATACGTGCTGTGGTGGATGTGTTGTAGATGAGAAGTTGATTTTCAACAATTTAAGGTGTTCAGGATTTTTTTATATATCCCTTCAGGTTGGTTTTGCTGCTTTTTTAAAATGAATTTGGAAATATTCAAGAGAATATTAGTGAAAGATAGCAACAGATCAGTGTCAAAGACAGAAACAAATAAGTGTGAAAGATAAAAACAAACAAGCATATTGCAGAGGAATATTGAGATTATCCTGGTAAAAAAATAAGAGAAAATTCAAGATAACATGGGATACAAGAACCATTCCAAATACACAACAAGATAATAGGGGGTATCAAATATGACAAAATCCACAATTATCTAATCAACTGGTTTTGAAAATCCACCATTTTTCAAAACCATGGATATCTATGTAAAATGGTTCAGAATTCTCAAAAGTGGAATTTTGTGGGAAAACCTAATTCACTGGTTTTAATTGTGGATTTGGTCATATTTGATACCCCCCAATAAAAGGAATAGTTATAAAAATGATAATAAAAGGATCTTATTTGGTTGCCATGTGTGTTTCAAAGTTGTCCACATTCTTGAACAAGGCCGCTTCAACTCCAATATTTAAGCCAATCCCAGAAATTTCCTTCATTCCAAGCCAAGTGGATTTGAAGGCCTGATATGAGTTCAAATTTTGATCAAGTGGAATAAAACCTGTAAGATAATCTCTTAATAGTTTGAGCATTTGGCTCAGATATTACAGTAAGGATTGGAGCTTTAGTGATGGATATGTGGGGTGTTAATAAATGCAGACCCCTGGCTGCACACCCATGCCAGGTGCACATCCATTTTTGGGAATCAGCATCCCGCTGGATGGGGGTGCATGTCACACTCTTATCCACCAGCGTGTGACACCTGTTGAAAGAGGGGTGTGCAGCTGCACAGCCCTGTAAAGGGAAGGGTGTGGAGTTGGGAAATAGTGCATACATATACACAGGAGGTGATATCAGCAAGCCCAGATCAGGGTTTTATTACATCAGCCCTCCCACCTCTTGCCTTTCTCAACTACATAGTCTTCAACCAGAGGGATTTCCTCTTGTTGAAGAGACTATGTATTCTATTTTACCGGAGGAAGTCTCTCTGGTTGAAGAGACTAAATTTTCCGTTGAAACAGAAGAAATCATATGGTTGAAGAGAGAGGCTGGGGAACAATTTTTCTTTAATAAGAAGAAATTATTGGTATGAGGTATACCCTATACCCATACCTATACACATAAGGAAGGGGGTGCAACCCGCTTTGGAAATAATGGCGACCTCGGTGACAGAAATGGTAGGTTGCCCTGCTTCCTGGTTGGTTCCGGTGGCTCTTTGGTTTCCTCTGCGGGATGAACAACTGTTAGCGGATAATCAACTGGATTCCCTGCAACACCTTATACTTAGCAAGGGGACTGTTCCTCTTGCGTTTGTCTTCCTGATGCTGCCCTTCACAGTTCCGCTTGTCCGCACACGCTGAAAAGTTGCTGAGAGAGTTTTAAAACAAAGAGATTTCTTATATGCGCTGTAGTTGATAGCTATCTACTTCAATCATAAGATAAGATAAGATCCCGCAACCATGGTACAATCCTCTATTTATACAACAGTCCCCCGATCATTTCCCGCAATCCCCGGTACTGTCCCTGGAGCCCTACTTGTCTGTCTCCTCAATCCCGCATCGCACCGCAGCCTGCCCCCGACTGCTATACCCCGTTGACCCCCGCAGTTGTCTGTCGCTCCCCTGCGCACGACTCCGCTCCTTCTGCCCCCGCTCTGCTTGCGGCCTGGCGCCCCGAACCCCCGGGTTCCTCCCGGTCCCCTACGTCGCGCATACTGAAGCGGCCTTTGTCCGCTTGACCAATTGTCCGCGCCAACTATAGAATGTCACATGCTGCACCCCGTGCTTTTCCCCGCGGAATGTCCAATGACATTTGAAAAGTATCCCCTTACCTCAGCCTCAGCCTGCCGCTGAGCCCGCGGCTGCGGGCTCAGCTTCAGTGCTGCACCTCTGGTATATAAGTTCTCCCACACCGCACACCCATTTGATGTATATAAAAAAGGCCCTGATGAGCAAGCACACTTTTTCTTGGCCAAGATTCAGGGTAGTCTTCAGCCATTTTTTTGATTTTTCTTTGTCACAGATTGAAAATCATCACACTTTTTGGAAGTGATCAGACCTGGAAAAATGCTGGCCACTGGAGGGAAGAAGAGTGTTTCTTGATCACCTCTTGGATGTCAACAACAGCCATTTCCAGAGAAAGTTCACATGCTGCCACTGCTTGCTACTGGAAATTGGTGAAGGATGTTGCATGGGCAGAGACAGTGATCAGGATTTCCTTCCTAGAACCCAGAATCAGCAAGATTTGCTTTGGTCTGTACCGCATGAACTGGATTAAAACTCTAACATCTTCAGTCTAAAGCTAAAATATTTATTCTAGATAGTTTTCATACCAAAAAAATTGAATCAATGTGCTCCTTCCTGTTCTGGAATTGTCTTTTATGGACTCATTTGGAAGACAGTTCTGGGTTAATCTAGAATATGAATTCAAATAACTTCAAACTCTGATTCTAATGTTTTTGGCAGAAAAACTAATGAAATATTGGCCAGATGAATGTTATGGTATGGTGGTGGTGGCAGCTGACTCAGGGAATATTTTCAAGAACTCTAAGGGCTGAGAAGTAGTAGGATGGCACACTTTGTATATTAGCCATCTCAATTCTTGGGACTGAGTTGATTGTTTACACATGTGGCAAAGGACATTCTGGTTAATCTTGAGAAAGCTGAAAGTTGATAGTTTTAGAGGTCCAACATTTTGTGTACTTTTGGATTTTCAAGCAGGTGGTTTTATGCATTGTGAAAAAACTGAAAAAATCTATAAAACAAAAACAAAAGCTTGATAAAAGCATCCTTTAAAACACAATAGTTTAGGTTTGGTTGCGTTCAACTTCACAAGGAAAGATGTGTGAATTTCTCCCCTCAAAAAAATAAATTAAAACTCCATAAGCCAGAAAAATCCAAGTGCATCTTCACCAGCTGCCATAAGCTTATTGAAAAATCCCACCCCAACCACAAAAACAATTTTGACAACTTGCTAAGTAAAATGATAATCATTTTGATCCCAATTGATTTCCTTGCTGACTTTTCAAGCTAATCACCACCCCAGAAAAATGGCCAATTGCCAACCCAGCTAGGCAAAAGTCACAAAAACAAACCACAGTACTCAGTCTGTATAATTTCTGCACACCACAATCCTAAAATGTTGCAGTACTGTCAACCTTGGCCTTTGTTGAACTACAGAAAAGTCTTGAGCCACAACAAACATGTTTTATTCTTCATTTTTTTCACTTGGTTTCTAGAAAATATAAAACATGATAAACTGAAATCAATTGCTAATTATTTTATACTCTCAGCTACAAATATTCAACTATTAATATATTACACATACTTCTTAACTGAAATCAATTGGTTTTTATTCTAATTTATAATTTCAGCTATAAATATTCAACTTATATATATATATATACAAACAAACCAAAGATGATTGATGTTCAATTGATTTTGGGGATGTTGAAACAATGAGCTCTTCTTAAGCCAACCAAGTATATACCAACAATCTTTACTTCTCTGAATGAGAAATAATAAGGATTTGGAATTTTTGGGAGATTTCAATCTCATGACAATCTGTTGAATTCAAGAGTGAAGAACTCAACTTGAGATTGTTTTCAGAAAAAAGTAGAAGATTCTTTTGATGAAAATACAGGAATAAATAGGATTGAGGGGTGATTTGAATGAAAGAGAGGAAGATTTTCACAGGTTCTTTGCACAACATAGCCCTTGGAGAGGAGATTGAGGTGGCCATATTGACAATCAAAAGCAATGATTATTTGAATGCAATCCTCTTCAGTTTATGGATTGTTTCTCACGCTCTATGATGCCAAGGAATTTAATCCTTCTAGCCGCACAAGGTTTCAAATCAAAAGAAACAGATGTAATAGTAAGTTTTTGGGTAACTTTATATATTTTTGTGTTAATATGAAAGACAATTGTTTTTTTAGGAGGGGCCTTCAAGCAGTGGTTTATTGAAATGATGATTTGAATGCAATTCTCTTCAGCTTATGGCTTGTTTCTCACACTTGGTGATTCCAAGGACTTGAATACTTCTAGTCGCACAAGGTTTCAAAGCAAAAAAAAAAAAACATGTAATAGCAAGTTTTTGGGTAACTTTATATCTTTTTGTGTTAATATGAAAGACACAATAGGTTTCTTTAGGAGGGCCTTAAAGCAGGGGTTTATTTATTTCCCTCCAAATGTACATCAAGACCTTAATAAAATGGGTTCCTCAAGCAGTGTATGTTTAGATCCCAGTGGTGGTTGTGGCTGATAAGGGCTGCAAATCCTGAATGAAAAAAGAATTACTGTAGACTGTAAGGGGAGAGAGAGGTATTTTCAGAGGATAAATGGATAGCTTGGGGTGGTTGGAAAGTTGGGTTGGAATCTGGGAAATTTTTCAGAAGTAATGATCAATTTTTATAGACATTTTGTATTAAATTAGTTATGCACATTTACTGCTCTTTTTTCCTTAGAAATGCCTTGGATTAATTGCATGGTGGGTGCTTGATGCTTCTATATCTCTCCATTTAAAATCTGTCATGTATTTATCCTGGTAAATAATAAATACATTATTTTAATATTTTATTTTCCTCTGAGTAATCTGCTTGTCATTTCTGTTTCAATTAAGCAGGTATAACTCCACTCCTTGGGGGTATTCAAGGTTATTTGCTTGATTAACATTGTTTGTTTCATGTGTTTGAATATTTATTAATTTGTAATTTATGTATTTATATCAATTAATCATGCTAAGCTAGTCTAGACAACATGATATTTATGTCCATTATTGTTTAATAAATTGTTTAACTTCTTATAGCACTAGAAGAAAAACTCTAGAAACTACCAGCAGTTGACATGCAGTATACTCCAGTGTAACTGCCATTGTAAATCCATGTGACTCCATCATACTCTTTCATGCACAGGGACTGTACATCAAATTTTGGTTGAAACAACCTTTGAGAAAGGCTTGAGTATCAATGCAAGCTTCCCTTGAGCTTCTGATTGTCAACTGCTGGTAGCTTCTGCAGCTTTTCTTGTAGTGTAGGATAATTGTGTGTTTTGAATACATCATTATCCTGTATTCTATGAATCCCTAAAAACTATCATAATTATATATTACTTATGTTTATATCTGGTAAGTAGCTAATTAGCACTTAGTAGGAGAATTCTTTATTTTAATTTTATGAATGAAAGAAATATATTTTCTAGTTTACTTTGGCTGAGGTAACCTAGGTTATTCTACATCCTATTTCAGAATATTTCAAAATATTTCCACTTATCTTGGAGGTTACTGAGATATCAATCATTCTGTGTTTTTATTGGTTTTATTTGTTTATCATTTTATTATCATTACAAGTTAATTTATCTCATTATTACGCATTTCAACTTGATCAATAACATCTCTTGCCTCTATATCTATTTCATTCTAATTATGATACCATTTATTTATATTGTTCTAGTCAGCTTGTCTCTGAACCAGCTGTAGCAAGCCTACAGATGGCATTATAGATTCTAACTACTTTGGGGAACTAGCAATAGTTCAGGCTACTCGATGAGATAAGATCGGGACTATGTTACATATCGGTGGAGGTACTGTTTCTGCTCATGGGGACTGGCTGAGCTGCGTCCATAAGTTTTACCCCGACTTTTGTTTTCAAAAAATATAATCATATTTTTGCATCGATGGTGTATCAGCAAACTCTTTAAAATCTTGTATTGTGAATCGTCCTTATACCCAGTTGAGATACATAGCTGCTCCGGCCTCGGAACATGTGTATAAGATCGTCCTGGCTAATTACCGGGTAGTTCGCGTGTGGAGTTCAAATACTCTTCTTAGCTTCTTTATCCTTAATTGGGTTGAAGTTCGAACGCTATTTTAGGATCTCAAAGACTTTATGCTTAATTTGTTGTGCATAAACATGCTAAAAATAAACTTCGAACTCCAAGCGTGAACTGCTCCTATAATTAATAATAAGTTTTCTTGCGTATCCGAATCAGAAAACGATCTTGTGTTCATTTTGAATCCTAAATAAGAACAAAAAAATGGCTTTATTAAGGAACTTAGGTAGTCTTGGCGTAATTACCAGCTGGCCGTAGTTTACCGGAGAGTTAAATAGGGGTACTGCTGGTATTTAGCCTTTGGAGTGCTCTCTGTGACTTGTAGTTGGAAAAAAGGTACATCTTGATTCTGTATTCTTTTTGTAACTCATATTTCATTTCGATTTAAATTTGAGGAATGGGACGTAACCATAATCTGACATCGTAGCATAATGAGATATGTGAGATGAATGGGAATAGGTAATTGAGTTCAGTGTTGTCATTGACAGATAAGAAAATGAGCCTGTCTCTGTTTTTGTTTAAGAAAAAGAATCGAAAAAAGCAAGAAAAACACAAACTGATAAAGAAACAAGACAATTAACTACAGAAATCGAAGAGTGGTGAGAGAGGACGGAGATATATCCAAGACAGTGTCAAGAGTTTGCTATGAAAAAAAAAAGTTTGAAGAAAACTAGAGAAAAAAGATGCGTTATCAACAATAAACAAAAGGGGATCACATCTTTTTGAAACTGGTTAAGAAAATTCTGGTAGAGGACTGATCACAGAAGAGTGTCATTTAATTAAACGGATCGATAGTACACACGTCGGCTAAAATAGATATTGGGGATGATAGTTGGTGAGGAAAGCAGGAAGGAGGGCAGCTAGTGGGAAGATTGGGGCAAGAGCCTAAGAGTCGCAAGGACCGAATCACGAATGATCCAATGCAGCTGAGCCCCAAATCGACGATGGCGACTTGGGATTCCGAGGTAGAGAGTCAAATCCGAAGCGGAACGAGTGAGGGGGTTGTCGGACTCGTCATGGTGTAGATTGGAGTGGTACGGTTGACGGCAGACGAGAGGAGCTGTGTTGGAGAGAGGGGGTGGAGAGCTGTGTTAATACGAGCATGGGAGAGATGGATGAAGGGATATGCCCTTTTTTAGTGGAGAGAGAGAGAGAGAGGAAATACATACCTTGCGAGGAGGTGTCTTGAATGATTGAGCATCTACTGGTCTCGAGTCGATGTTTTCTTTAGAATCTTCTGTCTCAGCACAGGACGGACTAGTGGTCGGCTGGGATGAAGGGTCAGGTTGGGATGATAACATTTCGTGCTTGAGTGCACTATCGCAATGGGCATCGTTTGGCCACGAGATCAGTCTGATCTCGGCAAGTGCCGGGCGGTTGGAGAGGGGTAGGGTGGTTCGGAGGGGTGTCGGTTGGATGGTTGAGGGTGGCGGGTGTAGATCCGGGGGATCTTGATAGATTGTAAATGAAGGGCCCTGGTCATTATCCATGATAGTGTTTAGCTCGTCCTGAGTTTGCCGGTCACAGTTTGTTGAAGTCCATTCAACACCTACCCCCACCTGTAAGAGAGCCACGAATTAAGCATGTGGATATCATTATCTTCAAGTTTGATCAGCCCCTGGTAGATTATCATCATGATCTCATCATCCAGAGGAGAAATGATGTCAACGTAGACTGTAGTCCATAGATGTGACTTACGGTAGACTTGGGTGAGGTATGGAGGATGATGGTGAGGAAGGTGGTACAGGATCGAGGAAGGAGAGGTTGACTTGTGCTTGGAGTCGAAACGAGTTTCAAGGGTGGCTCGGGATGATGTAACTGAGATAGGGAAGGTCGAGGAAGTTATGGGCTAGGTGTCTTGTACCGGGTCTGGTCCCGTTCGGAGAGAGAGAGAGAGATTGATGGGGCGGAGGGTGGGTTGAGCTAGCTGGAGGAGGCGAGGTTAGCTGGAGGAGGCGAGGTTAGCTGGAGGAGGCGAGGTTATATATATGCGAAGGAGCGAAGTATTTATTTACTTTTTTTTCTTTTTTCAGTTGGGGTTCAAGGGCGAGAGGGAGGAGGGAGGAGGGGGGATGGAAGTCAGGCTGGCCTGGCGGAGAGAGAGATGGCAAGTAAATGAGTATGTAAAACAAGGTTGATAACCGAATATTTGCAGCAGGAATGACGGTGCGATAGGTTCCTAGGGTACTAGTGGCCCTCTTGCTCAGGGGAGAAAGGGGGAAAAGGAGGGAGGGAGGGTGTGTGTGTGTTTTTAAAGAAGAAAAAAAAAAGGAATGGTGTTGCTGTAAACCCAAACGGAGCAATCCCAAGTCAATCGACCCAGGTGGATCAAGGGTCCAGCTTGACTAACGGATGAACAGACGGGGGAAAAACAAACAATCCAAAGAAAACAAATTTCAATCAATCAAACTCAAAACAATCCACCAACCCAAACAGACAAAGTGAGCGACAGATTTATTTCAAGTCTGTTTATGTGTAATTGATTTTATGTTTTTTTTTTCTCTTTCTTTCTTTTATTATTAATAATAATAATTCTTATAAATTTAAAAAAGTAAATAAGTCTCGGATCGATGAAACCGAGGTAGGTAAGTTTAAACGGTGATCAGTTGTAAAGATGTGGTAGAGGGTGAGGGGGAGAGGGGGAGAGGGGGAAAGGAGAGTAGAGGAGAGGAGAGTATGGGGTAGAGTGGAGGATGAGGATGAAAGTAAAGTAAGGTAAGGAAGGAAAACAAGAATTTAAATGGTCAAGAGAGAGACAGACAGGAGGGATTGGATCTTGTGGAATTTTTTTTGGAAGCGAAGAGAGTGATCGATGATCTTGAGCTGGAAAAAAAAAAAAAAAAAGAAAACATGTAAATAGAGAAAAAAAAAAAACTATTCATTTATTTAAATGATGTATTTATTTATGTACTTAGAAAAAATTAATTTTTTTTAGGATACGAGCGTAAATGAATACGACAGCATACAAGCAGCAGCGTATATGTATTTATGTAACCATGTCAATATGTAAATATCGATTCACATCATTTGAAAAATGCATAAATCCATATTATCAATAACACCACTCGTTAAAAATGGACGACATCAAGCTCAGCGATCGATCAGCTGAGCAGAACACAATTTATACATAAAATAAATAAATATTTATTTATTTCACATTAACTTGTCTTACGTGTTGTCTTAATAATCATCCACCTTAATCGACCTCTCGCTAACCAACCTCAGAGTAATCGGCCAGTCAAGCGCGCGCTCAGGATAGATTGGAATATCCTCTCTAGATTAAAACTAACACGCTCATCCTCAACGGCATCGTTGGATTATTATTATTTTTTTAAAAAAATACCGACTCAAGGGTATACATAAATAGTACCAACAACTATATTAGACCCACCACCATATGGGCTCAGTCATTCCCTGGCTGATGCGCATGTAAATACTAACATTTCTTAGGCGAAGAATCAAGGACAGTCTAACATTCCTCATTTTATAAACCTAGTCCTTGTCAGCAGTTTTTTAGTCACTAGCTACTCCAACCTTATAACATACGACCAGCTACTGAGCAAACTTCCACAACCAACGGCTTGGTCATATCAATCCAAACCAGCTGATGTCCATTCTCAAAACCACACAAGAATCGGATCATGTACTCCTTGCGGGATCTATCACACACACACCCATACCATCCACATGGCCCATGACAAACTCTTGATCGAGCGGGAAAAAGAACATTCTCGACTTTTGGATACAGAGTTATCAATCATCATTGATCCTTGATCCGCAGGCATATTACAATTACTCTCGTTCCGTTACCTTTAATTGTTTATTAACTCAAACATCATCAACCAATATGTATTATAGATATCCAGCGGTATCCTAATTGGCATTATTTCTTTTCTTTTCCTTTTGTTTTCTTTATGCATGTATGCGCATGCAGTCAACACATCGTTGCCCATAAATGGGTCTGAGCGCCAAGCCAAGCCAAAAAAAGAAAGAAAAGACACGGAGAGGTGGTGTTAACCTACTCATGACTAACTATTAACCGTACAACATTCCTCATCAGGCTCGTTGACGATTGCCCCCCTTTTTAAATAAATATTTAAATATGTGTCTAACATATTTGAAAACAGAGAAAGAACCCGGGCCGAACCATTCCAGAGTCCCTGATCATAAACTATATTCGATCATGTACAAGTACATCATACAACTTTCATTCCTTCTCTAGAGCATTATTTTGTACATAAATCCCTTTCAGAAGACTACAAGGCAAAAGTCATCTTAACCAGACAGGCGCTGGTGCTCCCCTGGCCTCAGTAACTCGCCCCTCAGGCAGGGCTGCCAAGCAAGCTGTCCAATCTCGGTCCGATCATGCCCCAGAACGTATTTATTTATATTGTGGCTGAGTTTAGTGGGAAGAATCTGTTTCCTTCTTCTTGATTTATTTACATACATAAGTATTCAGGAATATATGTGTTTATGTAATGCCGGTCTCTGATTTGGCCACATACGTATGTAAGCTCCGGATGCCGATAACTTTCTTTCACACCGATGAGCAAACAAGGTAAATAACAAACAATGTATCTATTTATTTAAACAAAGTATTTATGAATTTTAGTTCAAAATCATTTTTTAAACAGGAAACCGTAAAGGAAAACAATGAACATGGAAAAAAAAAACCCCCAAGGATTACATGGAGAAATGTTCAACGCTCCCAGAGAAAAGAGCATTTAGGGTAAATTTATCGTGGGCAATTTATGTAGTGTACCAGCAGACGTTTAATGGAGGTGGCGTTTGAAGGCGGGTTGATGTTGATAGAAATTATTATTTATTGACAATGTAGTATTTATGTATGCATGTATGTACTTGCACACCCCGGCCCAAAACAGCAACCGACAGACAAAGATCAGAAGATGACGATGTTGATACTGAACTTAATCCCTCTTGGTGGGAGGCGTTCTCTTAGCACTATCGTCGCTACCGCCATTCCCACAGCGAGGGACATGCGAAGTTTTGGCAAATTTGACCAGCAGCAGATTAAAGTTTGTCTGGCTGAGAGCCTTTTTTCATAATCATGTCAACCTGACCACCAAAAAGGAACACGTCGCGGTGAGCTCTTTGTACACTACATAGAGAGAAGGGAGACGGTAGGCAAAGTCGCATCAAAGGATCAGTGAGGCTGCGCCGCATCAAAGATTCACTAAATTAACCCGGTAAGCTAGACTCAAGCTAATTTTGATGCAGCTAAGTGCATCAGGAAAGAATATAGCTTAAGTATTAAGGTTGATATAGCTTAAGTATTAAGGTCGAGTGGCATTGAATTTAGTTTCAGGCCAGTAACAATTAAACAAATTAAACAAGTGAGGTGAGCGTATGAAAAATTAGTACTTGACGTGAGCACTGGTTGAACTAAATACAAGCTATAATCCAGATTCTTTAGTTCAAGCACATTGTTTTCTAAATAAATATGCATTGTGTTTTTACAAATGCTTGGACTTTTTGAAGATTTTTGGATTGCAAGGTTATGGGATTAAGGCCACAGTCCCAGTTTAATCTTCAGGTTACTGCCACACACAGCATCAGGAATTGGCCATGTTGATCATTAATGACCAGATCATGGGTTTTGAAAAACATAAAAGATTGTTTTTTTACAGGTTTGGACAAATCTTGATGCAAATCAGTCCAAGCGTTTGTAAAAACACAATAGGGGGTATCAAATATGACCAAATCCACGATTATCTAATCAACGGGTTTCACAAAATCCACGATTATGAAACCAGTGGATAAAAATTCCAAATAATGCCATTATTTGCACTAGACGTGTCAAGTATCAACAACAAAAACCCCAATATAATTACAAAAACCACGATCCCCCACATTTCAACCAATCACAACTCAGGATACAAACTTGCAATATACAACCCCAATACAATCAATAATCCTCCACGTTTCAACCCCAACCAAAAATAAATCGTTGCCAATAAAACTCCCAATACAATCAATAATCCTCCACGATTCAACCCCCACCAACAGTAAATCGTTGCCAATACAACTCCACCCAGTCACAAACCCAAACTTGTTCTTCAGTTTTCCTCAAAATTTGGTAAGTTTAGTCAATTATAAACTTGCTTGCAGAAAAAACATTAATCGATCATTCCCTGATCCCAGAACAATGCCTATCAAAAAAACGAATAAATTCATCACTGGAAAAGGAAAAGTGATACCAAAGACGTCAGCAAGCAGGAAGAAACCCATCAAGAAGCGAGCACAACATGTCTCTGACAATGATACAACCGGAAAAACTTCTTCTCACCTAAAGAAGGACGACTTCCTCATAATCATCGACTGGCTCAAAATCCAAAAGAATTACGATTTGTGCTTTGGAACTGGTAAGGCACCGGCGGTTGGAAGGCCAGCCAAAGGGAAGATTAATGGATTCAAGCTTATGGCAATCAATCTGAGAAATCAATCCCTTTCACAAATCAAACTAACGGCCAGGCAGATGAAAGATTGTTTTAACAGCTACAAGGACAAGTACAAGAAAACACATACCCAATCCCTCTCCACTGGCTTTGGACTCACCGATGAAGACCGCTCGGCAGGAATTGTCACCATTGACGAGAAGCTTGAAAAAATGTGTCCACATTTCCATTCTATGCATCAGCTGATGGGTAAGAAACCGTTTGTGACGCCCTTGTACAAAGTCGATGCCCAAAACGGTGATGAGAGCTCTGACTCTTCTGGTCCCGAGGCCATCAACTTGGACGAAAATGTTGATAAAGATGACTCAGATAATGTATCTGTGGATTCCAATAACTCTAGGGCTCCAGTTGTAAGATCGATCAGTTGTTTCATTGTCTTTTTTGATAATTGCTAATATATTCAATATTGTTTATACGTGATGACTCAGTCAGCAATCTTGGAACCTTTAGAAACTGGTGAGAATAGGTCTGAAGGAGGCAGGGACGGTGAAGAGGTGTGTTTGAATTTCTTTTCATCACTTATGCCATTTCTTCTTCAAACGATTGACCTTGCCACTAAATAATTTAGGAAAGAGTTGGACCAGCCAGTGTTTGTGACAATCCGTCAGATGAAAATGAAGCGGCAATCCTGGTTTGTTATTGGATCAATTAATCACTGTTGTTCGATTGATTAGCTAAAGCCCCATTTCTTCCCATGTTTGACATTAGCAAGGACAGGAAGCAAGTATTCGTCCTAGTGGAATGGTTAAATCATCTAAGCGCTATCGAAGGGCTGTGGATTCCCTCACTGCCCAAGAAAGGGCCCTTGACACAAGTGATTCAGAGGATTACTGTCCATCTGATGCTCAAGAAGATACTCAGTCACCCTGCAAGAAGAAGAAAAACAAATCATGCACCACTTTGACACCTAACGACGCTGCATTGGATTCTCCTGCAAATTCAAGTAAACCGTTGCCAACTCAAACACCCAAGGACAAGCGAAGGGCATCCAACAGTGCCAATATCAATCCTAAGAGCCGATCAACCTCAGGGCCCAGCACACCCAATCCTTTTTCTCAATATGAAGAGTATGCGTTGAAGAGGGATGAAGGCCAGTTGGAGATGTAATCCTTGTTCCAATTTTATTTAACTGACATGCTTCTTCAACTTATTCTTTATTAGGAAAGTCACAAGTGGCTCGAGACACCCTCAGTTTTGAGATGTTGAAGTTTGAACGACAGGTCAACAATGATAATAAGGGGGTCGAGTTGGAGGAAAGGAAATTCAACCACTCAATTGAACTTGAGGAGAAGAAGTGGGAACATGGAGTTAAATTAGAGGAAAAGAAGTGGGATCAAGGAATAAAATTAGACGAGTGGAAATTAGACTGGGAAAGGGAGGAGAAGGATAAGGACAGAAGGTTTGAGATGGCCAAGATGGAACGTTTGGCTTGTCAGGAGCACATCGGTAAGAAGTATGACCTGGTGACTCAGTGTGTAGCTCATGGGAAGAGTACAGAAGAGATTGAACGCTTGGCAAATTTATTCAAATAGTCCACCTTTTTTGGCTTTGTTCGCACCCAACAAATCATTTGAAACATTGCATGTTACACGTTAGAAAGAAAATAAAAAAAAGCAAACTATCGATTACATTTCAAAGAGTTATCTAAAATAGCATCCATATCTCTAATAGTCCAGTTGCTTTTATTTGGATTATTAATATAGTGACCATCTCTAATAAGCTGAATGGCTTTTTGGGTTTTCTTGGGCAGTTGGCAAGATAACCCCATTCGTGTATGTGAAGAGTTGGGAGCAGTTTTTGAGGGAAGAGTCAGGTGAGAATAAGAAGTGGCTTTCCATGCACACTCAACTATACCATCAAGTCCTGCAAAATTGATGCCACAAGAATCGTCTGGAAACACAAATTCACCTCCAGTGACTTGAAGATTATTCTCGACTAGCTTCCCAGTGTGTTTCTCAATGGGAATCCATAGGACAAAGCTGAAGGGTGAAGAATTGGTGTCTTGGTGTGGCGTGTTTGCAAACTGGCCAAGGGTAAACGACAGGTGTGAGGTGAATCCTTTGCGGTGGGCTGAATATTGGGGAGCTAGTCCAGGGGCTTTGAGTCGAATGTGTTGTTTCTGGACCTCACGGAATAGGGGTTTGGATACAGATCGGAAGCACCGGCCAAGAAACTTATCTATTTGTGGAACATCCTTTTGAAGCGCTTCATAACCATGTCGATCTGTAGCAACTTTGGAAGAAATGCCTGTTATACCAATTTGGGATTGTGCCTCGTAACCTTTTCGCCATCCCAGACTGTACATTTCACCTGAGTATGCTGGTCCGTTGGATTTATTGGAATTTTGGAATTTGGCCTGCTGGATGAGATGTTGGCTGAGATTTTGGTATTGTTCTTTGAGTTTTGCATCCATGGTTGAGAATGGTCGGAACTTTACCACAGCAATAACGTTCTTACGAGCTCCATCGGCCCAGCAGATAAAGGACTTGTTGAAGAATCGGATGTTGGCATTTGGATTGGGGTTGGAGATGTGGACTGGAATATGGGACTGGCCAGCAAAATGTACATTGGCCCTCTGACGGCGAAGAATTTGAGTGGCGGCTTTGTACTTTTTCCGCTTCCTTTGATTTTTACTGAGGTGTGATTGTGGAGCCAGACAAGACCCTTCTGCTTCATTGAACCCTTTGCTGCCACGTATATCTTGTTCTCAATAGTGATCACATTGGCGATAGATTTGACAAATTACGCAAGACTTTGATTCCATCTGAGACATGTTAGGAGGCACGTGGGGATTTGGATTGGAGTGTTGCTTGCAAGTAGGTGGGCGAGGAGGACAGCTGACTTTGGCTTTCTTCAAGGATAAATTGGATGATTCCGAATGGTGGTCACTGCTTTCATTGTCCGTAGAGCCAGCCTCTGAGAAGGGGCTGTCAGAATCCAAATTGTACGTTGACACAGAAGGTGACGGCGGGTCCTGGTGGCAAGAGTCATCCCCTCCTTGCTCTTCACTAATGTGCTGTGAATGTTCTAGATTAAGAGGAATAGCACATCGCCAATGGATGTTACAGTTCGTACTTGATCTTTGAACAGACAGCGGCACATCAGCTAGGATTGGGGAGGGGGTGGGCAAGCGTGGTGACAGCGGGTCTTGGTGGAGAGAATCATCCCCTCCTTGCTCCTCACTAATGTGCTGTGACTGTTCTAGATCAAGAGGAATAGCACATCGCCAATGGATGTTACAGTTCGTACTTGATCTTTGAACAGTCAGCGGCACATCAGCTTGGAATGGGGAGGGGGTGGGCAGTTGTTCTTTGAGTTCAATGGTTTTCTGTCGAGGTTCTTCCAGTTCCACTCTGAGCTCCTCCGTCACTGATTCCAGTTGTGTAACTTCCATGCTGTTTGATCCAAAAAGAAAAAAAAGATACAAGAAAGAATAAATCAGCAATACACAGGTGGCTCAGTTGGAAGAGAGAAATAAAGTGGTTACCCAAGCTCTGCATTCCTTAATTTTCCCTCATGAGTTCTTTTTGCAGCCCCACTTACAAAGGGACTGACTGAGACGTTGTTCACGAATGCGGTCATAGTTAGAGTCAGATTGGTTTTAGATGGATTAAGTGATCAGTGATCCTCAGCAGCCGTCCTCGGCGATGTGATCCTCAGCGGCGTTGCTTTTTGGTAGTTCTCCTCAGCAGTGTAGCGCGGCGATGTGAACCTCAGCAGCTGGTAGTGCTCCTCAGCAGCGTCGCTTGGCGATGTGAAGCTCAGCTTCAGTGCAGTCGGTGGTAGTTCTCCTCAGCAGGGTTGCTCGGCGATGTGAAGCCCAGCAGGATCCCAGTAGTTGGTAGTGCTCCTCAGCAGCGTCCTTTGGTGGTGTGAAGGGCAGCAGCAGTCCAGTGTTTGGTAGCTCAGCAGCTTCGCTTGGGGATGTAAAGCTCAGCTGGTGGTAGTCCTCCGTGTTAGTGAAGCTCAGTAATGTGAACGTAGTCGCTAGACCTCCTAAGCAGCGTCGCTCGGCGATGTCAAGCTCAGCAGCTGGCCGTTCTCCTTGGTCGTTCTCCTCACCAGCGTCCCTCGGCGGTGTGAAGCACAGCAGGAGTGGGGTGTTAGGTAGCTCAGCGGCGTAGCTCAACAATGTAAAGATCAGCTCGTCGTCGTTATCCTCAATAGTGAGGCTCGGCGATGTGAAAGTAGTTGGTAGACCTACTCAGCAGCGTCGCTTGGCGATGTCAAGCTCAGCAGCTGGTCGTTCTCCTTGGTTGTTATCCTCAGCAGCGTCCCTCGGCGGTGTGAAGGGCAGCAGCAGTCCAGTTTTTGGTAGCTCAGCAGCGTGTGTCGCTCGGCGATGTGATCCTCAGCAGCAGCGTCGCTCGCCTTCGTAGTTATCCTGAGCAGCAGTCCTCGGCGATGATATGTTCAGAAGCAGCCTAGTTAGAATCTGAGGAGAGGAGAGCAAACGATATAAAATTAGCAGGATGATTCAATGATTGGATAATGGAAGAGTTGCAGACAACCTTTGGCAGGTCCAAATCGGCCTGCCAAACCGTCTGGGCTGTTTCAGCCATCTCCTGTGGCTTGGCCCAAATGAAACTACAACGAAGTGGCTTGGCCTGATCCAATTGAATTGGGCCGTCGTTTAATTGTTCCTGAGCATCTGTCGTTTCCAAGAACGTTGGCAACCGTCCTGCCAAAGATATTCTTTCAAGGAGGGAAAAATCAAAAAGTCAGCATGGCATCAGCCAAAGACAGTCAAGATAATAAAAAAAATAGTGAAAAAAATAGTGATCACGCTCACCTTTGTGGAAGGGATTGATACACAGCATGTATGTCAGCAAATTATCTGAGCACCAAAGAGGAGGGATGATGGGTTAATTGGCTTACCTTTTTCAGCCACAAAGCACATGAGCAAGCCAAGTTTTTCCTGATGATTGTTTAATGAATAAACAGCGTGAAATGTAAAAAGATGAATTGAAAAATCAGAGGAAATGTTACCATGACAGTGTATCGTGCACAATTGCAACATTGAAACAAATTGAGCTAGTGGAAGAAGCATTTTTTTTGTACCGGTGGGTGGTTTTGTCCTGTAGAGATGTGCTTACTTAGGCAAGAAAACATATTTTGATCCAACATATAAGTGTAAAAACTTTATTGATTTTATTGGCATTCAAGATGAGAAGAGAACAAATATCTGTAATGAAGCAGAGCAATCAAGAAAAATTGGCACTGCAAGGAAAAAAAATCAAAAGCAAGAGTCAGAAAGCTGAAAGTGTATTGTTGTGCAAGTGAATGTTGAATTATTCACCTTAGTTGAAGAGTGCAAGCGTTATGGGGCGTAACAGTCCACGTAATCCATCGTTACTAGATTCAACATTTTCCAACAAGGGCAGGGCTGCTTCTGGTTCCTCCTCATTGTAAAGTTCATGCCACTGATCCTTGAGGTCGGCTAGAAGATTATGCAGAACAATGCAGGTGATGATCCACTTGACCGTTGCCTTCATCTCACGAGGGTTCCTGATTTGTGATCGAATTTCTCGCAAACTGGCAAATCGTCCCTTTAGAATACCAATGGCATGTTCAATTCGTACTCTTGATTGGGCTAGATGGTAATTGAAATCCACATTCTCAGGTATAAGCAAATCAGAACCTTTGTAGGCTGGAACAGTATGTTGATCACTTGAATAAGCAGAGTCGGCCAGGAGGAATTGGTGTTGGTCAAAGAATCGTTCTGGATTTTGAGCAAGCTTCATATTAGAGAAGACATAACAATCGTGACAGGATCCTGGGTAGCCTGCAAGGTACGATATGAACTTTTTGTTTATGTCACAAACAAGAGTGACCGAAATAGAGTAACTGTTTTGAAAGCAAACAACACATCAGCTCAGAATTGGTAAAATAGTGGAACCAATGCAAACGATCCAACCGTTTTTTTCAATCCCAGTAGTGGTTACCGTCCACCGGAGGCTTTTGACTCAGTGGAATGGTTGTTCCATCAACAAAGCCAACACATCCAGGGAAGCCTTCATCTTGCATGACCTGAGATGATTCCATACGTTCTTCTTGAGTCGGCCATGATACCAAGTGCGAGCGCATTTGATAAAGAATCTTGATCACCCGACATGTGTAAAGGTTGATTGTTCCATAGCCAACTTGGAAGAGATTCTTGAGTCTGAAAACCGCAGCACCGTTTCCGTTTGATCCAAGACGGCACATAGCAATAGCAAGTTGGACTGATGGGTCTCGTTGAGGATTCTGAGAGGAGTTGTGAAAGATTGGATTTGACTCAATCAGTTGAAGAAGATTGAGGAAACATGGGAACGACATTCGAAAAAGCTGGAGGAAGCATGATTGAGGAAGTTCTTGAATGATTGAAAGGTCATATCGAGGATGGAATTGTGTAGTGGTGCCTCTGGCATTGAGGTATCGTTTCTGGAGTTTTGATCAACAATAACGGTAGAAATCTTCAAGACCTGAGTCTTCGTTATCTGAGTCGAAAATCAATACTGTTGCAGCAGAGTTGGCCGCTTGAAATAGTTGCTTGTGTTGAGAGGGTGCTTGTCGCATGATTGGTTGAGGTGAGGTGTGATGTTTGCTTGGTTTGACAAGAGGAAATGGATTGAACGGTGCAGTGTGAGCTGATGAGAGATGTGATTTAATTGGGTTATTTTGGAAATGAAGGATTTGGATGGAAAACCAGGGTTTTTCATTTTCAAAATCCGTTTGGTTTTTAGCTACCCCTTTTTGAAAACCCGTTGATTAGAAATTGTGGATTTGGCAATTTCTAATCAACGGGTTTTAATGGTGGATTTCGTCATATTTGATACCCCCTAATATGTATTCTTTCTTTATGAATGCTGGGACTCTTTTGGAAGATTGTTGGATGGTAAGGTTATGGGGTTAGGAGCACAGCCGCAGTTTAAGATTCAGATTGCTGCCACATACAGCACCCAGATTCAGCCATGTTGATCATTAATGACAAGATCATGGGTTTGCATAAAACCATAAAAGATTTGTTGTTTTTTTGATGGATTTTAACAACTGTGGATGTAAATCAGTCCAAGCATTTGTAAAAAGCCAATATTTTTGTATGGTAGAAATATCCTTCTGTCCAAGTTCTAACACTTTATTAATTCATTCTTATTTTTGAGCCCAGCTATTAGCCTCTGCACAGTCCTGTTGGATGTATTTTGTTGACTCTGCAAATGAAAAAGGGTGAAGTTTTTGGAAACAGGATCCACCAGGAGGCTAATTCACTTCTCTCAATCTAAGTGTTTCATCATCAATCTTGCATAACCAAGCTAATTATACTAAATGGTTGTGGATAGGAGGAACTTAAACAGCTTCTGTTTAAAATGAGAGGTAACTCATAAGTCGCCTGAATTGAGCTATCAGCATCCATCATAATTAAGCATTCTCTTCACCCAGCTGTCTAGTAAGAGTTGTAACCTAGTGTCAGTTTGGGTGTGGAGCTAGCTGCAGTCAATGGCTGTTGTCAGAATTACACTCTCATCTCTGCTTGCATTCTCAAATCCATGCTGATCCATTCCATCTAACCCCCTTCATATCTCATACCTATCCATCACATTGTGTGATGTTTCCTCAATATTCCATCAATGAGTTGCTGATTCCTGTCCATTACACTACAAAACAAAATTGCTTCAACTGTGATCAGTTGAAATGTGGTATACTTGATTCCTACTTGAAGCTTGCTTCAGGGTGACTTTTGATGCACAGTAAATTTGCATCATGCACATTCACTGTGCAGAAAATCTTGCTTCAAGTATGTCCACAGTAAGGTTGGAGTAAGGTTGGAGTAAGATCAAAGCTCTTGTGTGTCAACTGGTTGAAGTTGGAGCAGTTTTTCTTGCAGTGTTACAGGTGTGAATGCTTTATAAAAATATATTTTTATATTACAATTCTTCAAATAATTACATTGTTAAGTTAAAATGTATTCCATATGTGGTTTCACCTTGTTGGTGGGTGAATTCTGCCACTGTTTTTTCCTGTGCCTCTTCTGCTGCATTCCTTGGCTGGTAGAACTACTGAAAAGGCCTTGATTCCGTCCACGCTGCATTACAAAATGAAGTTCCTTTGGAAATCCAATCCCACAGCAGACCAACTGGAAATTCTGGATTGGCTCATTGGATGTTTTCTATTGTTTGAGAATAATACCCCTTATGCAACTTGATAATTAAACACTTTCTCTTTTGATAGCCTTTCTCTCATGGGACCTTCTCTTTGTTTGTTACATGCTCTCAGAGAATTCCTGCTGTTGGAGAAAAAGCATGCTATGGTGCGTATGATAATGTGGCTCATGGAACACTCTCATTAAGGGCAGTGACAAGAAAACAATATTAAATGATTGAGCCTCTTAATTCTTAATGACAGCACATAATCCATTATTAAACACTAACTATTTTGTCCCTATACCAATTGAACTAGTAGTTCATGCATCCATTCATCCTGTGTGGTACAGGGTGCACTGCCAACAGAAATTAGCTCAAATTCCAGCAGGTGACATGCAGAAACACTAATGAAGCTGGTGGTGTTACTCTCACTGTTCCCAATTAAGGGTGAATTTACCAAGCTTCAATGCACAGTGACTGTGCCCAAAGAGGTACATGTGTAACCAGGTGGAGATACAATGGCAGCTTGGTTGGAGCATTCTGTATTTCAACTGTAGACAGTTGAGCCAGTTTTTTTTGCAGTGGTATATCTTCTATCACACCCAATACTATTGTATTTAGACTGTTCTTGCTGAAAACAACACTCCAACTCTCATGTCTGGGGAAAATCATGTAGATTTCAAATTTCTGGAATGAAACACAGGCTGATGCTAGCCTGTTGGGAATGAGGTACCCTAGGTTAATTTATGTGTAGATTCTGAATATGTAATATTATTATTTCATCTGTATTATTTTGTAATAATAGTGTTAATTTTTGTTGTTATTTTAGTAACAATATCTCTTTTAATTTGTTAGTCAGAATTTCTCTATATGTATTTTATTGGTATTGTTGTTAAGTTGTTGTGCCATTTTGTCTTCTTTTATCTGCCATAATGTACAGCCTGAGGTTCCATCTACACTGGACCGCTATGCTACACTGCGCTACTTGGCCAGTAACTTTTAGTTTAGTGGCCAATATTCTAACTGGGAATTCTATAGAATTAGATTAAACTAAAATCATTTTTACTAAAATTAAGCATAGCAGAGAATCCCCCCCCCCAGATGTCAGTTTGCTACTAGTTCAGAGACAACCTGGCTAGAACCATGATAATACCAAATATATAATACTTCAAACCAATTAGGTAGAACTGAAAGAGAAATTATTAGACAGTAAACAATGCATAAGAATAAAGTAAAACAACTCACAAAAATAATTTTTAATAGATAGAAAGATTATTATATAGGAACGAAAGAATAAACAAATCAAACAAATAAGAATAGAAAGTAATTAATATCTCAGTAAGCTCAGAGATAAGTAGAAATAATATCAACTCTTTTAAAAGAGTTTGTAAAATAAACTAGGGTAACCCACCCCAATTAACCTAGAAAACCTACTCCTTATAGCAGTAAAAGGAACATAATGAATATTCCTACTAAGAAAAAGTTTAATTACCTGTTATGAACGTCTACATATAACTAAGGGAATGCCCTTTGCAAGCCAAACAACTCTTGACACTTGCTTTTTTTGTTTTTGCATGAGCTGTATTCTTTTTCTTTTGTCCCTCTTTTTCTTTTGCTCTTTCTTTTTCTGTTTGTTTTACATACTCATTTGGGGTTTTTTTTTGGCATTGTGCACAATTCCTCACTAAAGCAACAAATACTGTTTCTAAAAACCAATAACACATTATAACAACCAATCATGTCTCTACCAACCAAAGTACACATATTGTAGACTGTTGCTGGCAACCAAATCAAATTATTTAATTAATGTTGCTACCACCAACTGATTAATCAAACAGATGCTACCCTTTCTCCAGCCATAAATAGAGCTCTTCTTCACCTAAAATCTTCCATTCCCCCCAATAATATCCCACTTTTACTACCACCATTATTCAAAATAATAATCCAGCACATACTCTTATTACATCTGACACATACTCTTGCTGAATTTTACTTTTCCGCTGCCATTAATCTACAATGAACTGGAATATTTATGAACTGAGAAGAGCATACAACAGGGAAAGAAATTCTAGTGTTGACTTGAATTCTCTACTCAATCTTCCCACCACCCCTAACCCCAATCATTTCCACCATCCATCCTCTCCTGTAACTCATTCTTATTTTTTCAACTCTCACAATTCTCCAAGTCATCAGCACTTCAAATGTAGTTTAATAATTAATCATCACCCTTCCCATCTTCAGCATCTACCCAATGACCCTCAAACACACCATCCACATTGCCATCAATCCTTTCAACATTCTCATCAAATCTCTCACCAACTCCAATCCTCAAGGTCCCATCCAATCTCTCATCAAGTTCAATTCCCAACATCCCAGAAAATATCTTATCAACTACCATCCCCAGTTTCTCATCAGAGATGTCATCATATCCATTCACTTACTTCCCATCACAACTACCATTCAACTTACTCCTCAATCCAGTTTAATCAAAATCATGTCCCATCACAAAGGCATTCATTGTCTCAAATCACTCAACTGATGTCTCATAACCACACCTGTGGAATTACCAATTATACCAATAGAATTCATAAAACTCCTAAATCTCCCTCCAGGGTTTCCATTTCTAACTTGGTCCATTCCCAAAATCTTTCTCCCAACAATCAGATTAATATCTACACCAACTATGACAACTCCTCAAACCTTCCTTCTGTAGCGCAACCACCACACTTGGAGGATGATATTCCAGAAACCAATTGGGAACAGGTGCTAAATCAGGTTGATCATCATTTTTCCCAGATTGGATTTGAAAATCCTGCAGGTGCTGTTTTGGATGACCATCCTGTAATGAATGAAAATGAAAACTTTGTAGCCAAAAACATTCCCCAGACAAATTTTTGCAGGGTTAGGGTCCAAGTTTCAGACCACACACACTGAGAAGAGAGAGGCAATTTCCATCATGCCAGGCCATACTATTTCAAGGTGAGACCAATGCCCTCTGCTGTTGCTCTGGGAGGATCAACATAAATCAACCACCCTCCTCCAGATTTACTCCAGCTTTTCAAAGATGCAACTCAAGACCACTTGACTCAAGGAAATCAACTGATAAGTTCCATATATTTTATAAATAGAAACTTTGCATTTATTTCACTTGGTATAAATTGTGCTAAATGAGCTGCTTTGAAAAACCAAGGACAAGGTATATCTACTTTCAAGGTGAAGGGGAAAATTCACCACAACATTGGCAGCTTGATCCCAATGTCTCAAGAAGTCCCAAAATTCTTGCAGCTCTACATATACAATAATGGACATGAGTTTGAAAATCTTTGTATTCATGGTCAACATCTTCTCCCAGAGCTTATGACAAGGATTCAATAAATACTTCACCGGTGCAATCCTCTCATACGCCAGTATGAGCATTTAGCATCTGAAGTCACTCCAAACCGCTCAATAAGGCTTACAGAAACGGCAACAAATGTGGACCAAAGAGTTTATAACCTCCCAACAGGGGACCAAATTGCAGCCATCTGGGTAGAATGTATTTCTTTTTAACTTTCACGAAGTGGTAATGCTCTGACATTTCTTACCTTGAAGGCAATGACCCTTTGAAAAAAGCCACAAGGGAGGTTATCATCAAGTATTGTGGCCAATCCCTTTCAACAGTATCTGAATTAGACAGCAAATATGATCCTCTCCATTATGTGCTATTACATCCAACAAGCAGGAAATGCCACTTTCAACTGCCTTGAACTATTATGCTTACAAGTTGGCCTTCCACAATCCATCAACATGTGTGCAGCTGGGGATCCTCACTTATCTTTTGGGAATGGAGAAGGTATCACTGATTTTTCAAAAAAGATACAGCTTCCTGCTTCAATGGTAATTCATGGTGGATCCCACAAGGAAGATTTGGATCATCTCATCACACAAGTATTCCCACATATTTCCAGGTTTTTCTCCCAGCATGATTACTTTTTG
This sequence comes from Puccinia hordei, assembly GCA_007896445.1. Lineage (NCBI taxonomy): Eukaryota > Fungi > Basidiomycota > Pucciniomycetes > Pucciniales > Pucciniaceae > Puccinia > Puccinia hordei. The sequence goes on from RDRW01000273.1 coordinate 140,504, forward strand.
GACTGGGCTATTCTTTGCTGCAAGAATATTTCAGTCAACAATATAAATGCTAGGATCTTGCAAGATATTCCATCAGAAGGCAGGAATTATACAAGGTATGATTCAGTGGAAGATGACCCCCAAAACCTATACTTGCAGGAATACATAAACAGTCTAACAATTTCAGGCTTTCCACCTCATATTCTGAAATTGAAAAGGGGTGTCCCAATCATAATGCTGAGGAACTGTCAGGGTGGGTCTCTTAAGTGACCGAGTCCTGAATGGAAGCTCTGAACTGAGAGCTTAAATCAATCCGCTTACAGATGAGAGACGGGATTGATCTAGGTAGGATACGCTGCCCGCGTCCTAGTAGTAGCTTGTGGGGAGGAGGTATCCCGGGCTAGCCACACCTCTCTCTGAGAGGGGCTGGTAGGCAGATGAGCCTACAGGGTCCAGTGACCCAAACTGAGGGAGAAAAGACAAAAAGGAAAACCTACCTTACCAATAACCGGGTGGTAAGACTAGGCGGGTCGAGTAAGGTGGGAAGTCGAGGAGGTGAAGGAAAAGGGTTGAAGATAGAGTTATAGGAAAAAGGCCCCAATCACAAGTTACTTGACTAGAGTCAGTAACAGTAATGGTGTCGGGCTTAGTTGTCCAAAAATCTCTGGGGAACTTGTCTCTCTTCAGTTCCCCTCTTAAGTATATTATGAGCTGGATCTGACCCATCAGATCCAGCCTTCCTTCTTCTTCTTGTCTGCCTTTAAGCGGGCATAACCTGTTCATCCTAGTGAGATCTGTACTAAGATGAATCTAGACCAATTCTATTGGTGCGCTTCCTTCCTGAGACTGCGCACCCGCAGCCAGGCGCGTATTCTGTCTTCCTGATAGGTTAGCCCTGGTCTCTTGTTGGCTTCCTATGCTGCCTAGACTAGTAGGTAGCTGACAGGAACCTTGATTGAAAAATGGGACTTTTTAATGGGACTAGATTGATTGTGGACCTGGGGCCAAATGTTATTTATGCAAAGTTAATTTCAGGAAATAGAGTCAACAACTTGGTGGCCATACCATGCATTCCCTTCATATCAGACCCTGATGAGTCTGGATTGCCTTTCAAGCTCATACGGAAACAATTCCTCATGAATCCGGCTTTCTCACCAACTATAAAAAAATCTCAAGGTCAGAAAATTGGAAATTTAGGTATTGTACTTCATGATCCTATATTTAGTCATGGACAACTCTATGTTGCATTGTCATGAAGTAAGTCCAGCCGTACTACAAAGGTAGTAGTCCCTCAACCTGAATTTGGCCTTCCTTCATATGAAACATCAAATATTGTTTAAAAAGAGGTTCTTCCAAATTTCCAGAGCCAATAGTTATATTAATATTTTTATTTTCTCATCCTTTTTTTTTTTTTGCTTTTTGATTTCAACATGAAATGTTATCTTTGTCCTTATATTTCCACAAATACAATATTGTGCACCCTTCTCATCAAGCCCCCTTTTCTACAACTCCCTCCCCAATCCCCAAAATTGGGGGTTATACACTTGTACTTAAATAACAATATGCTAGTATAAGAGAATCAATAAACCAAGAGATAATTGTGTGATTGAAACATGATTTGAATATTATGTAAACAAATAAACAATAAGGCATATTAGGGGGTATCAAATATGACCAAATCCACAATTAAAACCAGTGAATTAGGTTTTTCCACAAAATTTTGCTTTTGAAAATTCTGAACCATTTTATATTGATATCTATGGTTTTTAAAAATGGTGGATTTTCAAAACCAGTTGATTAGATAATGGCAGATTTGGTCGTATTTGATACCCCCTATTAGGGGGTATCAAATATGACCAAATCCACCATTATTTAATCAACTGGTTTTGAAAATCCACCATTTTTAAAAACCATGGATATCTATATAAAATGTTTCAGAATTCTCAAAAGTCAAATTTAGTGGAAAAATCTAATTCACTGGTTTTAATGGTGGATTTGGTCATATTTGATACCCCCTATTAGGGCATATCAAATGTGAACAAATCCACAATTAAAACCAGTGAATCAGGTTTTCCAACAAAATTTCACTTTTGGGAATTCTAAACCATTTTATATAGATTCCAACAGTTGATAAAAATGGTGCATTTTCAAAACCAGTTGATTAGATAATTGTGGATTTGGTCATATTTGATACCCCCTATTGAATATAACAAAATCCACTGTTATGTGATTGACTGGTTTGAAAAAATGCACCATTTTAAAAAAAATCTAGTCCTTTCCTTAGAACAATTTGAAACCCCCTGGTTAAAGAAAAAAATCAGATAACTTCCTGGTTTTACAGGTGAATTTTGTCATATTTGATACCCCCTAATACTGAATAGATACATTAGACATAAATTCATGTATTTTAAAAAGATTTATTCATACTAAATACTACTTACAGTACAAATATAAAGAAGAAATAAAGAACATAAATCACTCAATACCAGAAAGGAATTTTTTTTTGAATACTCAGTAAAAGAGGAGTAACCCCTGATTTATAAACAGAGAATTAAATCAGTTCATTAATTGTGGGAATAAATATTGGATTAGAGAAAATTCAGCATTTAATTCCCAGGATACCTGTATTTCAGGGTCTTTAATAAATTCACGCCCACTCCAGGGGAACACCCTGTTTTGGGCATCAGCACACCGCTGGATGGGTGTGCAACCTGCACACCCCTTTATGTGTACTGAAATATTCAGCTAACCATAATAATTTCTGGGTACTAAGTTATCCCCTTGAATTACTCATCTTCATCTTTGAAGTTATCCTTGAACTCCTTTGACTCAAACTTATCTTCAACACTTCTTTGAAGTTATCTTTGAGAATTCATCTCCTATTCCTCACATGCTTAATCAAACTAAATCCCCTTTTGTACATTGGATTGGTTTCATGACAGTATAATCAATGATATCCCATAATAATATGGAAAAAAGATCAATGATATGTCCAATAACACTGCCTTAGTAGAAAATAGATCAATTGACACTATATGATCCACCACTAGATCTGTATTCCCCCCTGAAGCTCCCCAGTAACCTCCTGGTCATAGAAGAGCTCAATCTTTCCCCAAGATAATATCCTGGAAGATCTAAACAGCCTGTGAATTACTGTTTATCCCCCAGAGATTATTAGTATAAAACTTGCCAGTGTTGTTTGATAATTCTGATCCCTTTACATGCTGAACTCTTACTGCAACATATGCAATATCCAGTATGCATTTTAGTTTCTCTACTTCAAGGTCTCAAACCGGCAAGTGTGAGAGGATCTTCCCTCAGGCTCAACAAGTGATACTCCAATCAACAACTGAACTCCGCCTTTAACTTACCAACCGCTTCCCTTAATCCAAATTCAAGAAACCTGACTGCCACATCAATTCCAACCCATTTACTCATCATTCAGAAATGTGAATATTTAGGAGAAGCACGGTTAGTCCAACTGGAGGTACTTGGTTTGAGGATCTTTATTATTTTTATCTATTTCACTTTCTAAACAATATTGATATTAACAACATATTTCTCAAACTCTCTTAGGCTTGTAGTTATTTCTTACAATTCCTACAATTCCTTCATCATGTTCCTTTTGAGTATTAGCAAGGTTTAGACTATAAGAGGGTACTAATATTTCTTATTTCCCTTCTAGTCTAATTCTTGTTTCAATCTCACAAATTATATTCTTCTTTCTTCTTTTCCTTTTCCTTTTATAGTTTTATTCTGTTTACCAATATTAGTCTTACTTTTGAAGCTGAAATAAAGTGTGATTGGACTCCTCAATACTATCATCACCAAGGGTTATGAGGATCTTACCAGAAAATCATGGGCCACAGAGAATAAGAACACACCACAATTTTGTCAAATGTCTGCATGGGCAATCAATAAGTTATATTTGGTAGTTAAATCATCAACCTGAAATAGTTACAACTGTTCAGATTTCACCTCAAGAAATTAAGGCTCAAGAGAGGGGGACCATCAAAGGAGGGCTTGGATTGGACCAAGCAGCTTAGAAGGTGATTCAAGGAGGACTTAATTTTTTTATTTCTACTGGCAATTGGCCAGATTAAATAGACTAGCTAAGAACATGAACAACCTATGGGTGAGCTGAATACTAAACATATGCAGACTACCCATGCCAAAATTCACAATTTACTTCGCGAGGCGCCAACGGCGCGCCGGTAAAGGAGGGGATTCTGTTAAGCTAGGGCCTTCGATGCCTGTGCCAGTGGCTGAAAATCTAAAAGTTGTTCTTGTAGATCTTCGGCCTCGCGCGCCCGCACACTTTCCTGCGGAAATCATTTTATGGTTCCCGTAGTATTTAACTATGTATGCCATTGCCCAGCCATAATTTTTAGGTATATGTACAGAAAACATAAGACACGAAGTTCCAAGCTAGATAAAATCAAAACCCAAACCTGCACAGGTTTTAACATTAATGGAACACAATTGCATTCTTTTCTTGTAAAATTAGCGAGACCTCAGGCTTGGTTCTCCAATGATGTGGATAACATGTGGATAACATGTGGATGTCCCAGCATGGCATTTAATTTGGTTAGACTTTTTTCCATTTGACTTTGCGAGAGAGACAGAGGAACAAAAAAGATGTGATTCTGAAAAAGAAGGAAAATGGATAGCGAAGCTTTTAAGAGAACGAGTGGCTCAAACAAACATACAAAAAGGATGGATCAAGACATTTCCACGTCGCCATCACCATCGATCTCAAGCCCATGGTCAGAGGGATCTGAACCGAGCGTAAGAGGATCACGTTGGAGGTTATTTTGGTCAATCAAGTAGCGAAGCATACAAGTATTCGAGTTCGATCTGTGTAACGGAGCAATCATGCCCAGCGATGATGATAAGTCAGTGGGAGCCGCTGTGGTCTTTGTCTCTCTGCCTGAGATCATATCCAGTTTCTCTAGAACAGCTGTGACTTACAGTTTAGAAACGCAAGAATGGGAGTCGAGGAGGGCTTTTTGTACAGAGCGCATGGTTGGTGCGACCTCGTTGGAATGGTTCTTAAGGTATCGGCCATGAGAGGTCAGGATAGAGTTGACCCAAGTAAGATTGAATTGGAGATGATTCGACGAGCCATCAACCATGGATTTCGAGATAAATTCAAGCAGCTTGGACACGTAAGTCTGCGGAAGTTGTGCGGCGATGATTTTGATTTCTTTGAACGGGATCGATTGGTAGACGGATTGGATCATATATTTTTCATTCAATCTAAACGCCATCACGAGAGCTTTGAGATATTCTGATTTTTTGACGGTTTGCTGGATTGATGACGGGGTGATCTCGAGCGATAGTTCAAATGGATCAAAGTGGATCGTATCATCCAGGGAATAGAGCAATAGTCCATCTGTCGAAGCGGCTCCCCATGACCTTCCAGTTGGCGAAAACTTAACCGATTTCGTCCGAATCTCTGGCTTGTATTTGCGTCGCGACATATCGCCACCTTTAGATCCTGGGAGGACCTTGTTTGCATCCAACCGATCATCCAAGTCGGACAGTTCGGCAGTATCATTGATCTCGTTGACCGGTATCCCAGATTCTAGGAGTTTTCGACTGTCCAGGAATTCCTCGGTTCCATCCAAACTCAAATTTTCCGAGACTTCAAATCGTTTGAGCAGCACACCATCCCGACAGTCATAAATGCAGACATATTTGCTATTTCCTCCAGCCAGGAGTTGCAATCCATCAGCAGTGTAACAAAGACTATTGAAGCTTTTCCCGCTAGCACTATTTGCAGCTGTAATTCGATCTTCGAACTTCCGTCCACCAGAAATGTCTTTCCGTCCCTCGATCAGCGACTTTTGTTTGCCCTCTGCGACATCGAAGAAGGCGACTTGACCGTCCAGAGTAGAGACTGCTACCTCGGCACCATCGGGACGAAAAGCTACCGCCAATCCGTCTGAGGCTAACTGCAGTGGCTCGACCCCATTCTTCCTGCCATACATCTCCCAGATCCGTACGGTCTTGTCCCAACTGACACTGACCAGCTTATCTCCGAGTGGGGAGAACGCCAAGGCGGAGATCGGACCTTGGTGGCCGGTTAAGATGTCGACTATCTTGCCTGTTTGAACCGACCAGACGTAAATCTCAAACCCTTCGCCGACCCCGCCACCAACAACGACCTCGGCAGAGGGGTCGACGGCGAGTGCGTTGAATTGGACTGGGTGGGGCGAAGTAAAAGTCTTAAAGTTGCGGTAGCGGATCAGGTCAAACGCTCGAATGGTCCCGTCGAGCGAGGCCGAGAAGATCACCGTGCCTTGCTTTGCGAACTCGACGACTGAAACCGACGATTGATGTTCGGCGAAAGTGACATAACAAAACCCGGACGTTGAGTTCCAAACCTTGACTTTCCCATCGTCTCCACCAGTCACAATAGTCTGTCCATCAGAAGAGAAAGCGAGCGTGTTCATGTCAAAGTAGTGCCCTTGCTGCTTCAAGATGTAACTTTCACTTTGCCATTCCCAGACGAGTAGTTGTCCGAGTTTAGATGCCCCAAATGCCAGCCACTGTCCGGTTGGGTCTATTGCAACACTGGTAATTTTCTCTTGTGAGACTGACAAAGAATGTATATTCGAAAACGAGCCGACCTCTTTCGCTATTTCGTACAGACCAAAGATACCGTTGGCGAAACCGACGACCAAAATATTAGTTGAACGATCAAAGGTGCAAGTGGTAACGTAAGTGCCTGCAACGTTGAAATAATGTCGAGAAGATATTCCCCATCGGACCCGGTCGAGAGACCGACACTCTTTCTTGGAGGTGACGGAACTGTCGGAGGACTGATCCTGTTCGGCATCTGATTCATCATCTTGAACGTCCATGTCTTTATTCCTCCAAACAAAACATGCACCATCTTTACTGACGGTGATCACCCGCGGCTCATCGTTGGGGTCAGAAAGATTGCCGGTAAGCCAGGCTCCAAGAACGGTATTCTTATGGCCGGTAAAATTCCTGGGCCTGTAGCCGTCGACCGGATTGACTGTGTACATTCTTACGGTCATGTCTTGACTAGTTGTCAGGAAAAAGTTCGAGCAAGGCGACCAGGATAGTGAGACGATATCATCAAAGTGACCGGTGTACGTTCGATGCAAATGAAACGGAGTGAAAGATTTGATGGTGGCCGATGGGTTCAGCCATATTTGAGCATGGTGGCCGTGTGTGACGAGGATGTATCTGTTCAACGTGATTCAATTGGTTGGCTTGAGTTGGGAGGTTAATCAGAATTGAAAGCAGCAAAGGATGGGTTTTATAGCGTTTTTTTAAGAGACGAACTTGCCATCCGGTGAGAATTTAACGTCATCAACTCTCTGTTTGAAATTGAAATGATGGAGTACAATCGATCTTTTCAGATTTACCAACAACGCCCGACCGTCTAAGGAAGATGAACGGCAAGGTTGAGATCGTTTTTTTTTGCCTTAGAAAGCAAAAACCTAATGTTGAGAGATTTACCTTCGTCAATGCTAATTAGCAGGAGCCCACTTGGATCTAGAGCGATACGATGGATATTTTTCCGATTTTGAAAGTTTAATGTACGTGATTTGTTACTGTTTCAAAAGTAATGAGGATCCCAGGAGGGGTGAGATTGTAAATCAAGCTTGGTATGGATTGGAAGGCAGCTTACTTGACGAGATCAAAGATGGAGACACGATTTCCGACGGGACTTATTACGCTCTGGCCATCAGGGGTGAAGATCACATTACCCTGAGTGAAGGAAATCAATCAATTAGCGGTTGGTCATGGATAAGAATGATGGAGAAAGATTGATTTCTTACTTTGGTGTATACTGTTCCCAGGAGGTTAGAGAATTCAAAGTGAGATTTCATGTCGATAATGATTATGTGCGAGGATTTGATGAGCTGGGCTGTGTTGTGTGTCCTGCTAAAAATCTTCTAGAGATTTTTAAGTTGCATATGCAATTTGGTTTCAGCAATCCAGAACCACACCGCAATGCCCTGACCTGCCAGGACTGACTAGCAACCGTCTGGCATTCCGACGCACAGCAGCTCGGGTAGCGGGGACCTCGAGTCCCCGGAGCGGGCATCAAGCCAAAGGGGTGTTGATTAATGCACACCAATAAAATTGGGCCACACTGTTTTTTTGGTGTGTGGAGCACACACAAATCTGCAGGAATCTTGAGCATGCCTTCTTAGTAGTGTGTAGAAAGCATCCCATTTTAACTGGGTTGACATCAACCCAAGCAATTGCTGGCAGTGTCATACTATTACCAATTAGGTGAAGCTGAGATGTGTGTATCAAGCGGGTGCCAGGTAGTGCCAGGGCAAGAATGGGGAGGAAATAGTAACTCAAAATGGAAAAATGCACTTTTTTCTGCAGCATCTTGGGTATCTGAAGTGGGTATCAGGGTTGCCAAATGAAATATTTGGTGACCAGGAGGATAATTGAATGAAGCACAAATAAGTGAAAGAAAGAGAAGAAATTTCAAAAAAAATTGACTCTATTTACATTCTAATACTATATTATTTGAATAGTGAGTTCTCAATGTTTTGAACATCTTCCAAAATTTTACTTGTACCTTCAATAATTTGTATAAAGAATATTCAATGCTGAATTTTATTTTCTTTCAAGGTGCCAGTAGTAATGCCTTTGAGCACAATCCTACTATTCAGTGAAAGATTTGTAGTCTTTTATGCATGTAATAATCCATTCAATTATAGTCCTTGTCAGCGAGCAGCTAGTCAATGACAGCGCTGCGCCTGACAAACCCGCTCAGAGAGCAGGACTTAACCAGTAGAAGAAGTAAGAAATGCACAGCAAGGGAAAGGAAGAGAGGGATCGACAGAAGCAATATATCCCACAAGTTCAGCCTCAAAGAAGAAAGGTATAAAAAAAAGAGAGGAACATTAGAAGAAGAAGGAGGTTCCTCAGAAGTTAGTTACCAAGCCTGATCTAATTGTAGATTTCAAAATACTTTGAAATACTACAATTGGGGCTTATACAACTCTCTGCTTTCCATACATCCTATCCCTTATAGAAAATCTCCCCAGAACTTGACCTTCTTCTAATCTCAACAGTAAGTTCGAGTTCTATCCCTTTCCTCTCTAAACTCTTCCTCTTCCTCCCTACCCTGTACAGAGTCTAATTAGACTCAGGTTGTGCTCGCCCAACCAGTCCCTCTAGAAAGAGGCGCGGCTTATATCCCCTTTTATAGTTAAAAAGAGTCAAGCAATATTCATTGTAGATCACTTTAGAGACCTACTCTGACAGTCCTCATGACATGATATTATTCATTTTTCCTCAAAAAACCCCACACAATGAACATAAAGAAAAATTATCAAAGCACCCTCTTGCTGGTTTAGGATACCCATTGATTTACTTATTTCCCTGATAAATATCCAGAAACTGACAGGGCATCAGTCTAGAACCAAAATTCAAGTACATATATTCATTTTCCTCTTGGATTCTACAAATTTACTTCAATTATTTTATGGACATCAGTGGTTTTCTTTTCCATTTCCACACCTAACAACAATCTTGGGGGAAATGGGCATTCAAGCACAAGGAAAACCAACCACTCAGTCTCTATTAGCCCCCTAATAGTCTAGACAGTGCAGGCAGCCAACAAGAAGCCGCTGTAGTGCCTTCATTAAGATTAAGTATGTGTCTAGGTGCAGATAGGATGAGCATGCAGGGCTGAACAAGGAGGCGTGCAGTGTGGGAGTATTTGTATACAGGTGGTGCAGAACTGAGGCTGAGACCGTAACCAGGGGCAGACTGTGGTGTGATGCGGAATTAGGGAGACAGGCAAGTAGCCAGGGGAGGTACCAGGGATTGCGGGGCATAACTGGGGGGTGGATTATGTATAAATAGAGTTTTAGGATTAGATTTTAGGGATTATATTATATTATCATTAGAGTTGATAGTTATCTTCCTCAGCGGAAAAGAAATATCTTATAAAACAACTATTAGTATCTTCAGTGCATGAATAAAAGCGGAAAGGGAAGGTTAGAAAACAGGAAGAACTTTTAAGGGGATCACCAGGAAGGCAACAGCAAGTGGAAAAGTCCACTTCCTAAGTAAAGGTTTTTCAGGGAATCCAGTTGGTCATCTAATAACCATTGTTTATCCTGCAGAGGAAATCAAAGAATCACCAGAAAAACCCAGGAAGAAGGAAAATTTGAGTCTAGCACTGAGGACTCAAGGCAGAACATACCATTTCTATTGCCAGAGCCATCCTAATGTCCACAGCAGGTCACATTCCCATCCTGGGAAAGGTGTGCCCCTGGCATGGGCATGCTGCCAGGGGTGAGCATTTATCAATCCCCCCCTCAGGCTTTCAGTGAAAAGATATTTTGCTTCTCTCAGGTAGTCAAAAATTCTGAGGCTTTATTAAAGCTGTATATTGAAAGTATGAACAAGATCCTGACAGAAATATGTAAATTTCTTAGTTTCTTTGTAAGACAAAAGATTTGTTGATTGATTGCTGTTATATCCTCCTAATTATCCTTCCTCCAAAAAGGAACATTCACTTTTCAAATCTCACTCACTTTTTCCCATCTGAATCTCTTTTTCCCTTTTTTCCACCTATTATGTTTTCCTCTAAAAAAAAAAACTTCATCAACTTGATTGAATCTGCTCACACCATTGGATTTTTTGAAAGTGGTGAAATGGAATTTGTTGACGGATATCAACTTGGTTGGATCAAACCACCCATTTGAATGTTTAATTTTTCAAACATTCAAATCTCTATCCTCCTTGACAAGCTAATTTGTTGAGAAAACAATTCTCTTAATCAGACCTTGGCTGAATTGCTTTTTATTGAGCATTCAGTCTCTTTCTTTTCTTTCAGGTTAATGTGTAGTCTCTCTCTCTGAATAGGATGTTTTGTATATAAATCTTATAGTTAACTCTATTAGACTCAGTCAGACCAAGGACCATCTACAACAGCTATACAAGCCTGTTCAGCAGGGATATTTCAAGTTTCAGCTCTACAAGAGGAGTGTTAAAATTTTAGCCCTTTAGGAAAAATTAGATGAAGGTAACCTAAGAAAGGACCAAGGAGCTGGGGTAACTTGGTGGGTTGAAGTTCAAAATTTTCAGACTTTTTTATTTTATTTCATCAGAGGAGAGTACAGTTTATAAACTGACAACTAAAGAGCCCCCTTCCAAGATCCAACAGGTGACAGGACAAGGAACAGAGGACAGGAACAGGACATCTCACTTGAGATGGAACAGGACAGGAAGGCAAATGGCCACTTTGCCAATATGATAAAGAGGTTGAAAGGGATGTGAGTGGAAGATGATCTCAGAATTCTGACAAGGAGGACATGTCAGATGTGATCATTAGTGGGAATGGTTAGTGTTGTTATGCATAAGATCAAGTTAACTGAAACTAACAAAGGCTCCTGCTTGTATTCAATCAGGTCAGCAAAAACTTCCCTTTTTTCCCCAGTTGAATTGAAACATGGCAGGAATCATACAAGGGTGGAGCCCAACAACAGAGCTTCTACTAGATACACACCTCAAATTTAGACAAAAATACCTCAAGTGCAATCTTTGAACAATCAAGAGGCACCATTCCTGCTGAGGGATCAAGCAGTGACCTCCCACAACAGCCTGGAGAGGCTGATCAGTTGGGAGGTGCTGTTGTTACTCACCAAGGGTTGGAATCCTCATGCTATGCACCCTCCCAGAAATGAATCCTAGCAGAAAAACAAAGAGCCCAGAGGCAGGGTAGAAAGGACCAGCTGTGTCAAAACACCAAGATGATGAGAAGAAATATATAACCTTGTAATTTTCCTTTTATATCTTTTCTCAGTCAATAAATATAAAATTGTTTTTTTATTACTACTGAGCATTCAGCTAGCCATCATCATGGCTGAGTACTAAGTCATTCAATAGTCCACATATCTTCATCTTTGAATTCATCCTCAAACCCATTTGACTAAACGTTATTTTGAACACATCGTTGAAGTTATCCTGAAGACTTATATTCTTTACTTGCATTCTTCAATCAAATAAATCTCCCTTTGTAAATTCTTAGCTACATGTTGTGGAACTACTCTAAGGGCAGATTAGAGCTTGGAAGGATATGTATAACTACACTAGTACTAATCTAAGTTAAGACAAAGGTGCTGATATAAGAGCTGCCTTCCTGACTAATGCTGATGGGGAAGAGTGTAAAACTAAGAATAAAATAAAAGGTGTGGCTTTTCTATTTTAACCTTAGACTGACTAGTACTTATAAGCTGACTACTAGTGCCTCTGAGGTATGGGGAGTGTTTGAGGAGGAGTTGTGTGGGAAAATGGTTTATGTAAAAGGTTTAATGGCAAGGATATCTAAAAAATGTCTAGGTAAAAAGTGTCTTTGATGGAATTGAATCTAATATTTGGGGTAAAAGGTCATACAGGTTGTATGGGGCAGAAATTTCATGGTGGTAATACTAAAGCAGAGTGGAGTATATATGTGGAGAGGCCCTTCAAGAGGGGAACAAATGATGAGCACATTTTTACAAGATATGATGATGAGCAATGACCATAATAGTAATAGTGATGAGCAAAAGACTACAAATTTAATAGTGAAGTGAATGTATGTAGTAATGATGAGCATTTGTTGTAGATTATGTAACATGTTTCATTTACTGAAATAATAATGACTTGGATGATTTAAGCCAAAAGGAAAAGAAAGGAAAAGAATGTACCTATGAAAACTATGGATGTTGATAACTTCTGATCCAAATGGGAAACAAGAGTTTGAGTGAGTGAATAGGGGTAAAATAAGGTGTAGAATCTGAATCTGGAATAATATTGATGGATATATGCATCCAATATAAGATGTAAAAGGAATGATGCAAGAAGGAACAGGATTACCACAATGTCCATAATTTGTTCAAACAAGCTTCCTGTAGCAGTCATGGGTGGCAAGAAGGTTCTGGGAGATTGCCCCAATATTATTCTCCATCAAATCTGCGTGGGGGGGGGGCTAAAACTCCTTCAGCTAACTGGTTGATAGTGTGAGCCTGGGTCTCTTTAGTGACGGCAGGACACAAGGTAATAGCTTTGTAGAAGCCAATAAAAAGGAGTATTATGTAACTCAAGCTCAACTTTATGATAAAAGGAGCTAATTTTCCAAAAGAAAACCTCCAACCTAGAATATAAGTCTGCAATAAAGCAATTTAAGGGTAAATGGGTTTGTTTAACCAATAAAGGATGACATATTCTATTCCTTTGTTTAAGGGGATGGATTGTTGGTAATATAAGGGATGAAATGGTGGTGGATAAACAGAGTACTGGCTGGAAGGTTACTTCAAGGATCTGTAAGGCAATAATAAGAATGTAATTCTAGTTGGTGACTTAGAAATCTGGGTGAAAAACCAAGAAGGCAGTAAAGGGTATGTTTATGTATGTTTTCTTTCCTTCAGCTTAGAGTATTTCTTGAAATAGTGCTTGGCTGGGTACTTTTAGTGCCTGTAGAAGTACATGTATAATTCTCAACCTCCTTGTTGAATTACCATGTGGGCTTAAGCTGTACGTAGACCATGTCTCCTGTAATTAATCTGGCACATGGTGTTTTGGGCTTAGTGTAGAAACTAGTGGCTTGGCATCCTCAATCTGGAATGGCTACTAGTCTCAAAGTGGAAACCATTAATTTTTACTTTTATAATATGTGTTACAGTATCTTCTATGGGTTATGTCTTCCCTTTAGACTATAATCCTTATGTTAGAATTAACAAAGCATTTTTCAGACATTTAGCAGAAAATGATTGACTTGGGCAGGATTTGAACCAGCAACCTTAGCTTGAAGCTAAGACACTATACTAGAAGTGCTGCCTTTACCAACTAGGCTACCAAGTCCATACCTAATGTGTTGCTAAGAGAGCACTGTGGATTAAAGCATTTCAACACCTTATCTTTCCAAGGATAAGGTAATTATCCCAAGTTTCACATATTATAAGGTATGTGTTTTGTTTATTATGGGTTATCCATTATTACATAAGCTACAATGCTCTATTTCCCTTTTTATAAGGGAATTTATTTTTATTTGAAGTCTTTAGATGTGTTTTGTTTATTATGGGTTATCCATTATTACATAAGCTACAATGCTCTATTTCCCTTTTTATAAGGGACTTTAGTTTTATTTGAAGTCTTTAGGGCAATAATGATTGGCCTAAATGTAGGTTTAGGACATACCTATTGTCTCTAAGGCTCACAGATAGATAAAATGTGGTCTAAGACCCAATGAGGAGAAAAGATGAGCTGAAAAAAGATCAAGTGTGCAGTACACTCAGGGACTCAGATCACCAGATGAGAAGTCTTGAAGAATAGAACAGGTCTCACTGGCATGGTCTCAGAACAAAGTGAATTTTTATTTCAGATGAGAGAAATAAGAAATACAACATACAAGGAGGACCTAATTTGGGGGCCCAAATTCCTGAGGAACAGAAAAGAAGGCAAAGGAAGCAAACTAAACAAGCCCTATTATGGTCAGGGGCCAGGATTCTAACAGTTTAGTTTAGGGAAAACCTTGGCAGTATCAATAAAACCCCACATGGGGGTAGATTAGGGGGGTTTATGGTGGCTATACTAGGTGAATGATCCAAACTGTTGTGGTAGACACTTCTGTTACAGAGGGGAATTTGTTTTTAATTTTTGTTTACATATATATTTTACAATACCCCACTATCTTTTTTCACCAGATTCATGCTATTTTACATACACATTTGCACTATGTGGACTGTATGTAGAGTATATATCCAAATTACACATGTATTTCAGTATACATGAGGCTGTGCAGCAACCACAAGCCACATACAGCCAGCTACATAGCAACCAGTGGGGTAGTGCAAGCCACTCAAGCAGACTACACAGCAATGCAAAAAGCTGTGCAGGTCACATGAGATGAATAAATAGCAGCCATTGGGCTGTGTACACCACACTTGTAACTAGCAAAATTTGCTCATGAATATACTGCCATCCTGCATGCAGCTGTATTTTTCACAGAATTCCAGCTAAAAAGCCTTATTTGTAAAACCAAACCACCTAAAACCCCTCATTTAACTAGAACACCAGCATAAATTCCCCACATCTTCCTATATAAGGAGGGGCTCTCCCTTTCTAACTCCACCATGAGATTATCAGACCAGTTCTCCCCCATCTGATAAAAATTGATTACTAAAATTTAAAATCTCTGCCACTTATCAAATACTAAAACTTTGCAATACACACAGTAAATTCACAACCAATCAACTGGAGCCAATTTTTCTAGAATTATTCAGCTACACTAGACCACTGTCTTCTTCTTCCAGCCTAGCTGGGGGTTTTTTTAGTCTGTTGCTTTCAGAGAGGAAGGGGTTCCCCCATAAATAATTCTCTACATTCAGCCAAAAGAGGTGAGGTCCACTTTTGGAGTCTCACGCCGTGGGGGAGCTTGGATGACATTATCATCTTTCAGGCCAAAAGATTAGCCCATTTCAGATCAATACTGTACCCCATACCTGTAGGCTGTAGTGGAGTAAAATGTAAGGGTGTGCAGAGGGTAGGTCATACAGAATCTGTGGCTATCACAAATTCCCAGAAGATCAAAGGCAGTTTTTTGGTTGGTCTGGATGCCAGGAAGATTACAGTGAGGGTGGTGGGTATTAGTGTTAGATTTTTGGCAAAAGAAAAGAGGAAGGGATGTTGTGACCAGACTCTGAGAGACTCAAAAGATGGGGACTAAGTTTTTTTGAGAACTGATATGTAATTTGCTCAGACCAGACTATGGTATAAGTAGACTAAGTAAATGATCAAGACTTGTGGTTTAGAAATGAGCATTAACAAAAAACTAATTTTGAATAAAAACTGAGAGGAGTATAATATGAGTACTTGGAAGAAATAACTAGTCAGGTCTTCTCAGTCTCTTTTAGTCAAGCTAGTATATTAATCAAGAAAAAACATATCACAAAAACCACAGATACTAAGAGGCATGAATTCTAGTAATCAGCTATTAATAATCAGAAAGTGAATCAGAAAAAAAGAATAAACAAACATTAGAACTAAGAGTTGTAAATACAAAAAAACTTAGTATAAAAAGCTGCATTCTAGTCTGACTCAAGTTGATTACAGAATTTGTATTTAAAGGAGTGAATTTTGGTGATTTTGGGAGGAACAGAAGAAGGAAAAACTCAAAAATTAGTGTCCATGCTGAAGATCCTGAGGATCTGCCACAAGTTGTGCTTGGAGAGCCAGCTGGAGGAGGAAGTTGTTTTTGGAAAGCCAGCTCTGGAGGAGTTATATGTTTGGCACAGTCCTGGAAATGTTGTACACATCAATCAGCCTAATTGATTTTTGTTGAGGGAGTAAGATGCTGAGTCCCAAGATAAATTGGCTTAAATGACTTATCTGAGTGATGTTGCTGGAAGGTATCCAATAATTCACATATGTGCATACTTGGTGTCATTCTTTCCAGCTGGCAGGCCTGCATTCACAGGATGTAAAAACTCCCCACTCCTGGTGCTCAGGGGGAGAAAGAGTAAAATTTATAATCCATGGTTCTTGAAATAATAGGAAAGAGTAATTGGATGATTGGTTCAGTCCACTTAGCATTATTTCTTGGAAGACATGGAATTTCAGTTTGAGGATTTTTATTTCTTGATGTGGGGTGGGTTCAGGGGGAATTTTGTTTCATTGCATCTGAATCTATGGCTGTATTGTGGCAAATAGGTACATGTATAATGGGGTTGGGGGGGGGGGGGGGGGAAGTCAGGGGAGGGGGGTGAGAGGAAAAAGGAAATGGAGATAAAGTGTGATTTCCATTGTTTTTATTGATCATTCAAAATTGATGTTTTCAATATTCTTCTTTGGGAGGCCTCAAGATGAGGATAGAACTCTTTAGACAATTAATTCTTGTTGTCCATGAGCCAGTTTTTGTGAGTTTCCAGACTTAAGAACCTGAGCTGCTTGGTGAAACTTGCTTGCCTTCAACCTTTGCATCCAGCTTCTGGAGGACTTTTTTTAGTTTTTTGGACCAGGAATCCATGTTTTACCAACATGATTTCTGACTCACTTGGGTTGGAGTGGATGTCCATCTTTCTCAGCTCAAGGTACCTAAGGACTTATTTTTTCTGATTAGGGGGGGGCAGGGAATTGGCAGCTGCATGCAATGGTTATTGAGGGCTTGAAATTTTTTGTATACAAATTGTTAGTCTTAATCAGTTGGTCCATATATTTCTTGATTTGGTTGAGTCACATCAATTCAGTTTTGTAGTGATATTAATGGGGTCCATCACACTATATTATCTCATCTAAACATCTCTAGTCATCATTAAAACACCCTTCCATTTATTGTTCCCATCACAGTGTGTGTTATTATCTCCAAAAATTATTCCATCAATAAAAATTGGATTCTCCCCATTACAAAGGTGTAATGTTTATTTTTACTTCCATTGTTAAATTACACAATGTCATTTTCTTCATTTCATGACTGTTAGATTAAAACGTCTTCATCAATATGTTAATTAGTTAGTTATTAGCATATACTTATCTTAGATTATTAGCTCAACCAAATGTTGAACACCTTGTAGTAAGTAGTTTAGTTAAACTGACATATTGTCAGGAGTAATTCATCATCAATTCAGAGCCTCAAAATTCTACCCTTTGCTCCCTGGTCCAATCTGATGAAATTCTGAAGGTGAAATTTCAACAATTGGCCGGGTTGGGGGGGGGGGGGGGGGACGCATTGGCCAAAGGGGTGGTCTTGTGTGGTAGGATTCTGGTAGAGTGAGGGGGTGTTCTGAGGGTATGGGGGTAAAAGTAGGTGAGATGTTGGTTGCGGACAAAATCCTGAGACTGGATGATTGCCTGTTGGGTCATCCCCATGACCCGGCCTAGTGTACTGTCTAGTAGACTAGACAGTACACTAGGAGTGACTATTTTATAACGTTGCAAGACTCCGGAAAGCTCAGTCCTTCGGGGGACCGTCAGGGATTTATAAAATTCCATTTTTTAAAATCAATAAATATTTTTTAGTGACTAATAATAAGGATTGTTTTAGTAAGGTATTTATATGAACTGTCACATCCATAAGAGCTGTGCAAATACTACATATTGGACATGTAATATTTGCTATATTCAAAGTCCACATATGCTACATGTATAATTACATTTATATATGTAAGTATGTATCAGAGCGCTTCAAGGTTTTAGTTGGTGGTATAAGTTCCTTCAAGAGGACTCGCTCTCCCGGGCGAGTTGAACGCGAGTCTGTACGAGATAGTAGAACCAAAGAGAGGGAAGGAAACCGATCCTGGAGAGTGGAGCCAGATGCTGATGGTTTTGTTGTTGATGTTTAGGATTGAGGAGGGGATGGAGGAAGCCAAATAGGGTATCCGACATACGTTCAGCGACCGATTGAGCAACGATCTCGGCGGGACGTTCCACCAGTTCGAGTATACCGGGAAGGCCATGGTTTTGAGGCGGTCTGAAGTGGAGGGAGTAAACGGGCCAATGGGCTAGGGAAGCGATCTGGCGAAAGCATGCGGCGGTCAGACCTCCAGTCTCGGTCTGTGGGTCTTCGCCGCGCCTTCGGGCGACCTCCTGAGAGATGATGTTGTTCAGCCGAGCCTGGAACAGACTCTGCCGACTTGGCATCCCATCCGACCCATCTCTACTCAGCCGATCTCGTACAAATCCGATTATATTCCCGCCTGCCTCTAGACACAGCTCGCTCGACCACCGTCCACCTGGCTTCGTCTGTCGCTGTTTCACTAGCCCCGGTATCTCTTGCGTCATGTAGTCTTGCGCCCCCCGTACTATGCCGCTACGATCTCGTAAGCCGACATGGATCTTCGGTACGCCCAACAGATCTATAATATACCCCAATAATCAAAGTGATTTTTCTCTCTTCAAAGACTGTTGTGGCTCTGGGATCTAATCTTGATTATGTTCAAAAAAAACTGACAGGATTGAAGCCAAAACTTGAGCATCTTGAATCGGTAAAGATTCCAATGATCGCGATCAGAAGCGGGCATGATCGACGTTTTGATTTCAATGAACTGGTCGATTGGGACAGGATGAGGCGGTTGATCAGAGTTTTGAGAGAGAGTATGTTGACGCTGATTGAAGGCGAGAGGATCGATGCAATCAACCTCGCCGCCGATGATGAGTCTGTTCCCATTAAGGTTGGACTTGACGACGGCGACCCATTGGGTGTTAGTATTGACGTCCTCGAATCCCTTCGGGTTCGTGAGCAGACTCTCGTACGAATAACCGTAGTAAGTCTGTTGGGCAGATGAGCCACCTTGTTCGTCTGCTGTCTTTGGCCCATCAATTAGATACAGCGTCCCATCTACCATCATCACCTCCTTCGTCCATCCTCCTCCTCCGCCCACAGCCGTCTCGTACACCGACGAACATAACTTTGTTAACACTCCCCGCCAGGTTACCAGACTCGCTGAGAATACGCCCCGACACAGGTCAAGACGCGTTTTTGGATCAGCCTTGTCCAAGAATTGTATCAGACTGAAGAGAGAAGAAAGAAAAAGAAGAAAAAAAACATGAGTCACAAGAATATTCTGGTTGTGAGTTGTGTGTTATACCTGATCAAGAGTCCGTCGATACCTTCATCAATCGATTCATCTCTAAAGACAGCCTGGTCGATCCGATGATTGAGGTCGAAGCCAAGGTGATCTTGAGGGACCGAGAAAGGTCTGAGAGATTCGAACTGATGTTTGCCAGTCCTAATCAGACGATGATCGTCGTAGGAGAAAGAGGTGAAAGGGATTGGACATTGGTAGGAGGTGGATTTGGTGGATCTGTGAGGGCGAGAACGGTTGAAGACTGCGAGGGGGAGTGTGTGGAAGGAAGGCTGGGTCAAGGGGAGGGCATGAAGGGCGTCGAAGAACTGGTTGTGATCATGTTCCTCCTGTTCAATGATATTGTTATCGTTGCCGTTGTCCTCATCCTCGTCGTCCTCATCCTCGTCGTCCTCTTCGTCATATTGCTGCTCATGATGGCCTTGTTGCTTGGGTAAGGAGCGATGGGTATCGATTGCTGGTGAGAGTAGGTTACTAAGTTCGATCGCCGATGGCCCCTGATTCTGGCTGGGGTGGAACTGGGAGTGAGGGGGTGAGACTGGTGTACTGTTGAGTAGGTTGTTGAGATTGACGGGCATTGGAATGTTTGAGGAGACAAACGCGTTGCGGCTTCTACAATCGGTAGAAGGAAGAGAAAGGTATGTTGTACAAGAGACTGCGATTTCACACGCTGAGATTGATAGGAATCACAAATCTGTCACTAGCCTGTTCTAACTTCAGCCTATTTGAATCCGAGCCAATGCTCTGCTCACAGCCACTAGACCCTGGGCTCATCCCCTCACAGCCACTATGTTTTTCTCAATCAGAGAAACTGGACTAAAAAAGCTATGATGATTAATATTGCTACTCTGATAATATACACGTATAGAATGGGAGAGATTGACATAAGAATATATTACGTGAGGTAGGAGGGATAAGTATGATGATGATAAGGATTGATGAAAGAGATTAGTATCAAGTCCAAAGGAATGAAGAAGTGATAAAGCTGTAGAATCCAAAACTAGAGGAATTAATCAACGTGGGGAGAGAAAATGACAAGAGAAGAAAGTGGAGAAACCAAAAGCTAATTGAAAACTAGTGTATTAAAGTGAGGAAGGTCAAGTTTAGGCTTGGTGGATTGATTAACCGGGTAGAAGTGTAGACCAAACGACAAGCAAGTCCAAAAAGAAAGAATTGAGGACTGTAGAGAGTATCAAAAAAGTGATAGGGGGCCTAAAACAACCTTGTGATATATGTAGATGTGTGAATATGACCCAGAGATGATAAGATAAAATGATTTGAACTACAGTTCCAGAAAGATTGTAAAAGAAGGGGGAGGTAGATGACGATGTGCTTGAAGAGAGAGTCGAGTTAAGCAACAGCAGGAGAGGGAGCAGTTGAAGAAGTAGAAGGCCGACCAGATGCAGATGGAGCAGTGGTGACGAGTGGATGGGAGTGATGGTGTTTGAAGCCGAGACTTTTGAGGAGAAAGAGTTTGAAGAAGCTGGTCGATCCGGTTCCGGTGGAGGCTGGCGAATCAGTGCCAGAGCCAGCTGTGGGAGGAGTTTTCTTTTTGCGACTAAGTATCCCGGCCAGATTAGTTTTGACTGGATGTGACTGGTTAGTGGTCATGGTTGTGGTTGGATGAGAGCCGGTCTTGGATTCAAGGACAGGAGATACTGGAGATTTTGCAATCGTCGGGTCTTCTGGCCCATCCTTAGGACTGACCGGTGGGACTTCCTTGGGTTGATCCGCTGGGCCGGTGGTGTCACCATCTGCTTGTATAAGTACCCGGTCGATGGTTGGGACCACGGGGGATGATTCGGAGAACTTGAGGCTTGGCGTTCGGGGCGAGGGGGAGTCGACGAGGGCACGGGTTGAGGTGAGGTGGTTGGAGTCGAGGACGGTGGGGGACTGAACGGCGGAGGTGAAGTGAAGCTCGGATGTGGGTTCAGAGTTTGAGGAGGGAGAGGGTGATTGAGGGGGTGAGGGTGGTAAGGGTTGGTGAGCAGGCGTGGAGTCGGAGAGCGGGTCGAGTAGATGGGCGAGTGAGATAGGTTGAGTGATCGAGCAGAGTTCCTGTTGGTTGAAGCTGGCCGAACCGTCGAGCAGCTCGGACATGGGTGGCAGGGATGGGAATTTGGCTGCACTGGAGGAACTGGGGGGGCTGCTTTCGATGACTGGCTGGTGTGACCAGAGTTTGAAGATGTTCCGATTATGTCGATAGGATGAATATATCGAGGGCGTTCCGCTGGCCTCGCTAAGCCGTCGACTCAGATGTCCAGCGGCCGTTCGCTGCTGAGTAGCGCTACGTTCGTTGAGTGAGCCGAGCTGTCTGAGATTGGATACCGATGGCTTGAGGACGGCTCGTCCCAGCTCGGATAGACTGGTCCATCGCCTGGAGTGATTCCTTGCTAGATCCGAGGGGATCGCCTGGTCCTGTGCTTGGTGGGATGCTAGACTGGGTTGGTTTGGCTCTCTTCGATTAAGTTCCTGGGTCTTGTCAAGTTCATCCAGTGAGACTGAGAGATCTGTTGAGCCTAGGTCGAGTGTCAGCTTGGGTTGGTTGATGAGGCTGAGGTCAGGTAAGGTTGAATGGGAGAGAGTACCAAAGTCGAAGTTTGGCTGGGATGATGACTCGGGTTGGTTGTTGTTGTTTGGGTTAGACATGTGTTGAGGGTAGTCTGAGGGTTTTGAGCTGGGTGTTTGGTTGGTGTTGTGACGTTGGTGTTGTGACGTTGGTGTTGGGTGTTGGGTGTTGGGTGTTGGGTGTTGGTTTGGGCAGAGGAGATTAAAATTTATAGTGTGGAGTTTAAAAGATTACATAATCTGAATATTAAGTTTACTGAAACTGTAACTAACTGAAACAACAAAGGAGACTGTTTTATGTATTTATTTATGTAAATACATATATGAAACAACTCCTAATCAACAGCCAAGACTTAATCCAGGTACACAATACCCTACAACCTATATCAATCCGAATTGTCATATTCATACAACACACATTTCGAGCTATATTCTACAATACGATTATAGACCGAGAGACTGGAAAGAATCTCTCCAAGAATCCTTGAGAATAGATACAATTTTAGACTCCAGGGAAGTCACCCTCCACCTGTTCTGATCAGGATATTGATCCGGAGGCTTTCTTGGCACACCCGATGTCCAACCTATTAGAGCATCCTCATTGTTGCGGGTGTAAGTCTGGGAGGAGTAGATTAGCTTAAGCTCCCGGATTAGCGCTAATCAGGGGCGTCAACCGATTCCTCTTCAAAGACGAGAAGATCTCAATGAACGACGGCACATTTCGCGTAGCCCCCAATTCACCCAAGAGCTCCAAGATGACGGTGATATGAATTTTCTCCTTGCTAGGGACTCCGAAGACGACATTGGAGATTCAAAGCAGTTAACGCGTTGACCAAACAAAAGGCGGGGCCATCTTGAACATCTCATAAAGCTCATGAAAGACTGACTATTTTGACAAAAACTCGGCTTACGACGCTAAGGATGTCTCCCGACCTTTTCGCATGCAGAGGGGGTCTAGTCTTGCGTATTCTCCAAGATCTGACTGAAAGATACCCATACTTCGTTCAAAGACCGGTGAGCACCTTCTTGCCTTTTCGTTTTGTTTTTTAAAAATAATTCAAGATGATAAATGCATCCAACCGCAGGGCTGTACTGGAAAAATGGGCTCAACTCCTCATCAAAAGCTAATTAATGCTGTTTTGCGACAGTTAGCTTTTGCGCTTCCCCTTGATGCAAATAACGAGTACTGTCGACTTGGAGAGACAACACCCCAACAAAACCTGGAGAACTTCTGTGCAGAAATTCAAGAAACACACGGAGCGAAGTACCTACGGGCACCAAACGACGACCATCTGAAGAAAATTCTTGCTGAGAATGCTGCTTAGTGCATGCACTGGGCGTGGAGGAATTTCCCAATGGCCATGAGTGGACAGTTTTAAGGAAAATAGAAGACACTTACAATCGTATTAGAAGCAACAGCAACCAGAGATACCTGGATCTGGAATTTTATTTTTGGTGTGTCTGGATCACTGATTTGGATATCTTTTCTACACTTAGCTTCAACTAATTGTTTCACTTCATTTTTGTGTGAGTATTCAAGCATTCCCATCTGTTTTTCTTGATGATGATCATCAGCCTCTTTACGTTTTGAACTTAGCATCCCAGAAGTTTATTCCCAATCCTTTTATTTTTTACAGCTGGTATTAGTTTCTTAGGTTGCTGTTTGAGATGGAGAAGATTTGGCCAATTCATTGTGATTAGATTGGAATGAACCTTGGTGGTTGTTTGCGTTTCTGCCAAGGATCTTGAACTGGGGCACATGCCTCAACAGCCGTCAATGATTCTTGAATAGAAAGTTCTTCCCCACTTGTTCATGGCACGTGTTGCAAGTATTCATCATCCAATCCTCCAGTGAAGATCCTGAGGGTGAGTTTGTTCTAATCAATCATAGATTGCACAAAACTTGAGGCAAGCCTTTTGCAAAGCTTTCCCCCTGTGTGAATGACATAATTAAACTAGGTTATCTTAACAACCAATTGAAGTAAGTTTTAGGCAGGATACAGAGGATACACACCTAGTTGAAAGACCTGTAGCATTGCTTTAAGGTCCTGGTGTGAATTTGTTGAAGTCTTGAAGGACTCAAGCCCAAAAATCACCCAGCTTTTGATTATTTGATCTGATTTCATCTTTGGAAATCACCACCCAGATTTGCTCAAACTTCTACTTACCAAAATTGTTTCTTATATCTGCAGGGTACATGTAGCGTGGGTAGTGGGGCAATTAACAGTTTTTCTAGAGTTGATGGTTTATATGGTTATTATGTGTCATGGTGTTTTGAATATATATGGGGACTTTTGTAAATTGCAACTTGGGATTGATCTGCAGCACATATCTCAAATCATTAATACTCTGCTTTTTTCACAATACCTTTGAGGGATTAAACTACTCCTGATTTATCAGTTTTAATCATGTTGACTAATGCCATTAATATTATCTTCCCATCACTGTGCCACTCTTTAATATTTTTTTCTACAGAGTTTGCCTTAGTTCATCATTTTTTGCATCATGTGTCACTGGAAGGACCTCTTCCTTGGCACCCCATAGGCTGGCATCACATATATTTTGGGGATTTGTTGTGATTATGGTTATGATTCTATGACTGTTCTGATACTTATTTATATGATGAACCAATAGGTGCAGTTTTGCGTCTTGTGTCGTTGCGCATGCCACATTGCATTTCGATAGACTGAGAAAAACACTCAGATAATTCAGCGATATCTATCAACATGTGAATGGTAGCCCTCTCCGTCTATACTAAGACAAATTTGTACATCATCATCATCGCCAGGGGTATATATTGCTTTTGTGACCTGAGATGAAATGGCTTCTCCTGACCACCGGAGAGATTGAGTACCTGGTTTAAGGTACAAACTTCCGGCCAGTTAGAAGTTCGAATGCTTCACAGTATTTCTTCCAGGTAGAATCAATTATTGACTGAGGGATTTCGAGCTGATCTTTCCCGTCAACTCCCTCAGTTGTGAGCCAGTCCCTGAGCACCTGTTTATCGAACCCGCTCATCTTCTTGCCCTCGGCCCATTCACTCGTCGCCCAAAAGCGTGAAGAATCCGGAGTCAGACATTCGTCGATCAGCAGCAGCTGTTGACTATTCGGCTCGAGTCCAAATTCGAACTTCGTGTCCGCCAGAAATAGTCCACTGTTGCTCGACAGGCAGTGTCCATTAGCCGCCTCGTATAGTTCGATTGATGTCTTCTTGATTTGATCTGCGAGTGTCTGTGAGCCTAAAATTTCACCAACTACACAATTAAATGGGGCTTGTTTTGTATCAGCTGACAAAACCTCTTAGTGTGTGTGTGTTGATTTATCTTTCTGTCTTTTTTCTTGATGTTCTATCTATTGGAATCGATCGACTTACGTTTGTCCGGGTGGATATTTTCGTCATGGGTTCCTATATCCGCCTTAGTACTAGGAGTGAAGATAGGCTCGAGAAACTTAGAGGACTCGACTAAGTTTTTGGGCATCGGGATCCCATGCACGGTTCCCGACTTCTGATACTCAGCGTAGGCCGAGCCTAGTGAGATTGGCGAAAATCATGAATGAGGATTTGAAGATATAAAGCACACGAAGCGAATCGGTGTTGAAAGTCGCATACCCGTAAGATAGCCTCTGACGATAGCTTCGCATTTGAGTACTTGGCTCTTTTGGACCAAGATCGTCCGACCTTCTAGTTGCTCCCTGTAAGGTAGAATGGCGTCCGAGAGGGAGAGGATGTGTTCAAAGTCGCCACTGATGACATGATTGGGAATAGCCGATTCTAACTTCTTGAAGAAGAATAGCGACAGTTGAGTTAAGAGTTTGCCTTTGTTAGGTATTCCCTACAACAAAATCATATCCGCAGCGTCCAAACAAGTTAACAAAGATTGGAATGAATATCGAGAAGAAGAAGAAAATGGCAATCTACTCACGTTCTTCATTACAATGTCGAATGCCGAAATCCGATCGGTAGCCACGAATAACAATTTAGAGTCATCGCCCGGAAATTCGTATATATCTCGCTAGAGAATAGAAAAAGGGCATCGGATCTCAGGTCAGTTGGTGTCCGTTTCTTCGCTAGGCTTGGAAAGATTCACAAAGGAAAGAGGAAAAACGGTCAGCTCAACTACTTTGCCTCTGGCGATTAACCGCAAGTTGGGACAGTTTGATTCGAGGAGAGTCATAGGGATGCGTAGAGAGTTTGGCGTGGCTGGCGTATCGGTCTCGTTCAATGTTGACCGGGATGGAAATCCGAAACGGTGCGAGTTGTGGTTGGGCAGTCAAACACTATCGGAATCTACCCCGTCTCGTTTCTCCTTCCCCTTCCCGACAGTTAATGAGATGGTCTTCTTGATATGAACATAAACATATATGTAATCAGATCGAATGAGAATCCATGGAACTGGACCGATGCTTGATTGTATCACCAGCCTTCGATGTTCGTTACACCAGACGTTGCCTATCAACAATCCCCCCAACAGAAGAATCGGTTGGATTTGAGCTTAATACTCAAGCCGTTCGAAATCTAGCGCATACATCCATGCACATGAGTGTCACTGTATTGTCAATACATATCCCTGTCACTTGCACACTCACATTCATCACTCAGGTCAGATACATACAGAAATTATCTGCACATATTTGTGATCCAATCGACTCTGCTCTCCATCCTATCACCCCAAAATGCCTTTCACCCCAGACTCAGAGCTCGAGTTACTTTTTGATCCAAAGTGGTTGACCGAGAATCTCGAGCTGGGATCAGACTTACACGTGAGTGGTTTTGTCAATCACAGGACTTGCAAAAGAGATGTCTGGTTCATCGGCTGATCTTGCATACCCCCCCCCCCCCCCCCCCCCCCCAGATTCGACCACTCTCTAAGACCGACTATGAGCGAGATCACCTCAAGCTACTAGCCGGCTTGACCTCTGCTCCCGACACAGGTCTGAACCACTATCAAACCAGGTTTGAGCTCCTACGGGATGTCAACAAAGCCACGCCGGGTAGACCGAGTTACTGTATAATCTGTATAGTCCAAAAGTCGGACGATAGACTCGTGGCTTCCGGGACCCTCCTCCTGGAACACAAATTTCTTCGAGCTTGCGGAAGTGTTGGTCATATCGAAGATATTGTAGTTGATCCGGCCGTCCGGGGAAAGAACTTAGGCAGGAAAATCATCAACTCATTGACTGACACCAGCGAAAAATTAGGCGCCTACAAGACTATATTGGATTGTAACAAAGACAATATCCGTAAGTCTGGTGATACTTGGCCAGTGAATATCGATCTACTTCTTCGCCTGGCTCATCCAGATGGTTCCTCGCCAGCTTTCTACGAGAAGTGTGGGTTTCAACACAAAGAATATGAGATGGTTAGGTACACGCCCGAAGAAATTGTTGCCCGTTATAAAAATAACTTGTAGGCGCACGTAGGAATTCTAAGCCTGGAGGTTATCCATTTGGATTCGGCGTAGTATCAATCCCAACCCACAGACAGCTTTGCAATCCTCTAGACATTTTAATATTTATTTATATACATCCGATTACTTATATGTTGATGTGTGCAGCACGTCTTGAGCAAGGCTACACTGGATATTACTTGGCTGCCATCTTGATCCTCTGCTCGCCTTTGCAAGTCCGGATTTCAATCCACGCATCCTGACAGAACATGTACAAATGCTGTTCACGCCATTATGACTTGAATATCTAACTCTTCCCTCATAACTACTTTTAGCCACGGCAAGTTTCGGAGGAGATGGAGGTATTGATTATCAGGTATCAGCCCAGGCCATTCTCTTGGCGCGACTCTTTGACCTCACTTCGATGCCACCTACCACGACCTCCAACGGCCGACACTGCAAGTTCCTTGTTGCCTGTAACATATGCATGAGCTCAGGATGAAGATTGAGGATAACTCTATGTATGCGCTGGGCTCAGACTTCTTGACTCATTAACAGTAACAGTATGTACCTAACTTATGCCCTTGGATTGTCCTCTACCCGTAAACTCTTATAGTTCATAACAAATCGTGCAAAGCCATGAACAAGTTGACTGCATGCCCTGATGAATCCATCATTTAAGTACATAAACACCTGACTCTTCAAATCTGTTTTTCAGCCTGCTTGAGAAAAACATCAAATCACTTTTTATCCCTCTATGCTTCCTTCTACGTCTCCCGTCCAGGAATATGGGGATAGTGAACTCAAATTAGCAAGGGGCTCCCTTCTATCCGCAAGCCGTAGCTCGTCTAGCTCGGCTTCTAGTTCGCCGCCCCAGATTCCATTCAAGCCTGGTCACCTCCGCTCGATTTCTTCCCAAGTCAGAGTTCAAAACCGGATCATCCAAGCCGTTGAGTTTCGACCAAAGTCATTCGACTCAGCGAGATCTAGACTGCCAGGAAGCCCGTCGCCTGTTCTGCAACAACATGTCGACCAAGCCACTATCAAGGCTAGCCAGCGTCGGCCACTCCGCGAAACCGCAAACGCGATTCAACAACTCTTGCAAAGTGATAATCACCCTGCTGGTCCGTCTACGCCTCGGGACTGGTGCGGTCGAGTAAATAAACAGTCTCAACTACCATTCAATCAACGTCTTAATTTGTTGGACTCAAAACACACCGGAACCTTTCAGGATCTAGCAATCGCTGGTGGCGACGCGTCACAAAAGCTCGACCTCGTAGTGAAGCCTCTCAACCCACCCGGATCTTCTCCACAAGCTGAGGTGCGCCGCGCCTCTAGTCAGGCTTCGACGTTCGCGCCTTTGATCACTCCTCAACAAGCAATCGCATTGTACTGCTTCAATCCTGAGGCTTATGACTCGAGTGAATCGGAGAAAGATGAAGAAGAAGAATCGGAGAAGATGACACCAGAAGTTGGATTCCAATCTGGCGATAGGCTTGAGATCTGGGTCCCCGACATCGGTGGGGGTTGGAGTTTGGGGAAAAATTTGACAAGTTCAACGTCTCAACCCAATGTATCTTTGGGGCAGATTACAGAGGGACAAGTTGATGACTGGGGATTGATCCCCATCGGCTGGTATAAGGTGCGCTTATTTGTTTTTTTGTCGTCAAAAAAAATGCAAAGTTGTGATTGGAAACATTTTTTCTTCCGCTGAGAAATCCACAGATTATGGAATCTCCGGATACTCCTCGCAGTCGAACCAAGGCAACCCCTAGTCAGAGCCTTCATGTCCCTATTATCATTGAAGCGCAATCAAGTGCGGCTTGCTCTTTACAAAATCTGGCACGTCTAGCGCATTTACATCATGCTGGGACGGACCATACATCCTTTCCCATCACAAGGCAAAATCCTAATACCAGGGATTCCTCAGGGAGCTACACTTCTGATCTCGAAGTTGAATCACTAAACAAAAACGTCCAAGCCCAAGCAAGTCCCGCAAACGCTCTGGATTCCCCTCCCAATAGCGTCCAACAAAGCAATTTACGTACCAACAATGTCACAGGCCTGGGTGCTACGTCCTCCCGCAGCTCACGTTATTTTCTTACTCCACCAATGCTGAATGCCCCAGTTGCCATCAACAAGGAATTTGATCCAAATGGGGTTTACTTTGATTACCAAGCCCGAGGAATAGCCTGTTCGGTTACTGCATCCAATGCAATATTTGCTGCTCGTCAAGCCGCCGATCGCCATTCGCCGGCTCCACTCGTCCCCGGGGGCAGCTCGATTAGCGAAGTCAAAAGCTATTCATGGAATCCGTTCTTCAAAAGTCGAGCACCCAATCGACGGCATTCTATTGCACAATCATATCTCATCGGAGAAGAAGATTATCCGCAAGAGGAGGATCAAGATCAAGGATGTACCGAGCGCTATGAAATTCGAGCAGGGCCTGCTTGGAAAGACTCTACTCCCCGCTTTGCCGCTCGGGTACATTCTCCTCAGTTTCAAACCCACCCATCGAAAATGAATTCATACGTGATTTATAGTGTGACCTCTACATTTTACACCGAAACAGGCCCAGCTGACGATGGCCCAGCAAACGTTCAAGTAACTGTCACTAGGCGGTATTCACATTTCGGGCTTTTATTCACTGGGATGAATTCGATATACGGAGATGTCATCGATCTCCCTAGACTTCCCGAGAAAACATTTACTAGTAATTGTGAGTGATCCGTGTACTAAACTGTATTTACTTAACCATTTCCGTAGCAATTAAGTGATTTGAAGCCTTGAAATTTTTCTCCTCTAGACGATGCTAGTTTCATCGAAGACCGCAGGCGGGCCTTGGAGAGATACCTTTTTCGATTGATTCGCCATCCTGTGCTACGGTATTGCCCCAGATTGACCACTTTTCTGGGATGCGAAGACGTAGAAGTAAGTCGCCATCTCTATACCCTCCCAAATAATCCTATGATTAATATATCTTCTGATCCAATCCAACCACAAACTGATAGGAATTTGAAGACGAGGCACGGAGTTGGTGTCAATCACGACCAGAACATTCCCAAAGATCGGGTTCAAAGCCCATAGAATTGGCTGCCTCATCGAACTTCTTTTCGAAAGTCTTTCATCCAGATTACAATGTTGACGAGCCCGAAGTGGAGAGTGAAATTAAAGCTTACAATCAACATACCCATTCCGTAGAGAACAGCAAAAGCATGATTGATTTGGAAAGAAATCTCAGCACTTTGCGAACCAGTATTCAAGGTGCGCTTCTGATTTCCCTTACCCGAGCTTCCTCAACCTCATTTGTGATTCTCTCATCAACGGGTGTCGATTACTTTTGGAAGACATGTCGCACAGTTTTCAAAAAATGTCGAGTTCTATTCAACGACTATGCGCCGGTCTACCTCCACCTCAAAAGCCATTATCCTTCGACCGACAGAAAAAGTCAGGTAGCTTGGGAATTGATGGCTCGCCCCATTTTTCCTTTAATGATGCGCGTGAAGGGCTTGAGAAAGGCCAGAGAGAGTCTGCCCACGACGGCGATCTTCTGAGAGAACTCCGGCGTGATGCGTGTGATACGAGAATGCAAAATTCTGATGGGGCGATGTGCTGGAAAGAAGATTGCTCTGGTGAACTGGTAGCTTACTCATTCCTCCGTTCAACGCTTGACTAATTCCCCCCTCCTTCGCGCTGTGCATTTGCTTCATTCAGAATGCCTTGCGTTGACCAAATCTTTGCAATTAGTTGGCCAATCTTTGGGCAATGTGGCCAGGTCTTATTCTAACTGTGCCAGCGAAGCGCTTGCACCAGTTGAAGATCTGATCAAAGAACTTTCGTTTCCCCATAAAAACCGAAAGGTAAGTCATTTCACAAACCCTTTGATTGATTCAAACAAAAAGATACTAATGATTGCGTGGTTTGTAGCACCTGTCTAGTTTGCACGATTCAACCAAAGTCTCCTTTTCGGATTTGAATGGTCATAGTACGGTCGACATGTTCGAATCTCGAAAAGAAACCGTGCTAAACGTGGTGATGAGTGAGATTGAAAGACATCATCAAGAGAGGAATCTTGATTTTCGGGATATGGCTAAAACACTACTGGATGGCCAAATTCAATTACACCAAACAGTTTAGTATCCCATTAATACCGATAATTTTGATTAAAAAAACGATCTTGCTAATGCGAAAGATGCGCATTCGCAATCTACAGGCGTGTGACCAGCTGAAAGAAGCCAGGCAGGCTTTAGAAGAGCCACAGCTCAGCCTCCTAGGTTGTTGCGGGCCAAGAAGTATGAACGCTGAGGAAGCTAAAGGGTTGCAACAACAAGATCGGACTCGATCGAGCTCCGCGATCTTCGCATCGTCGCATAATGAGTCCTTCCAAACTGCTCGATCTCAGCTCGAACTGACCCGGTCTGACGATCGGCCGCTCAGACATTCCTCCTCCGTCTTGGAATGGATCAATCAATCCGCTGCCTACTCGGGAAAACCCACCCAGAACTCTGACACTCTTGCCCATCATCAACGCCATCATCATCGTAATCCTAGCATCGCAAGTCACTCGAGTACCATCGCTAGTTCCGCCTTTTCTTCTGTCTTTGTTAAACCTCTTTCAGCCGCATTTTCTTCAATGGTCAATTTTTCTGAGTATATATCTTAGTCTAATTAATACCTCTCAATCCATGCATCCTTCTTTCCTATTTTTACTCCTTTTGTTTTATGGACGAGTCAGATTTCTTTTTTACTGAAAAAGCTAAACTATCAGTAAAAGACACAAACATTCTTGACGTCTGGTATTCCAAAAGTATAAAAAAATCATTGATGTCAAGCCAGGTATCTAAATACGCCAATCTGAGTGACGAGATGCAGTGTGATGATCCTTTTTTGTTTTCTTGAAGATAGTCATCTTTAAACAGAGAGATTCCTTCCTGGGTACACATATTTGTCAAAGAGAACAAACAATTAATAAAAGCAACCCTTTTCTCTGCTGTAAGTATCCTGATACCTTGCCAATATCCTACCAGAATGACTTTCTTTGCTGTATTTAAAAATTTACCAGCTTGGTGTTCTTTTGGAATGTGTACACTCAAAAACCAAAAGCCCAAAGACCAGACAAGTCGAAGGGTGCTCCATACCAAATTTTGTGAGGTATCAACCACTTTAATTGCCACATTGCTGTGATGATCTTGCACAAAATGGCTGTGGAGACAGCCTCACCCCAAAGATATTGTCAGCTCCGGTCGCTTGAGTTGAATGGATTTTAGGTTGGGTTTAAAACTCACTGTATATAGTCTCACTATAACCGCTAGGGCCAATGGAAATAAGCTCCTTCAACGCTTATGAGCGGAGGGGCTAGCTCCTTTATGTAATAAAGGGACACGGCTTAGAGAGCCAGCACCAGTGCTTGAAACTTGTTCCGGTTACAGGAGAGTGGACTTCTACTTGAGGTAGAAACTTTTCACTAGGAATGGTTTATGAGAAAAACTTTCTAAAGAAAAAAGGGAAAAGGAAAGAGGGAAAAGGTTTCTAGGGTTATAATAAAACCCCACTCACTAAAAGGCAGTAAGGTGCACAGCTTTGTATGGTAATAATCTGGGGAAAGTCTTTTCAGAAGGTGTTGAGTTTTTCTGTTCCTCCTCAAAAGTATCTTCCCTTCATTAAAGTTTCAGAGAATCAACTTGTTTTTTCAGACTAGAATACATCATAAATATTAAGCTATTTGTAATTACAATCCTTAATTTAATTGATTGTTATTTCTTTTTTCTGAACTCATTTTATGATTACTAAAAACTGATTACTAGAATTAATGCCTCTTAGTGTTTATGGTTTTTGTAATATGTTTTTTCTTGATTAATATACTAGCTTGACCAAAAGAGACTGAGAAGGCCTGACTAGTTATTTCTTCCAAGTACTCATATTATACTCCTCTCAGTTTTTATTCAAATTACTCTTTATTCATTTTCATTTCTTAACCACAAATTAACCACTTGTAACTAGTCTATAAAAACATAGCCTAGTCCAAGCAATAACAATCATCAGTTCTCAAAAAACCCAAGTCCCCACCTTTTGAGTCTCCCAGAGTCTGTTCAAAACTTCCCTTCCTTTTTTTCCATTTCACCAAAAATCCAACAGAAGGAAAGACTCTCCCTTTAAATATTACAATAAATAAGAGCCCCAAGGTAAAAAATCAAGGATTTTATATTCCTTGGGCATAATTCAAGGAAATATTCTCCTTGTAAGGTGAGATAATTAAGTGTAATTCTCAAAAGGGTACATAAATACATGGAGAGATGATACTCTCTCTTACAATTAGAAAGTCTCACATTGTGTGATCATACTTAGTTTATTCTTGAGATAAATATTACATAAAATAAACATATAAAATGTGGATTGGGGAGGAATTGAACTTCACAGAGCTGAGTTAAACACAACCAAACAATACAGTGACACCAATCACTTGGGAGATAAACCTCAATAGAAAAATGATAAAAATTGGACAATGAGGCAATAACAGAGAAAATGAAGAAACACACCTAATAGTAAGATGGAAGTCAAAGAGCTAGAGTTTTGAGCACTAGATGTTCTATCTTTTGTATCTTCTTGCTCTCATTACTTTGCACTTGTCTCTAGGTATTTCATCTTCAATCATCTGTTGCCACGCTTTCCACTTGTGTCTAGCAGATTCATATCATCCTCAAAAGACTTCACAGTCTAATACAAAATGGAATTGGTCAGAGAACCAATAACCAAGTAGTGGTCATATATAAAATAAACCATGTTGAAACCTACAACACAGCCACTAATTCTTTGACAAATAGAGAAAGAGATTACAAACATAATCTGTCCAATAAGCTCAAGCCAATTTGGCAAGAGCTAACAAATCCCTGAAACCAGCAAGTAGCACTGCATAAGCAAATTGGTAGTGGTTATCTTAAAAGGTGAACCATCCTAAAAAGTTACTCTGGGGAGGATAAAAACCTGATGCAGAAATTTTTTAACTGGAATGGACCAGTGGCTCCAATGTATTGGAAGCAGTGTGCCTGCCACAGCTGCAGTGTATGACATGTCACATTATAATACCTCTGCTAGTCACATTATTGAACAACTGTAAAGAAAGATGTGCACTGTGGGACGCAAGCCCACAACCTCAGCATTCATGAGTCTCTGATCATTGATCTAAGTATGCATTGCCCAATCTGGGCTAAAATCTAAGGTGATGGGTCATTGAGGTAAATTTTACGAGACATTCGGCACAAGCAGGCAGCGGTGATAACGAGCACAATGAGACAACACCTAACCCATGTGACGGTAGTCAACATGTCATCGGCAGGAGAACAAGTTTGAATAGTTGAGGAAATACAAGCATTTAGATAGACAAATAGGGTTCAAGACAAAATACGACTGCGGACTCAAGTGTAACTATCACATGGTATGCATAATCAAATGAACTACGACCGTGTTCAATCCTACCTACTAATAGACTTTACCTTCCCTGGCATCCAAGGCAGATAACAAGGATGCATAACTCCAAGTGAGTTCACGAGCTCCTACCAGAAAACAAAAAACAAGGAAGGAAGGGAAATTTCAGTCACTTTCTGATAACCAGACGTGCAATTCAAGGTGTAGGCTTTCAATCAGGAGCAATGCTTGTCCATTTTGGAGCGGAAAGCTGCTAGAAAACTCTAGATGCACTGAAAGCATGAGTTAGACTAGGACCAGACGTACCGCGCATCTTTCCAGTTTCGCGATCAATTTGTTCACTCATAAAGCCCTCTTGGGAGTCAAAGTATTTGAAAGTAACATCGACTAGAAAGCGATCGGCCCATTGAGACATGCAGCTCAGAAGCCTAGTAAACTCATCGGTCCCTCGATCGATTGTAGACGGGGCGTGGCCAAAAGATTCGCTCAGCTCAGGTAAGAAACGGGCGAAGAATGCGCGATTGAATTTAGTAACTGGGATCGAGACTGCCTTTCGGAATTCGTTGATGGCTAGATACGTGGTTTCAGCAACTGCATGCGTGCAAAGAAACCAGGGGTGCCCAACGGAGCATGACTTTACTCCATCGTATTCGTCTTCCTTAAAAACCAGAAATTGCAACATGAAGTACATAAGACGGAAAGTTCATACACGACACACACGTTGTGGACAAGAAAGTGGAAAAATCTTTGTTAGGTGCGACTCAACTGGATAACGTCCTATCGCGATTCCAATTCCCCTTTTAGAATGGTTAATGGGATAAAGCTTTTCAAAGACTTCCACGAGACGGTCGAGTGTTGCGAGGACGCGGTCGGAGCTGGGTAGCCAATTCTGAGGTTGATTGAATCCAGCAGTATGATTTATAGCCAGCAAGACGGCAGTATCAACTTGTGATGGTTTGGGTTGTCCGTCCACTCGATCCAGTGTAGGTAAAATATGAGGCTTGTTGGAAAATGGTAGGAATGTGTTGTTTGGGCTGTCTGGATTACCACCCTCGCGGGAAGGTAAACCTTCCGGGTTCCAAAAAAGCTCCAGGCGTTCGTCCATTTGAGATAACGTGGATAAATAGTGTTCCTGGTCATCAGGCTGTTTCTCAGACGGTAAAGATCGAAAGAAATCTAGAAAGTCTTGGACCGCTTTTCTTTGGACCATGAGTGTATAAAAGTGTCCACCCTTATTTGCTTCGACTTCTTCCCACAAATCAGACTATCTTGTGATCGGAATTTTTATAGGGGATTACAAGAGACGGAAGCTTGATCAACTATATCTAAGAGAGTACGAGAAAGGAGGGGAGTCTGAGTCACTAACACTTGGTTCACTCCAGGTCCGGCAGACGTGATCAATATCTAATTGTATTTGTAGTTTGGCGTTGTCCTTGTGGTATAAGTGAACGGACAAGTAATCGAAAACCTGCTCAAGGTTACTTCGTCGGCTTATCAGGTGTTGGGCATATTGAATCATCGTGCTTGCCCGGATTGCCGGTCCGTCCTATGCATTTGAAATTGAAAACATTTGTTGTCGGAGTATGCACAGCAGTGAGTCATTCGGGCAAAGAGGTCATTCCATGAAATGATCAAGAGATTAGATTCTAACATTTTGGGGTCTTCTCCAAGGGCCATCAAACCGAGAGCCATCGACCAAAAACTTGGGTTCCCCCAAACCCCCATCCAAAGGGCCCCCGGAGAGATTGAGAACATGCTGCAGTTGGCCATTAAAAATGACCGCTTGTTGGATGATCACCTCCAGTGCGCGTTTCAAGGATGTTGAAGCTTCTTGAAGATTTGTCGAGTCAAGTTGAAGGTCAACGCCTGACTCGGCCTCACTCAGTTTTCGTACTACCACTCGCAAGCACAGGTTGGCGTCCCGGGTCCAATGGAAAAAATAGTCCTCATTCTCAGTTTCCTTATCCCGATACGAGCCGGGACGAGAGGGAGAGGCAACCATGACACCGGCTACAGTACCCGGTGCGTTACTACCGTCCGGGCCGAACGCAGCCAGAAGATGTCGCAGCGCTCGTGGCTTCTCCGTGATGATCCAGTGCTCCAGATCGTCTGGCGGTCGCTTGGATCGAGTCGTGTTGATGCCCGACGGCACTCGGGTCGAACTGACATACAATGCTCCACCGGCGAGCAGACCACCAACCGCAAACAACAGCCGGCTTCCCAGCAGGTTCTCAGTCCGAGACAAAAATCGGGAAGTGGATGACATCTTGAATTTGCTGATCAGGAAACTAATTGGGGGGTGGTATGTAGCTGTTCTGCTGAATGGAACCACGGAATTGTTCAACCCACTTGGAGAGAGACAACCGAAGGGTTCACATGAAATGACACAGCGTGAGTGGGGTGATGACTGCGTGACGTCATGATCTGATGACCATCCGGCCCAAGGGCATTCCCACGGCATAACTTACGCAGCCGGGAGCGGGAGCGGGCAGAACCCGCTCCGAGACCGATTCCTCCGGGCTCGACCCGACGGATCTCGGGCTCGGGAATGTAGGGACGTAGGGTCGGTAATCGGTATGGATTCCCAGCTAGTGTGGTCCGGAGGAGACAGATGTAGTCTCCTCCGGCTGGCTGAGCCGCAGCCGAGTCACACTATATCTGTTGTAGCTGAGAGACGTAACCCTTACATAAAGGATCACCTCTCACTACAGTTACGTAATACGTAACACACTCGACGTCAACTTCCTCTCTATTTTCTCTCTCACTCTTTTCTCTCGCTCTCTTTCTCTTTCACATTTCACATAATATTATTACATAATAATTATTCTCATGATACATAATACAGACTATAAATATCCATGTATTTACAGCGTATTATGTTCTTCCTTCTTATGCAATCTATGATATCTAGTTTATCCTAAATATTCTCATACTTAGGATCCTTTAGGTTATGAGCCTCTCGAACTAATTATACTAGAAACTCATAGTTACTCGTTCAGCATCATTTTTTTAGTTTTTTCTCCTGTGTGGGGGTGTTATTATTCCAAAGTTAGAAAACCTGTGTGGTTCCCAAAGTGACCTGTGTGGTCCGTTCGCGTGCTGTGTGCAAATCAATTCCAAATCAGTCTTTCCGTCTACCTGTGTGGTAATCTTCAAGTACATATATATACTCTCTTTTCTTTCCTTTCCAATCCAGTCCCCTCATCTTTTCCTTCACATTACAAACCATACTTTCCTGTTTAAAACCAACTCTACATTCCTATCCATTACTTTTCTTCTGTACCAAATTTTTTTTCATCATGTCCGTCCAACGCTCCCCTACCCGTATTACCACCAGATCTACCAGCCGACGAAATGCCGGTTCTCACCCTGCATCAGACGAAGAAGGTGACGCGACATTTTTTGTACAACCTGTCCAACCTTTTTCAGGTCCACCCCACCTCAATGCAACCTCGGGGGGTAGGACATTTGCGACGGCTTCTGACCATTGGGCCGAGTCGTCATTGGTTCGGGATGCCACGGCTCGTTTCTCTTCTTGTTTTTTAAAACCGGACGGAACTAACTTTCGTGTTTGGCACCGCGAGCTGGTGGAAGTAGCATTTTCCTACCTTTGAGACAAACGGTTTTTTCTTGTGGACCAACGAGGCCATCCTTTGGAGCGCGCCGCAAGAAGTATCCTCCTTGGTTCCGTGGATTCCTCGATACGATTTGATCTATATGATTTTTCCCTAAGCCACGAGATGCTGTCGGCTATCAAGGGTCGCTTTGGTTCCATCAGTAGGACTTCCCAATTATCACGGTGGACTGACCTTTTTGATCCCACCGTTTCATCCGATTCAAACGCCAGTGAACTATTGGTCACACTTCGTTCTAAATTTGAGGATCTCTTGGCGGCTGGGATTTCTTTATCAAAGGACGACATTCTTGGCCTCATCCTTCAATCCGCCATTCCACTAGGTACTGATCTTCGCAACGATTTTGATCAACATATGGACATGGAGCTGTCATGGCATAACAATCGGCTCCCGTCTTTTAATCGTATGATTGATTTGTTATCTGATTCCCAATCTCGACTCAATTCAAAGAACCGGTCTCATCAACGTGATCATCCCAACGGTTTCACTGCCCAATCCGGCGTACCTTGGTCAGCTTCCATTGAGAGTCATCCCGGAAACGCCTATGCTCTGGCCGGACAACCTGAAAGACGCCTTGACAACCGCTCTTGCATGTGTTTCCGGTGCCAATCAACTACACATCAGATTGCCGACTGCACCGAGCCCCCTCCTCCAACGAAACAATTTCCACACATTGTATCAAGTAACCCCAATACTTTTCAGGCGCACTATCCTATCATCACCCCGCCTATCAATTACCGCCCCACAAACAACGTTCGACAGTACCCTGCTAGCAACCAACGCCCCGCTGACACCTATCGACCAAAGTATCGGAATGATGGGAAAACACGACCTTACCCTCGAGCTGCTGCTGCTGAAGCTTCTGAAGAAACCCCGGGCAAAGATGCAATGGATCAAGACCCTGAAGAGTTTCAACTACCCGAGGCCAGCCATGCCAATCTCGTCTCCCGTGGCTCTCCCAAGATCCTTTTCGATACAGGCGCTACTCATCACATAACCGGTGATAAGTCAGCACTGTCAAACTTTAAACTACTGCCGCGACGATTACCTCTAAAAGTAGCAACTAATGGTTCCCCTAATTTTATCACAGCCACAGGTACGATGACTTTTCGTGGAATGAATTCAATGGTCATCGAGCTTAACGATGTCTTTTACTGCGATAACGCCGGTCATACCCTCATCTCTGCTGCTGCTCTTCGTCTAGCCGGGCATTCCATCTCTTACAACAACTCAGATGATTCCTTCAATCTCACTTTCAAATCCACCATTTGGGCGACGACATTCCTCGATTTTTCTAGCCGGAAATGGCTTTTACCTTCCTCATCGCAATTGTTTCCTACTCTCATTAAAACATCCTGTCTCAATGCTACCATAAATCATGTACCTACCGATTATAATACTGTCACTACCGATTTTACCAAACTAAACGATGTATACTTGTTTCCTTGTCCTGTTGCCAATACTGCCCCCATTACCTCTGTCCCCTCACATTTGACTGCCAATGAACGAGAGTTACTCAACATCCACGAGCGACTAGGACATACGAGCCTTAGAGTCATTCGTCGAATGATTAAAAGTCAGGTAACCCTAGGACTCCCTAAACACCTTCCTCATGGACATATACACTGCCCCACATGTATCACCTCCAAGAGTATATTAAGCAATACTCTCTCCTCTGACCAGCGCTCTTTCCTCCCTATGGATGTATGGAATGTAGACCTCATTGGTCCATTTGAGGTACCTTCCTTTGGGGGAGGGAAATATGTGTTGACTATCAGGGATCTAGGGAGTAGTTACAGCGAGGTCAAGATACTCGTTTTGAAATCTGAAGCGCCCAAAGTCTTAATTGATCGTATCAACTTTCTTGAGAAGCAGACTAACCGACCTCTCAAATGTCTCCGGTCGGATAACGGAGGTGAGTTCAACAATAAGTTCCTTACCAATTTCCTCACTGGTAAAGGCATCAAGACCAAACGGGCGATTGCCTATCATCACTATCAAAACGGCTCTGTGGAACGATTCAACCGTACTTTACAAAACATGGGCCGGACGATTCTGTCAGGAAGTGGGTTACCCAAACACTTCTGGGCATTTGCCTTTGTCTGGTCCTGCTACCTCCTCAATAGGATCCCCACCAAGGTCAGTGGAGAGGTCACCCCGTACGAACGGATTTTCAACTCCAAGCCCAACCTTGACTTAGCTCGAATCTTCGGTGATACCTCATACGTCCACGTTCCTGTGGAAAAACGTCGCAAACTTGACGATCGGTCTATTGAAGGCCGGGTGGTTGGTTTTCTCGACGGTTCCAAGGGTTGGCTTTTTTGGATCCCCTCTTCCAACTCTTTTATTTCCTCGGCCGTAGCTTCTTTCCAAAATCATAAATCACCCCTTCCCTCCTCTCTCCCTACCCCTTGCCTTGCCAATATGCTTGAGTTAAAACTCGGCGATTTCTCCGATGAGTTAATCATCAACCAGCAAGAGTCCATGGTTGATCTTGTCCTTTCTCATACACCCAAAATCCATGCTGCAGATATCCCGTCTACTTATAAACAGGCAATGACGACTCCCAAGAAACCTGCCTGGGAGGTTGCTATATCTGCAGAACTGGAAAATCTTCGCCTTTTGGACGTATGGGATGTTAAAAGAGTCCCAAACGGGGTGAAAGTTATGTCTGCTAAGTGGGTATTTGCCAAGAAGACAAATGATGATGGCGTGCTTACCCGTTATAAAGCCCGCTATGTGGCTAGAGGTTATAGTCAGATCGCTGGGATCCAATTCAATGAGACCTTTGCGCCAACTGCATCCTTTGTCTCTATGAGGATTCTCCTCTCCCTGGCTGCTGGGCGGAAATGGCCTGTCCATTCTTTCGACTTCGTAGCAGCCTATTTAAACTCCCCAATTGATGAAGACCTCTGGGTTGCTCCCCCTGAAGGTCTAGTTTGCCCCCCTGGATTCGCCTGTCACCTGAAAAAGGCCTTGTACGGTACCAAACAGGCTGCTTGGTGTTGGTGGAAGTTCCTCAGTTCGACTCTTGAAAGCCTGGGGTACGTTGCCTCCCAACATGATTCTAGCCTTTATGTCTTGCGCTCGAAACTTGATAGCACAGTCGTCTGGATTCATGTCGACGATGGAATCATCACTGGCCCCTCCGACAAAGTTCTTCGACGCCTGGAGCAGTCTCTGTCAGCCTCCATAAAAATCAAATGGGAGGATAACTTATCCAGTATTGTCGGCCTATCAGTCTCACGGACATCCAGCGGATTTGTTCTCAGCCAGCCCAAGTTGGTCTCCAAACTCCTGGCTGAACATTGGGACGGTACCTCCACGGCAAAAACCCCCTTGCCTCCTGGCAACCTTCCCCCTACCAACGACGTCCCTATCCCCGCTATATCTGACTCCAGCTATCTTGCCATCTTGGGTGCTCTCAGTTACCTGGCGGTGGGTACTCGCCCTGATATTTCTTTCTCTGTCAACTTCCTTGCCCGTTTCTCTAGTAACCCTTCTCCGGCTCACTGGGCCTGCCTTCGACATCTCCTCAATTATCTGGCGGCAACACGGGACCAGTGCCTTAACATCTTTCCCGATCTCCAAAAACCTCCCCTCAGTAGCTATGTGGACGCAAACTGGGGGGGTGAGTTCTCCCGTTCCACCTATGGCGTTATCCTTTTCTTTCATGGATGCCCCATCCTCTGGATCTCTCGGCGTCTCGCGACCGTCGCGTCTTCCACTGCCCACCCGGAATACATGGCCCTTGGTCATTGCACCAAACAGTTCCTATGGATCCGAAATCTTCTATTTGATCTCTGCGGTTCCTGGTTCGTTGGACAAATCCACTGCGACAACCAGGCTGCGGTAACTATCTGTACTAATGGTGCTTCTAATAAACGGACCCGCCACACCGACCGAGAATTCTATATCTCTAATCAGGCTCTCTTTGAAGAAAAAATCAGCCTTACCTGGGTCCCTACAGCCAAGCAATTCGCGGACATATTCACTAAGAACTTATCTCCTCCTGCTCACCTTATCCAACGACCGGTAATTACGGGCGTCTCGTCGAGTGGGGGGGGTGTTGTAGCTGAGAGACGTAACCCTTACATAAAGGATCACCTCTCACTACAGTTACGTAATACGTAACACACTCAACGTCAACTTCCTCTCTATTTTCTCTCTCACTCTTTTCTCTCGCTCTCTTTCTCTTTCACATTTCACATAATATTATTACATAATAATTATTCTCATGATACATAATACAGACTATAAATATCCATGTATTTACAGCGTATTATGTTCTTCCTTCTTATGCAATCTATGATATCTAGTTTATCCTAAATATTCTCATACTTAGGATCCTTTAATATCAACTAGGTCACAACAGGGAAGGCACACCTGGGCTTCGCCCCAAGAGTGAATTGGGTATGTATATGTGGGCATTGGGGGAGTAGGGAAAAAATGACTAGTTGAGGGTGGTATTTCAAGGAGTGGAATCCATAGAAACATAAAACACAACTATGCAAATAAAGCAGTAATGATGTGTTACAATTTTCACACGGGGTTAAACGTCAGCTGCCAATTTTTTCAACTTGTACAAGATCTAGCAGTTACCTATTGGCCACCAATCCAACTTGGTTGCCTGCCAACTCAAGACCCAATCCCTCTGTCCGGCCTTCAAGCCTTTCTCTCCTGTCAACACCCAGGCATGAATCCCGTGGCATGAACTGTCTCCAATGTGCTGGCCAAACTGTCATG
Organism: Puccinia hordei; assembly: GCA_007896445.1. Lineage (NCBI taxonomy): Eukaryota > Fungi > Basidiomycota > Pucciniomycetes > Pucciniales > Pucciniaceae > Puccinia > Puccinia hordei. The sequence goes on from RDRW01000273.1 coordinate 183,818, forward strand.
CAACCAACCCAACGTACTAAGGGGATTTAGCTGGTCGAAGCGCAAAGGAGAAATGAGGCTAGGGTTGTCGAAGATAAGTTCAAAGATAAGTTCAAAGATAATTTCAAAGATAAAATGCTCGAGGAAGTCTATGAGCACAACTCAAGGTAATGGGTCAAGTTGGACTCAGAGGTTTTGAAGCGTAAATAACTTTTATTATAATTAACTGAGGAAAAGAATGAAGAGAAAAAATACAACAGTATTTATGTTCAAAAGAAAGCTACTGTTGAATCTGAGTGATGAATGAGTGTCAAGGTAAGATACAAGTATGAAGTAAATACACAGATAGGAAAGATGTACCAATGAGGTTGAAAAACAATGCTATGACTATAACTATGATTGATTCAAACATGTGATAGAAATGAAATGAGTGATAAGTAAATCCTAGGTGATAAGGTAAGGGTAAGTGCAAGGCTTGATAAAAGAGGGTAAGTGCCAGGCTGAGGGTTCAGATCTTGAGTGCTAATCGAAGAAGGGTTATTGATTAGTTCAAAGATACTGAGGATCACCGGATTAAGCAATTCCTAGCTTTAGAGATGCTGGTTCAAAGGAGGCTGACTAAATGTTGAAGATGTTCGTTGAGTTGAGTGTCACGCGATTGCATTTGAATTGAAATGAATGTTGAAGATGCATTTATTGAAGCATATCAAAACTGAATATGCATTTGAAGCTGAGGATGCATTTTGAAGTTCGATTAGTAGTCGAAGCTGAGCTCATTGGTTGCAGCGTGACACAAACAAAAACATCCAAAGAAGGTAAAACAATTCCTGGTTGTTAGGTCCACCAGAGTAAACATTTAATTTTAAAGCATCAATATCAAAACTCCTCACCACTGAAAAAACTTGGCAATCTAGCATTGGTGCTTAAATCTACCTCCCCTCAGCCCAAAGGCCACATAACAGGAATTGAAGAATCTGACTCAGATGATACAATGCTAGAGCTTGAATTTATAAGTGAGTTTTTGTACCATTCTTGTGTCTGGATAATCCTGCCTGATATCTTTTCAAATATGTCTTGCACAGGATACAAATTTTATTTTATTGTGTGGCTTAGCTTAGTGTGCAATGTTAGCCAAAGAACCTTCTTTATTGCTGAAGATTGGATTGTTTTCATTATCAGACAATTTTGGAGATTATCTTGAGATCTTAACAAGTACCTAGACACAAACAAAGATATACAGAAAATTACAAAACAGCTTGGGCTAGAATCAGCTCAAAAGCTATACTTTCTGCCCCAAGTGGTTCACCCTTTACAAACCTGAAGATTCTCCAGAAACCTGCCCTTATTACAAATTAAAAACAGCTTGAGTTTGCAGAAAAATCATATTCAAGTCAAATGTTGATAAACTCCAATACAGATTTCAAACCACCTCTTACGCCATGTTACCTTTTCATTACATTCCATTCAACCCATTCACTTCCTGATTAGCTTACCATACCCAGAAATTTAAATCTTGGTTGAAATGGTTTCTGAATTTTCCTGGTGTTGAAGACAGAATTCATTCCTGGAAACAACAAGTTCAGTCAACCACCAACCCTAACATTTTTGACATTCAGAAATCTAAATCTTGAAGCAGCTTTCTACTCAAGCCCAAGCAAAAGCCAATTGCACTGTCAGAATATGAGTTCATTCCATTTAAACTAGGATGAAAACAATCAATTTAAAGTGGGTTGACCTCCAACAATGAAATATAAAACCAAGGGGGGTCCCTTGGCTTTATGTTTCATCAGTTTATATCAACCAAGTTTGAATTGGTTGATTGAATCCCAGTTTAACTAGGATGAATTCATCCTAGGTAATTATACTTTCAGTGCTGGTAATAAATATATAAACCTTAAAGTTTCACTGTTCATTGATTGGTTCAACCCATTTGGAAATAATATGGCTGGAAAAGATGCTTCAATGGGAGTTGTAACTCTTATTTGTGTCAATCTTTCCCCACACAGTCAAAACAGTCCAAAAGGAATTTTCATTCCTGGTATTATCCCTGCTCCCAAGGAACACAACATGACTACATCATCACAAATTCTTTCTCCCCTAGTTTACAGATTGATACTAATCAACACTGGCATCTTTATAAAGACTCTGTAGTTTCCCAATGGACATTGTGGGACTTTATGTTGAACAGGTTTAGCAAGTGATCAGCAGAAATTAGAGTGGGGAAGTAGGCTGAGGCAAGCACTCAAAAAGTACATGTGTGCTTTGATGAGATAGAAAGGGGCTGGAAAAGCACCAGCTAATGGAAAGATGTGAGTGTGTAGAAGGATAATCATTACTTTAGTGATGAGAAGACAAACACACTAGATGAAGAGAGAAAAATGTGAAACATACCTGGGAAAGCAACAGCCAATGGAAATATGTGAGCGTGTGGAAGGATGAGGAAAATATTTCTTCCACACACTCACGGCTGCCCCAGGTATACTACATACATGTGAAATATGGATGAAATGAAATTTGAAATCTACACTGGAAGAATTGTAGCACACAGAAGAAAAACAGATAACACCAACATGCTTATATATGTAAAAGAGTGGATGACTCATCTTAAATACTCATGCTTTTCTAGTTATAAAATGCACTGGCAGTTATGCGGCCAGAAAAGGATATTCAAGTGTGCAAGAGAAAACCAAGGCAGGTGCTGAAGGGGTGGACCTTCACAAAGTGCATTCAAGGTCTGCACAGACAGGGGTTGAACTTGAAGCAGTGGTTAAGGGTGCCGAAGGGCTTTCTTGGGGATTTTGGAGGACTTGAGAAGGGCTCAGTGCCAAAGGAAGTCCTCACAGGTAATTGGAGAATGCAGGGGCTATAAGGGATATGTCTATGCAGAAAATATGGATGTGGCAGAGTGGAGAAGTATTGGTTAGGGTTTCAGAGTGTGGTATAAAAGGTGGGTTAGGGGGAAGTACCATGGGAGGGAATTGCATGCTTACCATAGGACATCTACAGGTTGATTTAGGATCTTAGTTTAGTATCTTAGTATTAGTTAGGTATTTTTTCCTGGAAAATATACATACAGTATTCAGGCTTTCTAGTCCACTATGTTCCTTCCAAGAACAAACAAGAGGTTACCCATTGTAGAACTACTCTAGGGGAAGAATGGAGCTTGGAAGGGATATGTATAACTACACTAATACTAATGTAGGTTATGAAAAAGGTTCTGACATAAGAGCTGCCTTCCTGACTAATATTATTGGGAATGAGTGTAACACCAAGGAAAAGAAGATATGTGTGGCTTTCTGTTTGAGCTATGCCAAAATGGCAGGAGGATGAAGTGATAACAAAGACTCAGAATTTATTCTTGAGGCTGAAAAGAACAACAGGAAGCCCTCTTTGAGGGCAAGCTGCTAGTTTGCGTGGTGGAAAAGCACACACGCTACAAGAGGTTGTATGCTATCCCAGGGAAAAGTGCACAGAAGACTGATGATGATATTACTATTTGTATCACTAGTTTATATGCGTATTACAACTGTGGGACAGGTTGTGGGCAGAAGGTGAAAAGATGAATATTCAATCTGAAAGAGATGAAGAAGTGACATGGATGGGAAAAGGAGGGGAAAGGAAACCTGAGAAGATGGAATTTCAACACTTTCTACTTTAATCTTAGACTGACCAGTACTACAAGCTGGGGCGTTGATAAACGCACGCCAAGTGCGTACGCCAACGCCAACCCGCACACCATTTTTTTTTGGCGTGCGGGGCCTACACGCCATTTTGTTTTGGCGTGTAGGGTCTACACGCCAAAAAAATTGGCGTGTGGGAGCGCACACCAAACAATTGGCATGGGGCTCCCACACGCCAATGTTTTTTGGCGTGTAGGCCCCGCACGCCAACAATAATTGGTGTGCGGGTCCCACACACCAATTGTTGGCGTGTGGGAACACCCGTCGGCCGGCCAGGAGGGACTTCCTCCCGGCCGACGAGTTTATACAACCTCGTTGGCCGGGAGGACTTCCTCCCGGCTGGCGAGGTTATACAACCTCGTCAGCCAGGAGGAAGTCCTCCCGGCTGACGAGGTGATACAACCTCGTCGGCCGGGAGGACTTCCTCCCAGCCGACAAGGTTATACAACCTCGTCATCCAGGAGGAAGTCCTCCCGGCCGACGAGGTTGTATAACCTTGTTGGCCGGGAGGACTTCCTCCCGGCTGGCGAGGTTATACAACCTCGTCAGCCAGGAGGAAGTCCTCCTGGCCGAACAGGTTGTATCACCTTGTCAGCCGGGAGGACTTCTCCCGGCTGGCGAGGTTATACAACCTCGTCAGCCAGGAGGAAGTCCTCCCGGCCGACGAGGTTGTGTAACCTCGTTGGCCGGGAGGACTTCCTCCCAGCTGGCAAGGTTATACAACCTCATCAGCCAGGAGGAAGTCCTCCTGGCCGACGAGGTTATACAACCTCGTCGGCCGGCTTGCTCACGTAATTGAGTTGGCCCTCCAACTCGATTACGTGAGCAAGGGGATGTGTATATCCCCATACACATAATACATGTATGTATTATGTGTATGGGGATATCGCATGTGATATCCCCCTGCACGCCAAACAATTGGCGTGCGGGGACTACACACCATTTTTATGTGGTGTGCGGGGCCCACACGCCAGCTGTTTGGCGTTGTGGTAGACATTCCTGTTCTGGAGGGAAAAATTTCAAGTTTTTTTTTACATATATATTTTACAACACCCCACTATCTTTTTCACCCCAGTCATTTTAGTTTACATACACAGTTACACTATGTGTACTGTATAAAGGGTATATATCTAGATTAAATCTGTATTTCTGTATAAATGGGGCTGTGTAGCAACCACAAGCCACATACAGCCTGCTGCATAGTAACCATTGGGGCAGTGCAAGCCACTCAAGCAGACTACACAGCAATACAGAAAGCTGTGCTGGTCACTTGATATAAATACAAAGCAACCAGAAGGCTGTGCAAGCCACTTGATATAAATACATAGCAACCAGAAGGCTGTGCAAGCCACTTGATATAAATACATAGCAACCAGAAGGCTGTGCAAGCCACACTTGTAACTAGATCACTAGCTAAATTTGCTCATTACTACACTGCCACCTTGTATGCAGCTGTATTCTGCACAGCATTCCAGCCAAAAAGCCTCATTTGTAAAAGCACACCAGCTAAAACCCCTCATGTAACTAGAACACCAGCATAAATGCCTCACATTTTACTATATAAGGAGGGGCTCTCCCTTCCTCTTTCCCCATTCATCCCATCTTATTATCCCATCTTATCCCATCTGATGAAAAATTAGTTACTACAATTTACACTCTCCGCCACTTATCAAATACTGAAACTTTGCAATATATATATCACATTCACAACCTATCCACTCTAGGAACTTGTGCTATAATTATTCAACTACACTAGACCACTGTCTTCTTCTTCCAGCCTAGCTGGGGGTGTTGTTAGTCTTTTGCTTTCAGAGAGGCAGGGTTTTCACCCATCAATACTTCTCTACATTCAGCCAAAAGAGGTGAAAACCACTTTTGGAGTCTCACAGCGTGCGCTCCCACACACCAATTTTTTTGGCGTGTAGACCCTACACGCCAAAAAAAATTGGTGTGTAGGCCCCGTACGCCAATTTGTTTTGGCGTGCGGGTTGGCGTTGGCGTACGCTGTTGGCGTGCGTATATCAACGCCCTACAAGCTGACTACATATACCTCTAAGGTATGGGGAGTTCAGGAGGAGTTGTGGGGGGAAGGGTCATTGCAAGAGGGTAATGTGGCAATAATGTCTAAGTGTCTGGTTTAAAATGTTCTTTGAAGAAGTTGATTCTAATATTGGGGGTAAAAGGTCATACAGCACCAGGAAAAAACAATGATCACATGATGGCAAGTGAAATTTGGACAACTCTACTCATCTATCCTCTATCTATCTACTGCTATTCATTTTTCTACCTTGCACAACCAGAGGCTGTGCCAGCTCATAAAAGCTCTTTCTGCCTTCTGTGTGTAAGTGTTGGGTAGCTGCTCAGCACTGCTCAGCACTTCTCAGCTTTGATCAAAAAAGGTACATAGCTTGGTGAAACTTCATTCACACCCTTATTGAGGGCGTTGATAGACGCACGCCAACAGCGTACGCCAACGCCAACCCACACACCAATTTTTTTTGGCGTGCGGGGCCTACACGCCATTGTTTTTTGGCGTGTAGGGTCTACACGCCAAAAAAATTGGCGTGTGGGAGCGCACGCCAAACAATTGGTGTGTGGCTCCCACACGCCAATTTTTTTTTGGTGTGTGGGCCCCGCACGCCAAATAAAATTGGCGTGTAGGCCCAGATATCCCCATACATACACATCCCCTTGATCACGTAATCGAGTTGGAGGGCCAACTCAATTACGTGAGCAAGCCGGCCGACGAGGTTGTATCACCTTGTCAGCCGGGAGGACTTTTCCCGGCCGACAAGGTTATACAACCTTGTCGGCCAGGAGGACTTCCTCCTGGCTGGCGAGGTTATACAACCTTGTCGGCCAGGAGGAGTTCCTCCTGGCCAGCTGACGGGCGTTCCCACACGCCAACAATTGGCGTGTGGGAGCCACACACCAATTGTTTGGCGTGCGCTCCCACATGCCAATTTTTTTGGTGTGTAGACCCTACATGCCAAAAAAAAATGGCGTGTAGGCCCCGCACGCCAAATAAAATTGGCGTGCAGGTTGGCGTTGGCGTACGCACTTGGCGTGCGTTTATCAATGCCCCTTATTGATGTGCCTTCCTTCTGCCCAACAGTCATTTCTGAGATTCACCAGATTGAACACTGAACTGCACCAAACTGAACACTGAGCTACACTAGGGTTAATACTGAGCTACCAGAGTGAAACCTGAGCTTCCCCAGGGGTAATATTGAGCTATTCCAGAGTTAACACTTATAAGCTGTTCCAGACTGAACACTCATCTGTGCCAGAGCTTGCATGTAGCTTTGCTATACTGACTACTGATCTCATCCAGGGAAAACTGCTCAGCAACAGAAAAAAAATGAAACCAGTGAAAAATGAGCAGAATCAGTGGAAAATGAGCAGAATTGGTTTAACTGAGCCCAATCAGTGAAAGATGAGTGGAATCAGTAAAAAAAGAGCAGAATCTGTTGAAATGAGCAGAATCTGTTAAAACTGAGCAGGATGTGGAAAATACACAGAATCATTCAAAGCTGAGCAGAATCAGTGAAACTGTCAGCCCCTGTCTCATATGTGAATTGGGGTAGAATCTTAGACGGATATACACTACTGAAATACAGTATGTAATCTGAATAATAGGTTCTCACTATAGCGTATATAGCCAGTGGAAATAAGGTTCTCTACGCTAAAAGCGGAGAAGCTGCCACCCTTATGTTAATAATGGAACACGGCTATGTAAAAGCTCAGCGCTAATTGCCTCTCCTACTCCCTGTGAGTGGGAGAGGACTTCTAGTGACTAGGAATGGGATAAAGGGTAAAGAGAAAGGAAGATTGTTTGATTATAATATTAACCCCACTCACTAAATAATAGTAAGCTAAGCAGGTTTGTATGGTAATAATCTGGGGGAAATTCCCTTTAGAAGGAAATCTCAGCCCCTTTAAATATTACACAATATGTTGACCCCAATGTAATGACTTATTACATGGGGTAAATTTAAGAAAATAGTCTCATTTGTGGTGTTCAAAGTTGATTTATGCATGCATAAATCATAAATTCATAAATCAGTTTTCAGTGGGGAACTCTCAGATTACATAATCATTCTCCTGCAAAGAAGGTTTTATGAATTTATGATTCATGCATGCATAAATCAACTTTGAACATCATAATTGTAGGAGATATAACTAAATTGTAATATTGTAGGGTGAATTCATGGAGATTTATTAATCTCTCCTGAAATTAGAATTTCTTATAAAATTTAATAATAGTTAGTTTATTAAAATGATAAATATTGGATAAAATAAATATGTAAAATTATGAATCAAATGGGAGTTGAACTTATGAATTTATTATAATTCACTTAGTTCATTCATTCATTTATTTTGTAAGTACAAGTCCTTAACCATTGGGTTGTTTGACTTGTATTATTTTGTAGACATGTGGGCTTATTGTCTCAATGTCTGACAGAAACCTGAGCAGAATCAGTGGAAACTGAGCAGAATCAGTGGAAACTGAGAAGAATCAGTGGAAACTGAGCAGAATCAGTGGAAACTGAGAAGAATCAGTGGAAACTGAGCTGAATAAGTGGAAGCTGAACTGAATCAGTGGAAGCTGAGCAGAATCATTGTAAGCTGAGCAGAATCATTGTAAGCTGAGCAGAATCAGTGGAAACTGAGCAGAATAAGTGTAAAATGAGCTGAATCAGTGAAGTGTGATTGAGCCAGTGGAAAAGGAGCTATTAAATTAAAATACCAGCAAGAATCAGATTTACAGGAAGAGTAGGATTGGAGCAGTTTTGGAGCTGAAACCAAAGTTGCAGAATTTCACTTGTCATCAAGTGAGCATTGTTTTTTCCTGGTGCAGGTTGTATGGGATTGAAAATGCATCAGGTGATACAACAATCAGAGTGGAGTATTTATGTGAGAAAACCCTTTATTTTATTGGAAAATAAGATTTATGGACAGCCAATGTTGCTGCTTTCAGTAAGGGAGCTTGGGATTTGATGGGGCAGGGGATGAGCAGACTTTTATGGACAGCCAATGTTGCTGCTGTCAGTAAGGGAGCTTGAGCCTTGATGGGTAGGGGATGAGCAGACCTAGGAAGTTGAAGAGCAGAAACAGGATTTGTATTTCATGTGTGAGCTGAAAGAGAAGGAATGAATATTGGAACAAGAATAATGAGAGATAGAGAAATAGATAAATAGATAAAAGATTGTAACCTTTATGGACAGCCAATTTTGCTGCTGTCAGTAAGAGAGCTTGGTGTTTGATGGGGCAGGGGATGAGTAGACCTATGAAGTTGAAGAGCAGAAACAGGCTGAAGAAAAGAGAGAGAGAAATAAAGGAAATACAACTAATATAAAAGAGAAACTAAAACAGTTGTCACAGGTGTCATGTCACAGCCTATCAATTGCAATTTTCATTATTCCTACACCCTTTGAGAGGGGAACAAATGATGAGCACAGTATTACATGGTATGAGGATGAGCAAAGGCTACAATAGTACTAGTGAAGTAAATTATGTAATTATGAGCACTTGATATAGTTTATGTAAGATAAATGTCTGCTGTATACATAATGCTGTCTTGGATGATGTAAGCCATTTAAAAACAAGAATGTACCTATGAAATCTATGAAGGCTAATATTTTCTGATCCAAAAGGAAATTAAGGGTGGTATGAGTGAGTGGCTAGGTGTAAAATAAGGTTTAGAATCTGAATATGGAATAATAATGATGAATATATGGCTGGTTTATATGATATAGAAGGAATGATGTGAGTGGGCACAGGGTTACCACACCATTGAACAGGAATTGGCTACAATTTGATCACAGACCTCCCTGAATCCCACTCACATGACAGCTAGTGGACTGCCTGGCAAAGATGAAACTCTCCATACCCTGCAGGAAAACAATGAATGCAGAACAGCTTGCAGAACTGATGGCAGAGAATTTCTGGAAACTCCACAGCAAGCCAAAGACTACTGTATCGGACCATGGTGTAAGAACTCCTTTTGGATAGGTGGCAGTTCTGTGAGGGGGAAATTACAGTATAATATTCCAAATAATTAAGAAAGCTCTTACAGGTGGTTTGAAAGACCTGCCCCTCTATCATATTACATAGAATTCTGACAAAAAATTTATTTGTTTTTGTGGCATAAATTTTATGATAGAGGAAACTATAAGTAGCAATCCCTTATCATACTTAGACCAAAAATTTCTTTTAGCAAAGAAGAGACATGTTTTTCTGGGATGGATGATGAATCAATGTGAACTATTCAAATTGTCTTTCCCTCTTTCTTAAACTTAAGCTAAGAGAACAAAAAGTGATAAGATCACTTTGATTTGTTAAGAGCACAACAACGGGCAACACTTCTTCTTTTTACCTGTTTTCCTTCTTTGATTTATGAAAGATATCCTCAAAGGGAAAGCTTGATTGAGATCACTACTGGATGCTATGTGTGTTTTGGCTTTCTGAAACTATGACTAGAATTACTGTTCCAAAACTGGCATGATTTTCTTTCTGAGAGGGAACACCCTCCCCTTTGTGTAGAAAAATATGCAGCATTTTAGCTGGTACTTCATGTGGACAAGCATGTGATGAACCATGTGACTTATACATGTGACTACATGTGTGACTCTGTCTGTGACTATAAATTTCACTGTATGATAAGCCTCTACTTTGTACTTATACTTAAAAAATTGGTTTATTTTGAATATGTTTTTTCTGAGTGCAGCTATCCTTGTGGTTTCAGAGAGTGACTATGGGTTGAATAACCTTTAGAATACCAATTTGCACTGAAAAAACTAATAATATCACTCCTTCTTAATTTTAACTATTCATTTATGTACTTTTGATACTAACAAATGAATAAGATTCCAGACATTTTGTTTGTTATTGTAGCTGATTGTCTTATTGATATTGTCTAATGATTCATGAAAGCGGTGAGATCGTACAGGTTCAAGCTAGGATACACATTGGAAAAATTGTACACATGGATTGGAACTTGAGAGGGATTTAAGTGTTTTGGTGGGATAAAACTTTCTTGACCTCATCCTTTTCCTTTTCTTCGTTCCAGATCGGTCTGGACAATTCAAATCGCTCAATTGTACGGGAATAGGAAATCCCTCTGGATACCGTTACATAAAATTCAACATAAATCAAAGTCTTCAATCAATAGGTGCGTGCATGTACGGCTTCCTTTTTTGTTCTTGTTCATTCTTTCATAATAAAACGCACCCAAGACGTCCAATAGGCATCAATTTTTCCAATGCAACCATCGGCGTATCATTGACCAAAACGTCCTTTTTAATGTGCCAGGCCTAAGAAACTCGGGACGGAAATTACCATTTCATGAGTCAATCAGTTTGTTGTTTCCAAGAAAGATAAAGAAACTCTGATAGGTTACCTTAATTCTACCCAGCACGATCACTTGAGTTAATTTCTTGGGATCTAAGGGATCAAACAACTAGATATTATAGGTTCAACACAGGTGTTTCGAAATAGTTCTTCGCAGGGATTAAGAGTTCAAGAAATATTCCAACCTCGTGTAAATGTTCTGATACGTAATAAAAATGACAATCAGTCATAAAACCGCTTGTTATAAGGTTTTGTGGGATGGGCCTATGATTTATGCATACCTAATTCACATTCCATGTTGACCGCCGCTTCTTGGATCCTAGCTGGTTTGACTTTGATAGATGGCTCAGGGGTCAATCCAGAAAGGAGCCACTCGGAGACTTCTGAGGGAGAGTCGATTGCAGTGTAGTTGGCTGCTTCAATGATCCTGAATATTTCAAGGATCAGGAGGCAAGAAAAAAGAAGAACAGGTATGAGCACCAGCATATCAAATAGACTGTGTTTGTTTTAACGTCATCTCCCAGTCGACAAACGGAACTCACGGCTCAGAGATGATGGCGATCACGAATTCCTTGGTGGCTCTAATATTCGCAGCCGTATCTTTATCGCCCCCTCCCGGAGTAGCTGTGAAAGAGAGCATGAGCTGATCCAACGATCGAAGCCGAGATGGATGGATGGATAAGAATGAGGTTACTCGTGTGCTCGATAGCCCAAGGTTTCGTTGGACGAGGAACTCACGCAGGGAGGGTTTGAGCCGGCAGCATTGAAATATGAGAACGGGGCAAGATTAGAGTTACCATTTTCTGATAGAGTTGAGCAGAACCCGATCGGTCTGGGGACCTGTGCCAGGGTGAGGTTTCTTATGATGAGATAACCACTGGAAACGAAGGCATGGCTGATTGATTGGATGCTTATGACTTACTATTGAACTGATCATTAGCTTGTACATCTCAGGTGGCGATATGTCTTCATAGGGTATGAAAGTTTTGGTTGGGGCGGGTGACTGATAAATCTCGGCACCTGGAAGTGGCGCGTTGTTGGCTCCCTGACCGACCTTCCAATCAGGCTGGGGTGCTTTCGTAATCTGTAGGAGAGGTATATATGGAACCATTAGCTAGGAAGAAGTCTTCCGTATATCAATATCTAGAGATCACTGACCCTTGATAAATGGCCAGCGTCGAAATCCGGCCTGGTTGCTTCGAGCTGTTTGAAGGGTGGATGGTGGCTCATTGTTAGGGATTAAGGTCGATGGCCGCTTGAAAGAGCTTGAGCTGCAGGATTGATATTGCTTTTAACCTTTACCTCGGTTTAGTGTTATCAGGTTGGATGGCAGGTAATCAGTATTTTAAATTTGTTTATTTCATTTCACAGCAATGTACATATTGACATAGCCACTTCGGCCAAGGTCATGGTTTATCCGGTACAGATCCGATGGTCGTAAGGTAGGTATTTATAGACTCGAGAAATACCAGCTAGTTGTTTATTCATGTACCCACCACTTTCGCCTTTCCTAGAACGACCCACACAATGAACGTCAACAACGATTATCAATGTGCCCTCTCGCCGGTTTAGGATACCCATGTATGTACTGATTGCCCTGATACTTATCCAGACACTGACAGGCCATCGATCTTGCACCGACAGTAAAGTAAATACATATTCATCGCCTTCTCGGATTCTACATATTTACTTCGATCGGGTTATGAAAACCGTTGGCTTTCTTTTCCATCGCCGCGACCAACCACAACCTTGGGGACATATGCCTTCAACTCAAAGCGAACCTCTCAAGAGGGAGAAAATTCTTATCGACCTCACCACACCCTCCCCTTCGCCACCCAAATCAGTCGAGCCGATCGAAATCCCAGCGGTCTTTTCACAACGCCTACCCAGCCGCAAGCGCAAGTCATCAGAGCAAGACAGGACTACAAACACTCAAGCCAGCAGTCAACCGACTTATTTTGTCATCTCCGATGAATCAGATGACGAACATTTGCAACCAAAAACCGTCCCCTTTGTCCAGCCTAGAACACCGCCTCAACCGACCCGAGCTCAAACGCTTGTCAACGGGCCCAGTCCCACATCAACATCCTCCACCACTGATGCAGCGGAAGTCGAACGTTCCTTGCTTCAACACACCCTCATCCAACGGTCACCTCCAGCCAGTCCCCCGGTCCGCTTCTTACCCTCAGATATCAAGCTCCTCAACGCCTACCTATGTAGGCCTATCTCAGCCGTAATGGCCACCTGTTCATCTCTCATCCTTCCACCTCTTCAAATTCCAGGCCTCCCACTCGATAGACTTGAAACGCTCTACGCAAAAGATCCTTGGAGAATTAAATCCGAGTCACTTACTGCTCCCGGTATGTCCCAGAAGGTCAACTGTTGGATTTATGGTCAAGGATGGCCTGCCAAGACTTTCATCATCTCCGGTTGGCTGGTCGGAGTCGATAGAAGGGAAAGATTCATTACCTATCACAGTCAAGTTCCTTCACTTTACCTCACCGTGGTATGACTAACCATCGTTCTTGTACATTTACTTCGTTTTTCCGGGTCATTTGTAGTCGATGATGGGACCGCCGTTATGGAATGCCAAGTCAACATTCCCCAACTCAACAAGGTCTTCGATACTGCATCTCAAGAATACTCATGCCTCCCGCACGAGAAGAGACCTCACCAGAAGAGCAGAGATCCCAGGGAGCATCAAGAGTCCTCAGATCAGAACGCCGACTTATCTAACCAAGCACCCGCTCCCAAACCCAGATCAGATCCGCGGCTCGACCCTTACCGTCGACTACCATCTCTCCACCCCCAATCTCATCCCAGATCGGCTACCAACCCCGGACTAGAGACCCCACATCTTGAAAACTCAGTCCCAGAGGCAGTCACCGAACAGATAATCTCGAAATATGCTGAGTTGAAGATCGGAATCGTTTTGAGACTCATCGGCCAACCCAAATCGTTGTTCAGGGATACCAAACGAGTCCTTGATCTTGAGAAAGTAATCATTGTTCAAGAACATCAATCTGAAGAGGAGATCCGGTTTAGGCAACACTTGAAATATTGTCGATCTCATATTTACAATCAACCTTTCCGATTATATAACGTATGGCCCGGCGGTGCGAAATCGCTGGCCCCTGGTCATTCTCAGTCAACCAAATTCGTCCCTGATGGCGCAACTTTTGTTATGAAGCAGGTAGATCTCGTCGTTCTAAGTCATCCGTTGCCTAAACTGATTTGCTGATTATTTTCCCCCTTCTTCTGACGGTAATCGATGCGCACAAGCAATCAGTCGAAAAGGAGAAAGAAACTAGACGGTTGAAGTTACCGCCGGTCTCAAGACTCAAACCACAGCAGCTGACGTTCTCAAATTATTTAAACTACGTGAGCCATTACATTGTGTCCCGATACGATCACGATGATCTTACAGAGGCCACCACGACAAATTTCAGTTATCATAAATTGAAGAACAGAATTGATCGGTCAGAGACGATATTAATAGAGGACTTTTCGATCGAAGACCTCTTAGATGATGGTCACAAGGACGATCGGTACTGGAAGTTGCGATCTGAAATGAGCAAGTTCACTGACAGATTGGTTAGCCAACAATCCCAAGAGCGATCGGAGAGTCAAGCTCCGGAATCCGAACGGAACAAGAAGCAACACCAAAGCATATTTCTTACCGACCACGACAGCCATTACTTGTCGAGGAAGAAACTGAGTACACACAAGGCGATTGTCACTCGGGCCATTCAAGCCTTAGTCAACCAAGGCACAATCATCATTTCACCAACTAACGAGCGCCGGTTTGCGCTCCCCAACGTCTCCAGCCTCGGCCCTAAGATTGTCCAGATCATCAACAGCCTTCATGACCCCGCCCACCCCGATCCTACAGTCGCTTTGATCTCTGTCAACTCTATCCTCAGAAACCTTGCGCGTGACGACCTTTGGAAGGCCGTCCATCGCGAAACCGTCCTCGCCGTTCTCCGGAACCTCCAGCTCCGTCAAACCGGCCCCGATTCCTGGCGGATCCACTAAGCTTGGCCTCTCCTTCCCTCTGCTTCTCCTTCCAGCTTCTCATTGTTTTCCCCTCAGATTCGCTTCTTTAGTTAATGATCCACCCTTTCCCTAATAAAGCTCTTGAATATTGATGCTGTTTTCACTCGCAAATACATTTTACACTCCTGCACTGCCCGTCACTTTTATCTGCATTGACTTGCTTAGTTCTACCTCTCACTCGTCTCTGGTGACTATATATCTCTTCTCTCGCATCACTTCGCCCATCTTTCTTTAGTAATTTTTTTGCATATAAATCCCCAGTTTTCCTTTCTTTTTCTTTGGTACATAGTTTATGATCATTACTAAAAGAAAATAAGCATTAACGTCATGTCATATTTCCATATCCCGATATTTACACCTGTATTTGATACTTTAGTTACTTCAAACACATCATTCATGGTAGGCTTGTCTAGTTTAGTCCAACTTGTAACACTACAAAATATTCATGTGCGAGCTGATTTCATCACTTAATGGTGATGATTTGTGGAACTTTTAAGCTTGCAACATAGTAAAAAAGAGTGACACATGCAACTAAGCACGTGTTGATTTACTTAATGAACTGTTGATGTGTTGAAATTCCATCTTTGCAGGTCTCCTTTCCCCTCCTTTTCCCATCCATGTCACTCCCTCCCCCTTCAGATTGAATATTCATCTTGTCATCTTCTGCCCACAACCTGTCCCTCAGTTGTAAATAGCATATAAACTAGTGATCAAGATAGCAATAAAATCATCAGTCTTCTGCGCACTTTTCCCTGAGGTCTCTACAGCATACAACCTCTTGTAGCGTGTGTGCTTTTCCACCACGCAAACTAGCAGCTTGCCCTCCTAGAGGGGTTCCTTTTGTTCTTTTCAGCCTCTAGAATAAATTCAGAGTCTTTGTTATCACTTCATCCTCCGACCTCTGGCCATAGCTTCATCACGATTAACAGTCTTGCCGCTTTGCGCCTTCTTTTTAGTCAACCCGCTTTCCAAAGAAACAAAATTCTCTTTCAAAACTCTTAAACATGGCCTCAAAAAATGTACCGTTGTACTTGGATGAACAGAATTATGATACCTGGTCGTTCCTCATGATGTCCAAACTGGATCGCTTTGGTGCTCTCGGTCTCGTTCTAGGAACTGTCAAATCACCCTCGGCCACGGACAAATCGGATGAGAAGAATGTGTATCAAGCCCTCAACAGGCGAGCGTATCACGAGATTGTTGAACATCTCGACAACACGAACTTGGCCTATGTCTCACAAACTCTACCCGATCTCAACCAGTTTGACGGACACGCGGTCTGGATGCTCCTAAAGCAGAAATACAGCGGCGACAATCACGTCGCAAAGGACAGAGCACTCGATCACTTTCTAGACATCGAGTATCAGGACCCTCCATCGACCTTCATATCCCTAATTCGGGCAGCAAACCATCGACTTGTTTCGTCAAAAGTGGGCCTAGATGATCAAAGCAAGACCGCCATCATACTGCGCAAGCTCCCATCGGCCGAATACAAATCGTTCCGAGATGTCGTCAACGTCGGCTGCCCTAATGATACGGTCGCTATCCTCTTAACTCGGCTTGAAAAGCATGTTTCCCAGAATTGACTCGATCGTTCGACGACGCTCCCCTCTCAGATGTCTCTCCTCACCACCGATGACAAGTTCTATCTGTGTCCACATTGTAAGAAAGGATTCACCATCTGCTCCCATTGTGACAAAGCTGGCCACAAGGAATCCATCTGCTTCGAGAAGCATCCAGATCAACGACCATCAACCCCTTATACTCCCAAGACATCCAATTCCAAACCGAAGCCTGTTGCTCAAGCTCACTTGGCATACACCAACGATCCTCAAGCTTTCATTGCCGAGCAAATTGAATCCGAGAAAAATTTTCAACAAATGCTGGCCAATCCAGAGTTCAAGAAACTTCGTCTCCAGGATCGCCTCTAAAAAGTCCAGGTTCTGTGGTTCATCAGTTGGGGGGGGTGTTGAAATTCCATCTTTGCAGGTCTCCTTTCCCCTCCTTTTCCCATCCATGTCACTCCCTCCCCCTTCAGATTGAATATTCATCTTGTCATCTTCTGCCCACAACCTGTCCCTCAGTTGTAAATAGCATATAAACTAGTGATCAAGATAGCAATAAAATCATCAGTCTTCTGCGCACTTTTCCCTGAGGTCTCTACAGCATACAACCTCTTGTAGCGTGTGTGCTTTTCCACCACGCAAACTAGCAGCTTGCCCTCCTAGAGGGGTTCCTTTTGTTCTTTTCAGCCTCTAGAATAAATTCAGAGTCTTTGTTATCACTTCATCCTCCGACCTCTGGCCATAGCTTCATCATGATGAGGGTGCTGCAGAGACGTGTCAGGATGCTTACTCCGCACCCTCCAAATCAAGACAAAAAATACACCAAAATAGTACTCCCTACTGCATAAACATAACTGTTCAATTAAGATCACTCCTGCTAACTTCATGTAACTTATATCCTCCCCTAGGTTAGACCACAGAACATTCCCCTTATTGAGTTTCCGTTATTTCCTTCCTCAAAGAACATCATAGCTCCAGAAGATTGCAAAATTCTGTTAGTTTTATAGGTGTTGAGTACTTCTTATTTAGATAGAAATGACCAAGGTTGAATTGCAAACTTAATAATAATGTAAACAATTTAATAATAATATAAAAAAGGTCAATAATTGAATGATCATAGTAGAGTTATTGAGAAAAGTAGAATGAATACCTTAATAATAACACTACAGTTTGTCTTCAATGATATAATTAAATTCTGGAAGTGTCACTTTCTGAGAATCTTTGATGGAATCAGCTGAGTAGGTTGACCAGGACTTGAGGTTTATTGGAGAATGGTTGATGTAGTGTGGTGTGTCTTGAAGCTGCTGAAAATGATGAGTTTGAGTTCTTCTCTCCTTTTCCGTGATCAGTTCTCAATGAAAAAAGTTCAGACTTCAATCTTCAAAATTGAAGTATTCACACTCTGGATCCTAGATTCTAGCCCTTTTGCGCTCAGGCCATCCTTCAAATGAGATTTCCTCTGTAGTACAGTTGTGCCAACTCTAACACATTCTCTATACACATTACACTAGATCTTTTTGCCTATCCACATGGTTGTTTCAAACAAGCAAGGAGAATTCTCTACGCCACCCTCCAGGCCACTCCTTGTTTCCCTCACTCTTGCTTATCCTTGTGATACACTCCCTTGAGTTTCCTCCTCATTTTCCCCCGAAGGTCTTTGCATAGTATATAATATCGAATGTTGTTAATGTTAGAATATCAGTCCCATCTGCTCTCAGTCTTCTTTCCTGTTCATGTTTGACCATATGGTAAGGATCCTGTCTGACCAAGTGGTCAAGATCCTGTCTGACCAAGTGTTCAAAATTTGGTCTTACCAAGTGGTAATTTCCCTGTCCTGTCCCCTATCCTGTACCCTGTTTCCTGTCCTGTTTTTACTTGTCACTTGTCTAGGCCCTCTTTGGATCTTGCAAGGGGGCTCTCTAGTTGTCGGTATTTAAGCTTGCTCCTCATATAAATAAATATGTAATAAATCTTCGAGTCTGAGCACTTTTACTCGAATCCATCCTTTGTTCCTTGCTCCAGTCCTTTCTTAGGCTCCCTCAAAAATGCACCTTCATCGCATGCTCTTGTAGAGCTGAAATTCTAACAGTATGAGGAACCCGGTGAGAGTTTATCACCCATTGTAATAAAGTATTTCAGGCCACATTGACTAGATCGGAAGACAAGCCATCCATTTTGCTGAAAATAGTTGTGGTTGAGTGGCGCGACCAAGTAGGTTTCATGTCTGACTGTATCACTCGGGTACTTGATGGGCTCATACGTTGAAGCTTGAGGCATTAAATAAGTTCTATACCATCCAACAACATCACATTTGTTTGATTGCGGCCAAATGTAGTGAAAATGGCCTCTAGGGTCTTGGACCCAAACATAGAGCTACACAAGTGTTTCAAAACTTCATTATGCTAAAAACTTAACGCATGCAATATAACCGAGTTAAAGAAAGCAATGCTTCGAACTGGAGAAAAGATGCATATTGCGTCGTTAAACCCTCAAAGGGAGCTGAATAACCTTAAGCCGAATAAAGTGTGTCTAGGTATCTGCGGGCGAGGTCGCCTACTAATCCTGGTCCGACGGCACTAGAACTGCCTAGGCCTGAAAAGGAAACAATAGAAAACAGAGTTCAGTCATGAAGAAACCCAGACAATATAGAACACGCGGAGATGATGGCTCACCATAAAGCGTGACCATATCCCCTTTACCACCATCTTTATCACCCTTGACATGCTCCACACCTTCTTTGAGATCTTGAATTAGAGTATCAATAGCCGTAGTTGTCGGTTTGGTGCACGCAATGTGCAAGGCGGGTGGAAATTGCAATGCGGTTACTTTGAAGCAAGATAAAGTAAGCCCTTTTCAAGCAGATGAAGATGCATAAAACCCTGATAAAGCAGAATAAACTCACAATGCCATCCTTTCGAGCCGAGGAAATCACCAAGTTGGTAGATATTCACACCCATTCCTTTCTTGTCCTTAAAAGCAACGACAGAAACTAAAGGTTTGCCCAGAACTTCTAATTCGGGGATTTCTTCTCTGATAGCCTTTTCCAGCTTCTTAGCAGCTCCGACAATCGATCGACAGCTTTCCAGGTAGCCCTGCTTTCCCATATACATCAAGGCAGCCCATGTCCCTGCAATTATTGAGCCGGGACGAGATCCTGCAATCGAGGGTGAGGCTGCAAGAATTTCGACGAGCAAAGAAGTGAAGTGATTAGGTGTCTTGTCGTATCTAGTGAGAGTCAGTCGCCTCACCAAATACGCCACCGGGCCAAGTGGGATACACCATGTACTGGTATTCACGCCATTTAGAAGTCCGGTCTGATTTAAAAAATGAAGGATTGTAAACATGTCATTCCATGAATACCGAATAAAGCAATGCATACTGACACATAATCACACTGTTTCCTTTTGGTGCAAACCCATACTACATAAAACCCAAAAGAATTTTTGAGTACCAACACTTTGTCCTGGGGCTGTAGAGAGGATCGTATACCTTGTGAGTATCGCAAGAGATGGAGGTGACGCCCTCAACTTGGAAGTCAAATGGGTCCATTTCAAAGCCACATTCAGCAACAAATGGTACGAGGAGAGATCCAAGACAGCAATCGACATGTAAACCCAGGTTATATTTCTTTGCCAGCTGGCCCAATGCGGTAATGTCATCAATCGCACCATCTGGGTAGTTGGGCGCCGAGCCGCATAGCTTGAAGAATGCCGAGTGAATAAAGCATATATATATATGTATATATAAAGCGTTGTTTAGATGCTCAATTGATTTAACTTGAAGAAAATATTCAGACAACAAACCATGACTGTGTTAGCATTAATTGCCCGTTTGACCCGTGCAATATCCACCTTTCGAGTTTTTTCATCGACGCGAATGTAGTGGATCTTGATGCCAAAGTAATGAGCAGCTTTCTGAAACGCCGCGTGGATACTGTTCGGCGCAATCATTTCCGGCTCGGTAATACCCTTGACATCCCGAGCCCAATCCCGATAACTTTTACAAGCCATCAGGATTGACTCGGTACCCCCGCTGGTGACCGTGCCACCTGCCCCAGGGGGGGCATTAAAAAGTTCTAGAACCATTTTGACTACTTCGGCTTCCATCTTGCGCACCCCAGGGAAAACGTCGGGGTGGAGAGGGTTGCTGATGATGTACTTGTTCATGGCGCTGCTGATGACCTGTTCAAGTTCTTGCCCGCCATGGTAAACCGTACCTGAAACCTTACCGGACTGCCAGTTCGATGAAGGTAACTGGGAGAGCGAGTCAAGTTCATCTTTCAGCCATTCGGGAGATTTACCATCCTGTGGTAGCTCAAGCCATCTAACGATCCCAGGCCCTTTTGGAGCCAGTTTTTTCTCCATGTCGGCTGACGCAGCATCTAGCTGACTGGTCACCTTGCGATTGACGGATGGGATTCGAAGTGCGCATTTAAAGCCAAACTGTAGGGGAACCCGTGAGAGGAACAATAAAAAAAACCAAGTCAGCTTAGGCCGCTGAAGGCAATAGAGCATAAGATCAATCAAATTGATGAAAATCACGGTTGCCAGTTGTATGTATGTCTCGTTGATGGTCTTTCTGATGCCTCTTGCACGGAGATGGCGGTAAAACGAGACGAAATACTTCCAGACGACGTACACAAAGACGAGCTATTTGAGAGAGGGGAGCAATACATCAAGATCAGCGATTTAAATCTTATGAGCTATCAGGAACTACAGCAGGGTAAAATAGATTATCGTACATCTCTCAGGCCCTTGAGTGAGAGAATGTTTCGGATCCGGTTTCGTGTCAGACCACCAGCCATGACGTCAACAAATGAGATATATCGTAGGAAATGTTAACGATGAGGGGCTTGGTGGTGGGGTAAGTTGTACGCCAGCAAGAACGACAAACAATGAAAAAAGGTCAGCTTCCAAGCCTATTCGGATGCACACTATATGAGATTCTAGTATATAAATAAGTAATCTTACTTGTTGAGTTTTCTTGATCTCGGGATTGATGGATTGGAATCTGCTCCAGGAGCAACGATCGAGTGATTCTTATGGGCCCAGGGGGGTTTGTTGGGGATAATCTCCGGGTAAACAGGGACCGGAGAATCCTACGACCCCGGCTGGACAGGATTGCGAACTGCACCCTTGAACCTGTAGCAGCTGCACCGCAAGGGCTAGATGTGAGGCGGTTACACTTTCGGGATGCAGCCTTGGCGACAACCCAGCCTAGAGCGCGAGGAAGGCCAGGCAAGGCACACCTGATGTTTCATTCTCACAGCCTCTGGCTGGTAAGTTCAGCAAAACGAATCGATCCCCTGTGGCTTGTGATGCGGTGATTGATGAAAATAAATACATATTATGTCAGGGGTCTTCAAAATTAACATTATAATTGGATAAACATAGAATCATAAACTGTTCTGGTACATATGATTCTTAAGATACTGTAGATTCCGATAGCAATCCTTCTCAGCCCGGCTTGGCACATGAGGAGTACTAATCATGCTGTGGCGAGTCCAGGAGATGTCTGTGACATCTAAATATGCCACAAGTACATAAAAACCACCTTGGCTGTGATAAGTACCTCTCAGCCAAAATGATTTGTGATTTTTCGTTTATGCATTTATGATTTCAATTTTGAAGACCACTATTAGGGGGTATCAAATATGACCAAATCCACAATTAAAACCCGTTGATTAGAAATTGCCAAATCCACAATTTCTAATCAACGGGTTTTCAAAACGGGGTAGCTGAAAACCGAACGGATTTTGAAAATGAAAAACCCTGGTTTTCCATCCAAATCCTTCATTTCCAAAATAACCCAATTAAATCACATCTCTCATCAGCTCACGCTGCACCGTTCAATCCATTTCCTCTTGTCAAACCAAGCAAACATCACACCTCACCTCAACCAATCATGCGACAAGCACCCTCTCAACACAAGCAACTATTTCAAGCGGCCAACTCTGCTGCAACAGTATTGATTTTTGACTCAGATAACAAAGACTCAGGTCTTGAAGATTTCTACCGTTATTGTCAATCAAAACTCCAGAAACGATACCTCAATGCCAGAGGCACCACTACACAATTCCATCCTCGATATGACCTTTCAATCATTCAAGAACTTCCTCAATCATGCTTCCTCCAGCTTTTTCGAATGTCGTTCCCATGTTTCCTCAATCTTCTTCAACTGATTGAGTCAAATCCAATCTTTCACAACTCCTCTCAGAATCCTCAACGAGACCCATCAGTCCAACTCGCTATTGCTATGTGCCGTCTTGGATCAAACGGAAACGGTGCTGCGGTTTTCAGACTCAAGAATCTCTTCCAAGTTGGCTATGGAACGATCAACCTTTACACATGTCGGGTGATCAAGATTCTTTATCAAATGCGCTCACACTTGGTATCATGGCCGACTCAAGAAGAACGTATGGAATCATCTCAGGTCATGCAAGATGAAGGCTTCCCTGGATGTGTTGGCTTTGTTGATGGAACAACCATTCCACTGAGTCAAAAGCCTCCGGTGGACGGTAACCACTACTGGGATCGAAAAAAACGGTTGGATCATTTGCATTGGTTCCACTATTTTACCAATTCTGAGCTGATGTTTTGTTTGCTTTCAAAACAGTTACTCTATTTCGGTCACTCTTGTTTGTGACATAAACAAAAAGTTCATATCATACCTTGCAGGCTACCCAGGATCCTGTCACGATTGTTATGTCTTCTCTAATATGAAGCTTGCTCAAAATCCAGAACAATTCTTTGACCAACACCAATTCCTCCTGGCCGACTCTGCTTATTCAAGTGATCAACATACTGTTCCAGCCTACAAAGGTTCTGATTTGCTTATACCTGAGAATGTGGATTTCAATTACCATCTAGCCCAATCAAGAGTACGAATTGAACATGCCATCGGTATTCTAAAGGGACGATTTGCCAGTTTGCGAGAAATTCGATCACAAATCAGGAACCCTTGTGAGATGAAGGCAACGGTCAAGTGGATCATCACCTGCATTGTTCTGCATAATCTTCTAGCCGACCTCAAGGATCAGTGGCATGAACTTTACAATGAGGAGGAACCAGAAGCAGCCCCGGCCTTGTTGGAAAACGTTGAATCTAGTAACGATGGATTACGTGGACTGTTACGCCCCATAACGCTTGCACTCTTCAACTAAGGTGAATAAAATTCAACATTGACTTGAAGAACAATACACTTCCAGCTTTCTGACGCTTGCGTTTGATTTGGCATCCTCACAGAGCCAATTTATTATTGATTGCCCTGCTTCATTACAGATATTTGTTCTCTTCTCTTCTTGAATGCCATTCAAATCAATAACCTTTTTACACTCATCAGTGCCTTTTTGGCAAATGGGATTGGATCAAAATACATTTGAGCTTGCTTTTTTCTTGCACACGTAAGGGCAAACATCTCTACAGAAGGGAAGTTTTCTCTGAAGTATGTTAAAAACCACCATCTCATCAGGTAATCTTGTCAGGTAAAGTAGTATCTTTACAATACTCAATTCAAACTAGAACTGACCAGGTCCTTTGCTTCTAGGACCCAGCCATACATATTCCCTGCTTGCTTTGGATTTGTTTGGGTGTCACCCAAGCAAACAGGCTCTCAACAGCCCCTAGAACTTCTCAAGGTAAGTAGGAGCTGTCATTATTTATTCTTGGATCTTTGTGTAAGTTCCTTGCTCAATTGGGTCTCCAATTGAGCAAGGAACTTATCTGATCTCATTATTTTTCAACCAGCCTAGATAGGTGACTGATCCGGGCACTTTTTTTTTTTTTCTCTTGGGTTGGATTGAGATAACAGGCCCTCAACAGCCCCTACCACCTCTCAAGGTAAGTAGGGCTTTTATTCTTATGTTGTTCCTTGCTCAATTGTGTTGCCAATTGAGCAAGGTAGAGACTGACACATATGTATTGGGGTGCAGGCTTAAAAATTGGAGAATGCTGTCGACGAACCGATGGCCAACCTATCAACCAAGTTGGTTCATCAGGCCAAGGTCCCTGAGCTAGCTGAAACGGTTTGACGGTATCAAACATGCCAACAATTCTGTACCGTTGATGGCTTGGACCACTTTCAAGCCATCAACGGTACAGAATACATCACGGGTTGATTTTTTTTGCCAAAGATAACAGCTCGCACTGCGACTCGCTCAACACTCCTGCACGGCACCCTTCCTCGATAACACAGAATCAATCCTTGCTATGGCAGACTCCCATTCAACCATTGAACGCACGGATCTTCAGAGCAAGTATGAAATTGATGAGAGTCTAGATCCCGTTACCACTGAACCACAGCAAGAAAGGACAAAGCCCTGCAAGATCTTTGTTAACAATGACAAGCTTACAGCCAAAGAAGCGTTGAAGCTATTGAAGGCACAAGTGAGCGACTTTGCCCGCGTCTGCAAGGTTGGTGTCATAAAGTCTTCTCATCACAACTATGAACCACTTCTCAAGCTCTTTTACCCCACCTAGGCCGTTGCTAGAGGAGACCTATTGCAGACTGTCACCATCAATGTGCAAGGTCATGATCTGACAGAGCTCAAAGCTGTTGTCAACGGAATGGTTCAACAGCTCAGGTGTTTCGCTGGAGAAGTAACAAGGGTGTCTATCGAGGTACGTCAGCCCTCATGGCTTCCGTCTTCCAGATTGCTCATCACAAAAGATATTTAATTTCTCTGCAAACCCAACACCCTCAGGTCGGAACCGAAGGTGCGTGGGTTAACCAAATCTCAAATTTGATTTAACCAGCTAATGTGATTCTTTCTCTTACGGCTGCCAGGTAGGCTAGGAGGGCAAGCAGTTGTTGAAGGTGCCAAGGGCGCCTGGCGGCAACTTACAGATGTCGTCAATACCCTTGCCGCCAACCTCTCTGAACAGGTACGTGCCATTGCAGCGGATCACTTGAGATTGTTTGCCGAGGAAGTCAGCCGAGTAGCGTTAGATGTAAGTTTACTCCATTTATCTACTGGTTTCGGTACTGATTTGCTCATCCATTATGCATTTGGTACGCGATAGGTGGGAACCAAAGTGAGGAGTATAGCTACTGTCACTTCTGCAATCGCCGCTGGGGACCTGAACCACAAAATTGAAGTCAAAGTCAACCACGCTTCCATTGATTCCTCTTGCCGCCCCGGCAACACACGCAAATGGTCTCGACCAGCTACTTCGGACAGGTTGTCCTCTTGCCAAACAGCCGCTTCTAAGCAACCTGCGACTGCAGGAGATGTTACTGTCATGGAGCTTGGCTACGATTCATACGTCGACAAATCAGACCTCTCCGTTCCTGAACGTGCAGGCAACGCAGTTGTTGGCTCAGGCCCCCCTACTTCCATGGAGACCTCTAGTGATGCCAATGCAAACATAGTTTCCAATTCTTCATCAGCCGTTTTCCAACATCCACGAGGTGAGTCTCCCCTATTTATCTCTCCTTCTCAAGGAGACTACTTATTCCCTCAAGCTCAGGCCTTGAGATCACTATCATCCTTGCATTGCGTTGTTTCACGGGAGCTGTGGCCAACCCGGGGCCCCGACAAAGGCCATCCACTTCACCCCAGGAATCTTTGGCCGCTGAACCTCACCAACCACAAGAACGCTTGCCAACCCCCTCCCCAATCCAAGCTGATGTGCCGCTGTCTGTTCAAAGATCAATTACAAACTGTAACATCCATTGGCGATGTGCTATTCCTCTTGATCTAGAACATTCACAGCACATTAGTGAGGAGCAAGGAGGGGATGATTCTTGCCACCAGGACCCGCCATCACCACGCTTGCCGACCCCCTCCCCAATCCAAGCTGATGTGCCGCTGTCTGTTCAAAGATCAAGTACGAACTGTAACATCCATTGGCGATGTGCTATTCCTCTTGATCTAGAACAGTCACAGAACATTAGTGAGGAGCAAGGAGGGGATGATTCTTGCCACCAGGACCCGCCGTCACCTTCCTTTTCAACGTACAATTTGGATTCTGATAGCACCTTATCAGACGCTGGCTCTACCGACAATGAAAGCAGTGACCACAATTCAGAATCATCCGATTTATCCTTGAAGAAAGTCAAACTCACCCGTACACCTCGCCCACCTACTTGCAAGAAACACTCCAATCCAAATCCCCACATGCCTCCTAACATGTCTCAGATGGAATCAAAGTCTTGCGTAATTTGTCAAATCTATCGCCAATGTGATCACTATTGAGAACAAGATATACATGGCAGCAATGGGTTCAATGAAGCAGAAGGTTCTTGTCTGGCTCCGCAATCACACCTCAGTAAAAATCAAAGGAAGCGGAAAAAGTACAAAGCCGCCACTCAACTTCTTCGCCGTCAACGTGCCAATGTACATTTTGCTGGCCAGTCCCATATTCCAGTCCACATCTCAATTCCCAATCCAAATGCCAAAATCCGATTCTTCAACAAGTCATTTATCTGCTGGGCCGATGGAGCTTGTAAGAAGGTTATTGCTGTGGTAAAGTTCCGACCATTCTCAACCATGGATGCAAAACTCAAAGAACAATACCAAAATCTCAGCCAACATCTCATCCAGCAGGCAAAATTCCAAAATTCCAATAAATCCAACGGACCAGAATACTCGGGTGAAATGTACAGTCTGGGATGGCAAAAAGGTTACGAGGCACAATCCCAAATTGGTATAACAGGCATTTCTTCCAAAGTTGCTACAGATCGACACGGTTATGAAGCGCTTCAAAAGGATGTTCCAAAAATCGATAAGTTTCTTGGCCGGTGCTTCCGATCTGTATCCAAACCCCTATTCCGTGAGGTCCAGAAACAACACATTTGACTCAAAGCCCCTGGACTAGCTCCCCAATATTCAGCCCACCGCAAAGGATTCACCTCACACCTGTCGTTTACCCTTGGCCAGTTTGCAAACACGCCACACCAAGACACCGATTCTTCACCCTTCAGCTTTATCCTATGGATTCCCATTGAGAAACACACTGGGAAGCTAGTTGAGAATAATCTTCAAGTCACAGGAGGTGAATTTGTCTTTCCAGACGATTCTTGTGGCATCAACTTTGCAGGATTTGATGGTATAGTTGAGTGCGCATGGAAAGCCACTGCTTATTCTCACCTGACTCTTCCCTCAAAAACTGCTCCCAACTCTTCACATACACAAATGGGGTTATCTTGCCAACTGCCCAAGAAAACCCAAAAAGCCATTCAGCTTATTAGAGATGGTCACTATATTAATCATCCAAATAAAAGCAAGTGGACTATTAGAGATATGGATGCTATTTTAGATAACTCTTTAAAATATAATCGATAGTTTGCTTTTTTTATTTTCTTTCTAATGTGTAACATGCAATGTTTCAAATGATTTGTTGGGTGCAAACAAAGCCAAAAAAGGTGGACTATTTGAATAAATTTGCCAAGCGTTCAATCTCTTCTGTACTCTTCCCATGAGCCACACACTGAGTCACCAGGTCATACTTCTTACCAATGTGCTCCTGATAAGCCAAACATTCCATCTTGGCCATCTCAAACCTTCGGTCCTTATCCTTCTCCTCCCTTTCCCAGTCTAATTTCCTCTTGTCTAATTTTATTCCTTGTTCCCACTTCTTTTCCTCTAATTTAACTCCATTATCCCACTTCTTCTCCTCAAGTTCAATTGAGTGGTTAAATTTCCTTTCCTCCAACTCGACCCCCTTATTATTGTTGTTGACCTGTCGTTCAAACTTCAACATCTCAAAACTGAGGGTGTCTCAAGCCACTTGTGACTTTCCTAATAAAGAATAAGTTGAAGAAGCATGTCAGTTAAATAAAATTGGAACAAGGATTACATCTCCAACTGGCCTTCATCCCTCTTCAACGCATACTCTTCATATTGAGAAAAAGGATTGGGGGTGTTGGGCCCTGAGGTTGATCGGCTCTTAGGATTGATATTGGCACTGTTGGATGCCCTTCGCTTGTCCTTGGGTGTTTGACTTGGCAACGGTTTATTTGAATTTGCAGGAGAATCCAATGCAGCATTGTTAGGTGTCAAAGTGGTGCATGATTTGTTTTTCTTCTTCTTGCAGGGTGACTGAGTATCTTCTTGAGCATCAGATGGACAGTAATCCTCTGAATCACTTGTGTCAAGGGCCCTTTCTTCGGCAGTGAGGGAATTCACAGCCCTTCGATAGCGCTTAGATGATTTAACCTTTCCACTAGGACAAATACTTGCTTCCTTTCCTTGCTAATGTCAAACATGGGAAGAAATGGGGCTTTAGCTAATCAATCAAAAAACAGTGAATAATTGATCCAATAACAAACCAGGATTGCCGCTTCATTTTCATCTGACGGATTGTCACAAACACTGGCCGGTCCAACTCTTTCCTAAATTATTTAGTGGCAAGGTCAATTGTTTGAAGAAGAAATGGCATAAGTGATAAAAAGAAATTCAAACACACCTCTTCACCGTCCCTGCCTCCTTCAGACCTATTCTCATTTGTTTCTAAAGGTTCCAAGATTACTGACTAAGTCATCACGTATAAACAATATTGAACATATTAGCGTTTATCAAAAAAGACAATGAAACAACTGATCAATCTTACAACTGGAGCCCTAGAGTTATTGGAATCCACAGATACATTATCTGAGTCATCTTTATCAACATTTTTGTCCAAGTTGTTGGCCTCGGGACCAGAAGAGTCAGAGCTCTCATCACCGTTTTGAGCATTGACTTTGTACAAGGGTGTCACAAACGGTTTCTTACCCATCAGCTGATGCATAGCATGGAAATGTGGACACATTTTGTTGAGCTTCTCGTCAATGGTGATAATTCCTGCCAATCGGTCTTCATCGGTGAGTCCAAAGCCAGTGGAGAGGGATTGGGTATGTGTTTTCTTGTACTTGTCCTTGTAGCTGTTAAAACGATCCTTCATCTGCCTGGCCGTTAGATTGATTTGTGAAGGGGATTGATTTCTCAGATTGATTGCCATAAGCTCGAATCCGTTAATCTTCCCTTTGGCTGGCCTTCCAACCACCGGTGCCTTACCAGTTCCAAAGCACAAATCATAATTCTTTTGGATTTTGAGCCAGTCAATGATTATGAGGAAGTCGTCCTTCTTCAGGTGAGAAGAAGTTTTTCCGGTTGTATCATCGTCAGAGACATGTTGTGCTCGCTTCTTGATGGGTTTCTTCCTGCTTGCTGAAGTCTTTGGTATCACTTTTCCTTTTCCGGTTATGAATTTATTCGTTTTTTTGATAGGCATCGTTCTGGGATCAGGGAATGATCGATTAATGTTTTTTCTGCAAGCAAGTTTATAATCGACTAAACTTACCAAATTTTGAGGAAAACTGAAGAACAAGTTTGGGTTTGTTATTGGGTGGAGTTTTATTGGCAACAATTTATTGTTGGTTGGGGTTGAATCGTGGAGGATTATTGATTGTATTGGGAGTTTTATTGGCAACGATTTATTGTTGGTTGGGGTTGAATCGTGGAGGATTATTGATTGTATTGGGGTTGTATATTGCAAGTTTGGATCCTGAGTTGTGATTGGTTGAAATGTGGAGGATCGTGGTTTTTGTAATTATATTGGTGTTTTTGTTGTTGATACTTGACACGTCTAGTGCAAATAATGGCATTATTTGGAATTTTTATCCACTGGTTTCATAATTGTGGATTTGGTGAAACCCGTTGATTAGATAATCGTGGATTTGGTCATATTTGATACCCCCTATTGTAAGATTAAAGGCCAGATCAGAATTATCAAGTGAATTTGGGTAAATATCTACTGAAATGACAGATCCACAAAGATTTTTACCACCAAAAATGGTCCACCCATCCACACCAAGTGGGGTGATTGTGTGCAAGTCCCTGGTTCTGTTGTGAATAAAGTATTTTCCAGTGGTAAAGTGCTATTCAATTTGTTTGTGTAAAACAAATTGGCTTGTTTGGTTTGTCACCAAATAGATGCTACTGATCTGTGACTATACTTTTCCCTCACTTTGTGTTGAGTGGTTCAAAATCTATATTAGTACTTGGCAGAAAATCTGTAGCAATTATCCACAAGTGAGTCTTCATGCATGGTTTTAGTAAAAGATAATAGGGGGTATCAATGTGACCAAATCCATGATTATCTAATCAACAGTTTTCACCAAATCCACATTTATGAAACCAGTCAATAAAAATTTCAAATAATGCAATTATTAGCAGTAGACGTATCAAGTATCAACAACACAAACCCCAATATGATTCCAAAAACCAACAATCCTCCACAATTCAACCAATCACAACTCAGGAGTCAACCTTGCTAAAATACAACCCTGATACAACCAATATTCCTTCACAATTCAACCCCAACCAAAAATCAATCCTCCCCAATACAACTCAACCCAAACACAACCCCAGATTTATTTGTCAAATGTCCTCAAAATTTGGTAACATTTTTTGATTGTAAACTTGCTCTTGAAAAAAAAATTGATCCATCATTCCTTGATCCCAGAACAATGCCTCAAACAACCCCCAAGAAATCTATAACCCAACAAGTGATATCAAAGAAGTCAGCAAGCAGGAAGAAACCAATCAATGAGCAAGCACAAAATTTCTTGGGTGATGATACAACCAAGAAAACTACTACTCACCTAAAGGAGGACAACTGTCTCATAATCATTGACTGGCTAAAAATCCAAAAGAATTATAATTTTTGATTTGGGACTGGGAAGGCACCTGCAGTTGGAAGGCCGGCCAAAGGAAAGATTAATGGATCTGAGCTTTTGGAAATCAATCTGAGAAATCAATCCCCTTCAAGAATAAATCCAACCCCCAGGCAGATGAAATATCATTTTAACAGCTACAAAGACAAGTAAAAAAAAATGCATACCAAATCCCTCTTGACTGGCTTTGGACTCACTGATGAAGACAAATTGGCAGGAATTATAAATATTGAAAAGAAAGTTGACAAAATGTATCCACATGTCCATGCTATGCATAAGCTGATGGGGAAGAAACAATTTGTGACACCTTAGAAAAACGTCAATGCTCAAAACAGTGATGAGAGCTATGAGTCTTCTGATTCTGAGGAAAATTATTTGGTTAATAACAACTTGGACAAAAATGTTGAGAAAAATGACTCAGGGCTGGAGCCGTAAGATCAATCAGTTGTTTCATCATCTTTTTTGATAATTGCTAATATATTCAATATTGTTTATATGTGATGACTTCGTCAGCAATCTTGGAAAAATTGGAAGCTGGTGAGAATAATTCTGAAGGAGGCAAGGAAAGTGAAGAGGTGTGTTTGAATTTCTTTTGATTACTCATGCAACTTTTTCTTCAAACCATTCAACTTTCCACTCAATAATTTAGGAAGGAGATGGACAATCCCGTGTTTGTGACAATCCATCCAATAAAAATGAAGTGGAAATCCTGTTTTTTTATTTGACAAATTGATCACTGTTTTTTTATTGATTAGCTAAAGCCCCATTTTTTCCCGTGCTTGAGATTAGCAAGGACAGGAAGCAAGTAATCCTTCTAGTTGAAAGGCCAAATCACATAAGAAAAATTGAAGGACTGTGGATTACATCAATTCCCAATAGAAGTAATTCTGAGCATTACTTGACATCTGATGTTTGAGAAGAAACTCATTCACCCCGCAAGCAGAAGAAAGATAAATTGTGCACCACTTTGAAACCTACAAAATCTGCATTGGATTCTCTGGAAAATTTCAATAAATCTTTTCCAAATGGAACACCCCAGAAGCTTGATAGGAATAATCAAAGGGCATAAAAAAGTGCCAATATCAATCCTGATTCCTAAGAGCCAATTTAACTCAGGGCCAAATACCTTCAATCATTTTTCAAAATATGAAGAGTATGCATTTGAGAGGGATGCAGGTGTGTTGCAAATAAAATCCTTCCTCTGAAATTATTTCACTTATGTTCTTCTTAAGATTAATGCTTCATTATGAAAAGGCTCAAGTGGATTGTGACAGCCTCAGTTTTGAGATGATGAAGTTTAAAAACAGTTTAATATCAATAATAAGGGGGTCCAGTTAGAGGAAACAAAGCTCAACCACTGAATTGAGCTTGAGGAGAAGAAGGGGATCATGGAATGAAATTAGAGGAGAATAAGTAGGAACACATAATAATATTAGAAAAGAGGAAAATAGACTGGGGAAGGGAGGGGAAGGATAAGGACCAAAGGTTTGATATGTCCAAGTTGGAACTTTTGGCTTTTCAGGAACACATTGGTAAGAAGCATGACCTGGTGAACAAGTTTGTGGCTCATGGGGAGATTACAGAAGAGATTGAACTCTTGGAAAGTTCATTCAATAGTCCACCTTTTTTGGCTTCCTATCTACCCAAAGAATCAACTGAAACATTTCACGTCATGTGTTAGACAGAAAGTAAAAAAAGTAAATTATCTGTTATATTTTAAAGAGTTATATAAAATAGCTTTCATATCTCTATTATTCCAGTTTATTTTAGTTGGATGATCAGTATAGTGACCATCTCTAATAAGCTGAATAGATATTTGGGTTTTCTTGGGGCGTTGATAGACGCACACCAACAGCGTACGCCAACGCCAACCCGCACACCAATTTTTTTTGGCGTGCAGGGCCTACACGCCAATGTTTTTTGGCGTGTAGGGTCTACACGCCAAAAAAAAGGGCGGGTACGCCAAAAATGGCGTGTGGTTCCCACACGCCAAATAAAATTGGCGTGTAGGGCCCGCACGCCAATTGTTTGGCGTGCGCTCCCACACGCCAATTGTTTGGTGTGCGCTCACAAACGCCAATTGTCTGGCGTGCGGGTCCCACACGCCAATTGTTTGGCGTGTGGGGATCCCGCTCACATAATCGAATGGGAGGGCCCATTCGATTACGTGAGCGAGCCCCTTCCCGGCTGTGGGGATCCCGCTCACATAATCGAATGGGAGGTCCCATTTGATTACGTGAGCAAGCCCCCTCCCGGCTGACGAGGTTATGCAACCTCGTCAGCCGGGAGGAAGTCCTCCCGGCCGACGAGGCTATACAACCTCGTCGGCCAGGAGGACTTCCTCCCGGCCGGCGAGGCTATACAACCTCGTCGGCCAGGAGGACTTCCTCCCGGCCGGCAAGGCTATACAACCTCGTCAGCCAGGAGGACTTCCTCCCGGCTGACGAGGTTATACAACCTCGTCGGCCAGGAGGAAGTCCTCCTGGCCGGCGAGGCTCGACGAGGTTGTATAGCCTTGCCGGCCGGGAGGAAGTCCTCCTGGACGACAAGGTTGTATAGCCTCGTTGGCCGGGAGGACTTCCTCCTGGCTGACGAGGTTATACAACCTCGTTGGCCAGGAGGACTTCCTCCTGGCTGACAAGGTTATACAGCCTCGTGCCAGGAGGAAGTCCTCCCGGCTGACGAGGTTATATAACCTTGTCAGCCGGGAGGGGGCTCGCTCACGTAATCAAATGGGCCCTCCCATTCGATTATGTGAGCGGGATCCCCACACGCCAAACAATTGGCGTGTGGGACCCGCACGCCAAAAAAAATTGGCGTGCGGGGCCTACACGCCAAAAAAAAAGGGTGTGTGAGACCCGCACAGAGATAATGATGAGATAATAGGGAGAAGGAATAGTAGTGAGAGAGAGATTTGAGAGGAATAAGATCGCGTGTTCCTAATGACATGATTGCATCGTAGATAGAAGGATGAATGATAGATTCATTGTTCTCGTTAGCAAAGAGCTTATGAGCTGTCTGTGATTAGAACCGTCTAGTTAGATCGGTTTTTCTTTTTCATTACTCACACTCACTAATGCTTTGTGGTTGGCTATTTAGTCCTTTTCAGGTTGTTTTCAATCCTTTTCTTTTTTCTACATGAAGCTACAGTTTTCTGGTTTTATCTTCAAGTAATATTTAAAAACAGTCTGAGTTCTATTACAATTAACAGTTGAACGGCGCTACCGAACAACTTGTACACCGGACAACCTGACTCCTTGACTGATCTCCATACTCTGAAGAACCAGAACTCCTTTAGGAAACAATGGAAACCATCAACTCGTCCATCCTAAAAACCGTCATCAAAGGGATTCCTTTACTCACAATGGAAAACTATTCGCATTGCAGACGACGAGTATTCAATTTTCTAGACATCGTCAAATTAAAAGGAGGCCTCACATCGGACTCCACAAAGCTTTCCAAAGAGGAGAAAGAGGAGGATCACTTTCTCAAAGCAATCTTAGTTGCAAAGATCAAATCAAACGTACAAGCAAACATGGTTGACTCAACCAACAAAGACAACGCCAAACTCATGTGGCTCTTTATCGTTAAGTTCTTTGCGTTGAATCAAGCATCAAACAAATCCCGCGTTTTTCAATTGTTTCTTTGAGCTCCATACACCCCAAACGATATACCTGTATTCATCACAGCAATGAAGAATTTTCAATCCCAACTCATCAAAGTAGGTTGGAACTTCTCCGATGACGCCATCGGGCACATGGTGTCAAAATTTCAGCCTTTCTGTCCGCTCACAATCTCCTAAATCTCTTCATCAAAATTCTCATTATTATTAAATCCCAATCACTCTGCCATCAAGCAGTTTTATTTTCTTATCACTCAATATTATTGTTTTATATCACTCTACCAATCAGGTAGTTTTAACTTCATCACTCTGCTATTTGGCAGTTTTATTTCTCTCTAGTATTTAGCTAGATTTGCATCACTGTCACTGCTTATGCTTGTATACTTTACAGCATATGCTTTTATTTGTTTCAAGAAAACCACATGTCTGCCATTCCTTTTGTTTTGTATTTAGCCAGAGTATTTGTCAGCTGAAATAAATCATCAAGTTTGAGCATAAAATTCTTTTTCATCCTGATCACAGCTCCTTGGTCCAATCAGACCCTCCACAAACATTGCCCCCTTTCTCAAGCCTTATTTTCTGAAGGTGAAATCCCAACACGTTGAAGGAATTCCCTTACTTACAATGTATAACTACACTCACTGGCATCAGAGATTCAACGATTACCTAGACATCATCGGCCTCAAGGAGACAATGGAATCCAACAATGAATTTCTTGTGGGATAGATTGGCTGTTGCTGAATCATTTTCACTGGTTGCATTTTCAGTAGGAGCAGTTTCTGAGAGAGAGAAATATGAATTTAAATCATAGGTTGAAAAAGAAGGTTGCAGTGGCTCCTGGAAATGGGATTTATCCCCTCCTTTGTCTTCAATAATGTGATTTGACTGTTCTTGATCAAGATTAAGAGCACATTGCCAATGGATTTTACAGTTCTTACAAGATCTTTGAGCAGTCACTGGCACATCAGATTGGATGCTGGAGGGGATTTGCAAGGGGTTGTGAGGCCAGTTGGGTTCAGAGGTCAATGTTTTTTCAACCAAGTGCTTGTTGTGAGCTATGGTTTTTGTAACTTTTGGAGGGATCATTGACAAGGATCTAAACAATGGAGTGATTTGAAGGTGTTAATAATGCCCAAAAATGATAAAGATCAAGATTAAAAGAATTCTAACATTGACAATGAAGTGATTTGTGGGTTTTGATAATTCCCAAAAATGATGAAGATCAAGATTAAAATAATTTGATAAGATTCAGTATTAGTTGGAGTGATGTTAGATTTCAGGAAAACAGATATTTGAGTCAAGAAAAGTGGAAGAGTTTTTCCTTTCCTTAGTGATTGAAATAATCTGATTGAATTGAATAGAAATATAATAAGAATATACACTAACTCTAACCGGAATAATGAAGTAATTTGAGGGTGTTAATAATGCCCAACAATGATGAAGATCAAGATTAAAAGAATCTAAAAGGTAATAAGAGAGATAAGAGAGAAAAGAAAAATAAGTATATTAACATGAATAATATGATAGAAAATTAAACATGTAATGTTTATTGAAGTACCTGATAAGATTCAGTATTAGTCAGAGTGATTTTAGATGGCACAACAATGGAGATTTGAGTCAAGAAAAGTGGAACTGAGAGAGAGAGATATAGAGATTCAAGAAAAACAATAAAACATAAGCCTAGTTACAATTGATTTAGACCAATTGAAGAACTTACTAGTTTTTCCTTTCTTTAGGGATTTAAATAATTTGATTGAGTCAAGAAAAGAAAAATCAGTGCTGGGGTTGAGACCTTCAAGTTTGTATTGAGCTCTGATGTGGTGTTTGTATTGCATATGGTATTAAATATTGATCTGATTGCAAAAAGAAAAAGGGAAATTCAATAGTTTCTTTCTGAGGCTTGGAAAAGCTCAAAAGATTTTGAGCCGGTCAGGGCTCCTGAGGGTCCAGACAAATACAAATTGGCTGGGTCCCAGTTGGTTCAAAATTAACTCATTAAAAACATATCATGACAACCCCTACTTACCTTGAGGTGCTGTAGGGGCTCTTGAGGGCCTGGTCTGCTGATCAAGGCCAAAAAATGGTCAGGAGGCTTTATCAGTTGCCAATCAGGCCTTAATGAAAAATAAAAGAGTTGGTTTGGTTCCTTTCTCAATTGGTTGCTGATCAAGCAAGGAACTTGAAAAAATATTCAAACAAACACATTGACAGCCCCTAATTACCTTGAGAGGGTGGTAGGGGATCTTGAGGGCCTGGTCTGTCAATTTAGGCCAAAACATTATAGGCTGGTCTCTACAGCTGATGGACCTGGTTAGTAATTTTTGAGCATTCATGAATGCAGGAACAACCACCCAGCTCACCTGTAGAGTTGGTTGGGGCACTTTAGGGGTTGGGCTGAGATCAAAGTAGGAAAAAAATACCAAGGAATAGTGTTGTTTCCAGCTTTGGAGGGATGGGAGTCTCACTGCTTGGTGGCTGGATTTCCAGTGCAATAAAGATGTTTTAGGTACTGTAAAAAAACCCAAATGGCTTGACAAAATCAAGTTTGGGTTCATAATCACTCATATGATCATGTATTAATCAGAAAAACATGAACACAAATCACTTTTTGAGAAAACTAACCTTCTGTAGAGATGTGTGTGCTTACTGGTGCAAGAAAAAAGGATTCTCAAACCTATTTTTATCCAATACTAATTCCCAAAACAGCACTAACGTGTGTGAAACAGTTATGGATTTTACTGACATTCAAGAACAAATATCTATCATGAAGCAGAGCAATCAAGATGAATTGGCACTATGAGGACCCAAAATCAAATTAAAGAGTCAGAAAGCTTGCAAAATATCATTCTGCATGGTAATGTTGAATTATTCTGCTTTTTTAAAGTTTGCAAGCATTATGGGGTGTAACAGTCCAAGTAATCACTGGGTTCCTTGTTTTCCAACAAGGGAGGCACTGCTTATGGTTTCTTTTCATCATAAATTCTATGCCACTGATCCTTGAGGTCTGCTAGACAATTATGCAGAAAAATGCAGGTGATGATCCACTCGACAGTTGCCTTCATCTCAAAAGTGTTCCTGATTTGTGATTGAATCTCTTGCAAACCGGAAAATCAACCCTTTAGAATTCCAGGCATTGATAAATGCCTGCCCATCGGTGCACGCCCACGCCCACGTACGCCCTTAAAAAAAAGGTGTGCGGGTTGCACGCCCATCCTTGAGCGTGGGCACGCCTGTAGATGGGTGTGCAGTTCGCACGCCCATCTACAGGCGTGCGACACCCCCAAGGATGGGCGTGCAGCCGCACGCCTGCCGGGGAGGACTGCAAGCCCCTCAACCGGGAGGGATCCCTCCCGGTCGAGGAGGCTGTATACCCTCCTTGACCGGAGGGATTCCCTCCAGTTGAGGAGGTTGTACAACCTCCTTGACCGGGGGGGATCCCTCCGGCCGAGGAGGTTGATTCCCTCCCGGTCGAGGAGGGTATACAGCCTCCTCAACCAGAGGGATCCCTCCCGGTCGAGGAGGCTGTATAACCTCCTCAACCGGAGGGATTCCCTCCGGCCGGGGAGGTTGTACAACCTCCTCAACTGGAGGGAATCCCTCCGGTCGGGGAGGTTGTACAACCTCCTTGGCCAGATATACCCGGTCGAGGAGGCAGTATACCCTCCTTGACTGGAGGGAATCCCTCCGGTCGAGGAGGCTGTATACCCTCCTTGACCGGGAGGGATCCCTCCCGGTCGAGGAGGCTGTATTCCTTGACCAGAGCTGATGTCATGCGTACATTCTTGTGTACGCATGATATCAGCATGTATATAGGTAGGGGCACGCCCCTGCCTATACACATAGAAAGGGTGTGCGGTTCGCACGCCCTTTTCTGAACGGGCAGGGCGTGCGACTGCACGCCTGAAGTGTCGCACGCCAATGGGCGTGCAGCCCACACGCCGATAAAAAAAAGGCGTGCGGGCAGCACACCTTTTTTTTTATTGGCGTGCGTTGGGCGTGGGCGTGCATTTATCAATGCCCTAGAATTCCAATGACCTGGTAAACTTGATTGGGCTAGATGGTAATTGAAATCCAAAGTCTGTTATATAAGAAAATCAGAAACTTTGTAAGCTGGAATGGTAGGTTGATCACTTGTATAAGCAGAGTCAGCCAGGAGGAATTGGTTTTGATCAAATAATAATTCTGGATTTTGAGCAAGCTTCATATTGAAGAAGACATAAAAACTGTGACAGGATCCTGGGTTGCCTAAAATGTAGGACATGAACCTCTTGTTTATGTCACGCAAAAGGGTGACCAAAATTGAGTATCTGCATGGAAACAAAACAACTCATCAGCTAAGAATCTATAAAATAGTGGAACCAATGCAAATTATCCAACCTTTTTTTTCAATCCCAGTAGTGGTTGCCATCCATTGGTGGCTTTTGACTCAGTGGAATGGTTGTTCCATTGACAAAGACAACACATGCAGGGAAGCTTTCCTCTTGCATAACCTGAGATTATTCTCTATGCACTTCTTGATTTGGCCATGATACCAAGTGTGAGTGTATTTGATAAAGAATCTTGATCAGCCAACAGGTGTAAAGGGTTATTGTTCCATAGCCAACTTGGAAGAGAATCTTGAGTCTGAAAACAGAATCCCCATTTTTGTTTGATCCACAACAGCACATAGGAATAGAAAGTTGTACTGATGAGTCTTTTTGAGGATTCTGAGAGTAGTTATAAAAGATTGGATTTGATTCAATCAGGTGAAGAAGATTCAGGAAGCATGGGAAAAACATCTGAAAAAGCTGGAGGAAGCATGATTGAGGAAGTTCTTGAATGATTGACAGGTCATATCAAGGATGAAACTGTGCAGTGGTGCCTCTGGCAGCAAGATATTGTTTCTGGAGTTTTGATCAACAATAAAACCAAGAAACATTCAAGTCCTGAGTCATTGTTATCTGAGTCAAAAATCAATACTGTTGCAGCAGAGTTGGCAGATTGAAATATTTGCTTGTCTTGAGAGGGTGCCTGGCGCATGTTTGGGTGGGGTGAAGAGTGATGTTTGCTTGGTTTGACAAGAGGCAATGGATTTAAAGGTGAAACATGAGCTGATGTGAGATGTGATATTAATTGGTTATTTTGGAAATGAAGGATTTGGAGGGAAAACCAGGGTTTTTCATTCTCAAAATCCGTGTGCTTTTAGCTACCTTGTTTTGAAGACCCATTGATTGGAACTTGTGAATTTGGCAATTTATAATCAACAGGTTTTAATGGTGGATTTGGTCATATTTGATACCTAATAAAGTGGTGGCCATACCACACATTCCCTTCATATCAGACCCTGATGAGTCTGGATTGCCTTTTAAGCTCATACAGAAACAATTCCCTGTAAATCTTGCTTTTTCACTGACAATGAACAAAGTTCAAGGTCAGACAATTGGAAATGTAGGTATTGTACCTCATGATCCTGTATTTAGCCATGGAAAACTCTATGTTGCATTGTCACAAAGTAAGTCCAGCCACACTACAAAAGTATTAGTCTCTCAACCTGAAATTGGGCTTCCTTCATATGAAACATCAAATGTTGTTTACAAAGAAGATTTTGCAAATTTGCAGAGGCCATTGTTGTATTAATTTTTTAGATTCTCATCCATTCTTTTTCTTTTTTTGTTTGCTTTGCTTTATAACTTTAATGTGCAATTTTTTCTTTTGATTCAATTTCACCTCATCTTTCCAAAAATACAAATTTATGCACCCTTCTCATCAAGCCCCCTTTTCTACTAGTCCTACTCCCAAAACCCAAAATTGGGGGCTATGCCATAGCGGATAATAATCATTCCCAGGTATTCCTAACCAATGAGCTCATCGACTGTGACACTTGAAGTTCGATCGGACTTTGGGCTAGCTCGGCAGGCTGTCCAGTTCCTGTCACGCGCTTGATGACCAGCATACAAAACCGAGACTGTTGACCGTCCGGCTAGTCTGCCTCGAACCCCTCCCGTGTCAGTCACAACCTCAAGAATAGTTAAGGGTTCTTTCGAACTCCCCCCTTTCTTCTTAAGCCAGTCAACAACTTCAGCAAACTTGAACGGATTTTCAGTTTTTACAAAAACGGTGGTTCAACCCGACCTCCCCTTTGATTAAGCATTGGCCCCGATATCTAGCAACAAAGGCTTATTCATCTAGGCTGCTGGTCGGAACAAGGAGTATCCTAAAGGGATTGAACTCAGTTGCTTCTCTTATCATATTCGGCTTCAACCGATCACGAGTTGAATATCTCAACTAACTGTCGAGTAACCCATCGACCGACCTTCTCATCTCTCCAATCGAAATCCATCACGACTACAGACCTTCCTCAGCCTCCCAGGTGTGAATCATTCATAACTCAAGTCAAATTTTCAGCAATATCTGACTTTTCTACACCATTTTCGAAATACAACCCAATTTGTCGAACCCGCCAGTCGAGACTTTCAAACTAGGAGAAAAAGGGAGGATTAAAAATCGACCTCCGATCTCGTATTCCCTGATCGTGCCTCCACCTTTTCTTCAAGACCCTGAACTTGCGGCACCATATCACACAATCTTATCAGTCCTCTCGATCCAGCACTATGGAAGAATTGTTAAACCCAGCCTCCGATCCGATTTTAATCGATCAAGTGGTTGAAGCTGCTTTCAACACTCAAGGCCCACAACAAAAACAAGCCATGGCTATCCTTGCCCAATTTCAAGAACTACCGGATTCCTGGCAAAAAGTGCCGATGATACTGGAAAATAGTGTCTCTCAAAATTCAAAGGTAGGTATCAGCACGTCGAGGATCTTCAAGACGATATTTTGAGTGCTTGATCAGTCTCATGATCGGCGCGTGTCCGGCCTCACATCTCATATATTTTGGATCTCAACTGGGGTCCTTAATCCCTCTCTTGAATACTGAGCAATCAATACTGACGCGATGATTGTTTTTTTCCGTCATTTCAAACCTTCAGTACATTGCTCTTCAAATCATGGATAAAGTTGGTCACTCCTACCATCGGCTGGCCTTCCATTGCATATTTTATAATGATGTCTTCTAATCTTCTCGGACCTTTTTCTGACTCTCATTTTTTCTTTCTCCTGGCTTCTACGCGTAGCTAATTACTACAAAATGGAAAGCGCTTCCTGAAACTCAACGATCCGGTATCAAGGTAAGCATGGCTATCAACCTGTATCCAAGAGACATACACTTTGGCTTATGGCTATCTCGTTTGTTTAGAATTTCATTGTCGGTTACATCGTCAAAATGACCCGTGATGAAGCACAAATGGTGAAAGACAAGGCGTTTGTAAACAAAATGAATTTAATATTGGTTCAAGTGAGTGTCAAACCAGATAAAATAATAGAGTACCTTTTCGCTGTTAACTCGAAACAATCATACCGTCTAGATTTTGAAGCAAGAGTGGCCCCACAACTGGCCTGGTTTTATTCCAGAAATCATTGCCTCATCTCGAACGTCTCTATCACTGTGCGAAAATAACATGGTCATCCTGAAGCTCCTTTCCGAAGAAATCTTCGATTACAGTGCAGAGCAAATGACTCAGGCAAAAACCAAAGCCTTAAAGAATCAAATGTGCAATGAGTTTGCCGATGTTTTCCAACTCTGCAAGTGAGTACAGCTCTTATCAATCTTGCTGCCCTCGCGTCGCTCATCATCATCCGACCTTTGACAGTGAGATCTTGGAGAAAGCTACCAAACAAAGTCTTATCACTGCGACTTTAGGTACACTTTTGCGGTTCTTGAATTGGATTCCGTTGGGTTACATCTTTGAGACAAGTCTGATTGACCATTTGATCAACCGGGTACGTTCAAATATTAAGCGCAG
This sequence comes from Puccinia hordei, assembly GCA_007896445.1. NCBI lineage: Eukaryota > Fungi > Basidiomycota > Pucciniomycetes > Pucciniales > Pucciniaceae > Puccinia > Puccinia hordei. The sequence goes on from RDRW01000273.1 coordinate 226,567, forward strand.
GCCCGAAGCCTGCTAAAAACAACTGATGGTCTATGTTTCCCATCAAAATCCTTAGTACCTAGAAGAGAGGCAATATCGTAACATCACCTTGAGATGCCTGGCTGAGATTGGATGTATAAAGGATGCCGGGCCCGAATATGATTCTAAATTTGTCTTGTTGCTCACGATGGTTATGTCGTCCGTCAACCGAATCTTGCCTCCCAATACCGACCTGAAGGAAATGTGGGACTCTCAACCTCAATATGAACAAGAGTTTGTCATGGCCCTGGCGGTATTTCTATGCAGTTTCTTGTTCAAGAATAGCAGGCTTCTCGAGGTTCCACAGCACCACGATTTACTGTGAGATTCCCGAGTTTCTTGCTTACCGACTAACTTCGTACTCAGATTTTCTGATGAGCTGCGTTTTTGCAGAGTCAATGTACACATGTATCTAGTGAAGATCTCGCAGGTTGACGATCGAGAGCTGTTTAAAGTCTGCCTAGAATACTGGTCGAAACTTGTCAAGGAGCTTTATGATGAACAGCAGTCGATCCCTACGGACATGGGGCCTTTGATGGGAATCGGTTTGAACCTGGTCGGAGGAGCCGGTGGCGTCGGTAGCACTAGCTCACATTTTGGTGGTGGTGGAGTCGGTAGCGAAGCTCACGGCCGAAAGCTTCTGTATCGCGATGTTTGCAGTAACTTACGGCTAGTATTCATCGAAAAAATGGTGAAACCTGAAGAGGTTTGTTCCAAGTCACACCAAGCTGCAAACATTCATGTCGGCGTGATTTCCTTCAAGATGATTCATTTTGCTCACATTCTTCCGTAGGTGTTGGTAGTGGAAAACGACGAAGGTGAAGTTGTACGGGAATTCTTGAAGGAGACGGACACGATTGTCTTGTACAAGGCAATGAGAGAGGTTTTGGTCTACCTGACCCATTTAGACGTAAGCTCCGCTTGTCTTTCAGAAGCATTAGCATATTTTCCTACTTGGTAAGCTCTCTGGCTGACAGACTCAGAACTCAGGTACCCGATACTGAAGAAATCATGCTCAACAAACTCGCTCGACAAGTGGACGGTTCTGAATGGTCATGGAACAATTGCAACACTCTATGTTGGGCGATTGGCTCGATATCTGGTGCCATGAGTACGCTGACCTCATGCTTGATCAAAATGTATTTTACCTCGGGCTCATGCGATTCGTACTTGTATTTTCTAGATGAGGAGTCCGAAAAGCGCTTTTTGGTCACTGTGATCAAAGACCTGCTAGGACTTACCGAGCTAAAACGTGGAAAGGATAACAAAGCCATCGTTGCATCTGACATCATGTACATCGTTGGGCAATACCCTCGTTTTTTAAAAGCCCATTGGAAATTTTTGAAAACGGTGGTGAATAAATTATTTGAGTTTATGCACGAAACGCACGAAGGTAAATCACTTCTCATTGATTTGCAAGCCCGACGTTTCAACAAAATTGATCCATTTCATGCGATATGTCACAGGCGTTCAGGATATGGCTTGCGACACCTTCATCAAAATTGCTCAGAAATGTCGCCGACATTTTATCACCCAGCAACCAGGAGAACAAGAGCCATTTGTAGACGAGATTGTACGAAACCTTGACAAGATTACAGAGGATTTATCCCCCCAACAAGTGGGCGCTGTCTCTCCTCAAAAGATGTTCGAACAAACTGACCAATTCGATTTGCCTCTAGATACATACATTTTATGAAGCTGTGGGTCACATGATTGCTGCTCAACCAAATAGGCCCGTTCAAGAGCGCTTGATTGCCGGTCTTATGCGAGCCCCTAACGCAGTCGTAAGCCAAGTCCCTTGATGTTTAGTTCAACTTCTGTGTTTTGATTCTCAATATTTTTTTACCTCCAACAGTGGGATCGTCTCATGCAGCAGTCTGCTGCTAGTGTCGACGTTCTCGCCAACCCAGATAATATCAAACTGTTATCAAATGTGCTCAAATGTAATGTTTCAGCGTGCATGTCGATAGGCTCCTTTTTCCAGCCACAAATCGTACGGATTTACATGGATATGCTTGGGCTATATAAAGCTGTTTCCGGTATAATAAGTGAAACAGTGGCTGCTGAAGGTATCATTGCAACCAAGACGCCGAAAGTTAGAGGACTGCGTACAATCAAGAAGGAAATTTTGAAACTAGTGGACACCCACATTCGACGTGCTGAAGACCTCAATAGTTTAAATGACACACTTCTACCTCCACTCTTGGATGCTGTATTGGGCGACTACAACCGAAACATTCCTGCAGCAAGAGACGCCGAAGTTTTAAACATCGTTTCTACAATTGTTATCCGGTTAGGTGTTAGTTTGTGAATATCTTTTATGCTTAGTAGCGACGTGTATGCTGACCTGGTTTTCATCTCCAATTCACGATTGGTGCAGCCATTGCTGACAGGAAAAGTGGCTGCCATCCTTGAGCTAGTCTTTGAGCCTACTCTTACGATGATCAACCAAGATTTCTCAGAATTCCCAGAACACCGAGTCGGGTTTTTCAAGTTGTTACGTGCAATCAATGCTAGTTGTTTCACAGGTCAGTCGTTTTTTGACCCCCACCCCGGTATTCACCCAGCTCAGATAGGAAACCCTTAGACTGATTTGGACAGTGTTTTGATAAAACATGATTATATGCGCATTACAAAAATACCAGCTTTACTGGCTTTGGAACCTAACAGGTTCAAGCTGATGATGGACAGTGTCATTTGGGCCATCAAGCACATCACGCGGGATATTGCTGACACTGGACTAGCGTTTGTCTTCTGTTTCAATTTCGGTCGGGTAGGAAGGGTTCTGACAGTGTCACTCTGGTTTCGCCTGCCTCATCTTCGCCCTTAGAATCCTTTTGGAACTTTTTACAAACGTATCCACTCATACGGATCCCCCGACTGCGGCCGCGTTCTTCCAACAGTACTACCTGGGAATCTTGCAAGATATTTTCTTCGTCTTGACTGATGCGGATCACAAGAGTGGTACGGCCTGTCCATGATATGATGTAATGTGATACGATAGTATACTGAAGGACTGTTTTGATCATGGATCAGGTTTCAAAGGCCAATCTCAAGTCTTGGCCCGGATGTGGGGTCTTGTCGAAAGCGCCTCGATTGCCGGCCCACTGTTCAACCCAGCCGAGCACGACGCAACAATGGACAACGCACGCTTTCTAAAGGAATACACTTTTAACCTCTTGAGCACAGCCTTCCCTCACGTCCAACCGTTGAGTCTAATGTCTTAAACTCTATCATTTGATAGGGCAATCAGAAAATCGATTTCGCTGTTCTGACCGCTTGTTAATTAACCCCTACAGTTTGATTATCCAACAATTCATCACTGGATGCTCGGAGACCTACAGCGACGCAGCTCGATTCAAGAGCAATCTCAGAGACTTCCTGATCTCCCTGCGCGAGTACTCAGGCACGAGCGATGGACAGCATCATGACTTGTTCCAGGAAGATAAAGAGGCTTTGGCTGCCGCGAAGGCTCAAGAACAGGCTGCTATCCCGGGGATGATTAAGCCGAGTGAAATCAAAGACGAGGATGAAGAAATTCTTTAGATCCCAGCAATTTTGTCCGCTATTCATCAAAATCAGACTTGATGCATCACGATCACGATTCAATCTTCTTTTGTTTGGTAACATGTCCAATTAAATATTTGTGATGTTTATAGCACGTTTTATAATCGCTTTTGCATTTTTTTTCATCAGGGTGCTACTTTTACACTTTGTTATGTTTTTATCTGGAAGAGAAACAAAGGTGATGATACTCTTATTCATTTCATCACTCGACACTTTCATATCCTTTTATTTTATTTTGAAAAAAAAAAAACATACATTATATAACTATCTCATGGTATCGCTACACATTCTCTTAAGCCCTGCCCCAACTGGGTTGAATAAAACATAAGTAATTATTGATCCGGAGGATCATTCACAGCTATTGGACCTCTGAACAAAGGAGGGACCTGGTGCATATTTTTTTAGTTGGTAAGTTAATGGTTTTAGGTAAGTCAACTTTGAACGCCCCAAATATATTAGTGCCAAAAAGGGCCATGAAAGCATAACTTGGGGTGCTGCTCAAGGCACTAAAGAATCAAGAAAAACATGGAGAGGTTCTTTATGGTCTTTCTTGTATACCTTTTTCTCTCCCCAATATTGATTCATCAAGTGCAATATACACCATGAAGAAATCTAGATAACTAGGTGCATAATAGGTGGTTAACCCATTGTAATTGGGAACATAACTATAACATAACATTTTTAGGTAAATATTTGCTTGATCAGCAGGTTAAATTGGAAGACTAAGTATGTAAACTATGACACTTCTGGTAAAGCAGAACAAGGATGAAGGATTACTGGAACAATGTAAAAAATGAATGAGAGAAATGTGAGCAGAGGAGAGTCCATAAAGTTCTTGCCTGTAATGCTGAGTCTTGAGATTCAGTTTTTAAAGCACTTTTATACTCACAGTGAATCCAAAACAACTTCCCCTCATTAATTTCTCAAGCCACATGTTCTTACCATACACATAAATCCCATTCTCCACCATGGATACAAAAGTGCAAGAATCATCAACCTGGTGATTATACATTTCACCTCCACATGAACACAATGCCCAACAAAATTGGATCCAACGTTTGCTGGGTTCTAAATGCTATGTGCTTTCACACATTTACTTTTCTCTTTGTTTTCTGTCAAACTATTTCCTTTCCTCTCTCTGTGCAATATGTAAACCAATTTATATCAGGGAAGGGTTTGTGGAAGATACTCTCTATGTAAACCAATTGATCTCAGGTAAGTGTTTGTCAAAGATACTCTCCTCATGATCCATCCACAAACATCACACCCAGGTTAGTCATCATTTTTTTACTCTCTTCTCTTATCTTCTGTTCTCTTCTGTTGTGTTTGATCTTTTTTGTGCTTGTAATGAAACTATCCTTTCACAATAATCACCTTTTGAACCCCAAAATATATCTTTCTGCCCCAGCACTCTTTGCAAAGATTTCCAGTGATAATTGGTGGAGCTGATTCCTTCCAAAAGTCCCACTTTGAGGAAGCAGGGAATCTTGTGGCAGAATTCCACAGGAAGTGCATCACTGGTAAAAAAAATCATAGATGTGCCTAATGTCTACTGTTTGTCACAAATAATCAGACATGAAATTATGTTAGATCTTTTCCACAGCTCAGAAAACTCATCCATAACTCAGTTTTAACTCAAAAAGACTACAGGAATACCTTCAGCTATGTGTATGAAACTCTGGCTTAATGTCTATGAAAAGTCAGGTGCTATCACTGTGCTGAAAGGCTATCAAAGTAATAATTCCAATTACTCTCTCTATAGTGTCCAAACTACGCACAGAGGATAACCTAAACTCCTTATAATTGTCAGATTTGATTTATTAATTAGTCAATCAGGAGAAGACTAACAGCTAACTGTATAGGTTTGGCTATCTTCTGTCTTTTTATGAAATATTTAACAATATAAATTGTTAATAAGCAGCTGGAAAGCACTTAAGCTGAGTGGCTACTGTCAGAGGTGGTAGTCTTGCAGCAACTGCTTTATAAGGAATATTTCAAGGTGTAAGAAGGGGATTTTCTAAGGTAACTTGATAATTATTCCAGTAGATAAGGTGAGTTGGATGATATAGGATAACAGTACTTATAGGAGGAGAATATTCAGGGTACTTAAATGTTGTACTGGGTGAATATGCTGATTATCCAATCCTAGGCCAGGAAATGACTTCCTTTTATATTCTAGAGGTCTTCAGGGAAAGGTTCTAGAATATTGTTGTAAATTCTGCTCTAATTTGTTACAATTCAAATGTACTATGATGCAATGAGAATTGTATTAAATTGAGCACAGTATTTTCTATGTCCAATTCATATAATAGAACAATATGAAATTACCATGCACTCAGGTAATTTCTTTCTTATTAGCATAAATATATTCTTCTTATATTTATTCAAATGGAATTGTTGTCTCTCAGCTTTTATGAAAATACTTTTCAAGGGGTTGATAAGTGCATGCCCACACCCTTTTTTGGGTGTCAGCACAATGCAGTTTGCACGCTGTGAGAACTCCTTTGGGACGGATGGCAGTTCTGTGAGGGGGAAATAACAATAGAATATTCAAACTAAGTAATACTACTGTTACAGGTGGTTTGAAAGACCTGCCCCTCTATTATACTACAAAGAATTCTTACAACAAAATTCATTTATTGTTGTGGCGTAAACTTATGATAGAGAAGACTAGAAGTAGCAATCTCTTATCAGACTTAGATCAGATATTTTTTAGCAAAGAAAAGATATGTATGTTCTGGGATGGATGATGAATCAATGTGAACTATTGAAGTTGTATTGCCTTCTTTCTTAACCTTCAGCTAAGGGAGAAATGTGATGATAACACTTTTGCTTTTAAGAGCACACCAAAGGGGCAACACTACTTATTTACCTGTTATTCTCCTCTGAGGTATGAAAGGTATTATCAAAGGGAAACCTTGATTGAGATCACTACTGGATGCTATGTGTTTTGTGAAAATATGAATAGAATTACTTCCCAAAAACTTGCATGAAACTGGAATGATTTTCTTTCTGGGAGGGAACAACCTCCCCTTTATATAGTAAAATATGAGGCATTTGAGCTGGTGAGTCCTCAAACAAGCATGTGATGAATCATGTGACTATAAAATGAGGCATTTTAGCTGGTGAGTCCTAGAATAAGCATGTGATGAATCATGTGACTATACGTGTGTCCCACATGTGACTATACATTAAGCTCTACTATGTACTTATACGTTTCACAAAACTTATTTTATTCTGAAAAGGTTTTGTCTAAGTGCAGCTGGCCCTGTGGTTTGAGAGAGTGACTATGGGGTAAATAACTGGTAGAGTCCAATTTTTCCCTGAAAAAACTAGGAATATCACTCCTTCTTGATATAAAACTATGCTTTTATGTACTTTTGATACTTGAACACCTTTAGCACACCACAACACCCATCTACAGGCGTGATGACACCCACCAAAGGTTGTGTGGCCAGGGGCGTGGATTTATCAATCCCCTACTTTTTAATGCATATTTTATATGGTTATTCCTTCTTCTCACCAAGTACATTTCATATATGATAAAGTACTAGTAGGAGTAGGAATTTAGTGGTGGTTTGAGTGAGTTACCCCTCTTAATTTTACATCCTGAGTTGATTGATCAAATAATAAATTATCATATGTTATTCTTTACAGTAGTAACACAGTATTTTTATTATGTTTTACAGCCAAGTCAGTTCTTAGGATACTATCTCTAGGGCAGACAGAAAACCTTAAATGTTTGGGCAATTGTTGCAATTTGAGGATGAGGTGCCCTGCATTCCAAGTATCACTGGTTGCAGATAGTACTAATTAGTTGAATTATTCCCTCTGCTTGAAACTTTGTTTTTTGAGCCTTTCATGTGCCACCATAGATAGCCAAGAGACCATTTTTACTTTGGGATTGGAAAAGAATGAGCAAGATGACCGCTAGGGAAATGAGTTGTTGTTGTTTTTCTTTTTTGTGAGGTTCAATTGGTTTGGCAAGTGCCAAGATCATGATCCCAAGCAGAGGAAAGTGGTGGCAAGTTACAATGGTACACTTACAACTCATCATCTTCAGAAAAGCACCACCCCTGACTTACCTTGCTGCACACCTATAAAAACACATAAGCTACATCCAATCAACCAAAATCCATGCCATGCCTTTCAGAATGCAATAAATTGATTTGAGACCTTCAGTTCCTTCTGATTACCAGTTTTGTGAGATCACAAATAGACCAACTGCACTACCAAGGGTGGTGGGATTGGGGAAAAGCATAAAGGGGGAGGGTGTAATGACTAGGGTTTTAATATTTTGCCTAGAACACAGTGTTCAGGAACATCTTAGACTAGCTAGGTGATAGCAACAGGCAAATGTGATGTGAAAGTAATGATTGGGTGATTTATAAAGGTATTTGAAATTGATTATTGTATTTAATAAAGATTTTATTGAAACAACAAATGAACAAAAATATTGCAATGGAGAAGGGAATACAACTGTGTGCACATTATTATTTACAGAGCATCCTGGTTTCTCTTGATCCTGTGATGTCTCTTGTTGTTGTTGATCCCTTAGTATAACCGTGGATCAGCTTTTCTGTAATACCTTGGGTGAAATCTATTTTTGCTTAATCTTTTCTTGCTAATCTTAATTTTCCTTCTTCCTGAACCTAACATAGTAGATTCCTATTATGTCATGTGAAACTTGTTTCTTACCTAGCTCTGATTCTTACAGGGGGTCTCACAATTACTTAAGAAGCATAAAATCCTAAAGTTATCACTCCCAGCCAAAATCTGTTGTTATGCTGTTAAGGTGTTAAATATGTAAGTTTTTGGCATCTTCAATTTTGAACACCATAATTGGTTGGATGCATCCTGGGATGAATTAAACTTAACCAATTATGCTGGCAGTGATATGTGCAGTGCAGGAATAGCAGCTACCAATTTTCACCTGCCATCTATTGACCTCAAAGGTTTCAGTGATGGCGACAAAAATAAGGATTGAAAATACCAATTTCTCAAATCTCTCAGGTAAGCTTCAACCTCCCATCGCAGGGTCGAGTCAAGCAAATATCACAATTTCACTCTTTCACCATCGCACACGCTCCCGTGTTGGTTACTGAACCAGTTGACTTGATTAGATTTCATCTTCATATACTTCACAAAATAGTGGACGGGGTGTCCTTTACAAGAAAACCTAGTTTGCATGGCCGGGCAGTCAATTGTCCCCGGGTGAGGAGTGCGATCAGCGAGTTGAGATGATATCTTGACGAGTGATTGAAGAGGATTCGCACATATCCTACATTTAAGAAGCATGCGTGGTTTTGGCCAATGTTAATTGATGGTAGAAAACATGAGGCAGTGAAAGTTACAAACCCTGAAGATTCCTGATTCTTGATCGTACAGGGCTAACGGCGTTCCAATTTCAACTGCTCGACCACCATCCATAACGACCTAGTGCGTTGGCAAAACACATATAGTACAGGTCAGCCCTCGGGCTTAATTTTCGGTGTGTAGTAGCCAGGTAGGTGGCGGATGACACTGACAATCTTATCATAGTTGATGACCGTCCTCAACCGATGGGCTATACATAGCAACGTTTTATCTCCAAATTCCTTTCGGATGGTTTCTTGTATCTTGGCATCTGTCTCAAAATCAACGGCTAAGAGGGAAAAAAAATCAGTGTTTGTATGAAGGCTAAGTCAGAGGATAGAAATACACTAACATGCTGTTGCTTCATCCAACACAATGATTTTTGAGTTCTTAACCAAAGCTCTAGCCAGAGATACCAAATTTCGTTCTCCCACCGAAAGGTTCACTCCTTCATCCTCAATAACACTGTCCAATCCATACCTCTCTTTAGTTCCTTCGAGGGAGTCGGTTTTTTGATTGAGACCTGATCTAGATAATGCATCCCACAAGCTTTTGTCATCGTACTCATCAAAAGGATCGAGGTTTGTTCTAATCGTTCCTTCGAATAGGATCGCATCTTGCGGAATGATAGAAATTGAGCGCCTGAGACGATCTAATCCGATCTTCCTGATATCCAATCCGTCAATTTTAATGCTGCCCGACTCCAACTCTGTGGTTCTGAATAAGGCCAGCATCAGTGAGCTTTTCCCAGCTCCAGTGCGACCAACTACTCCAACCTTCTCTCCTGCTGCAACATCTATAGACAACCCCTTCAGAACTTGTGGCAATCCCGGCCGATAGCTCATCACGATGGAATCGAATTGAATCGAACCGCCCAAAGGCCAAGTTGGATCAGGATCGGTATCGGGGAGCAGAGCTGCAGCCTCCTGTGGTGCATTTGTTTGATACCACAGGACCCGCTCCACTGAGTTGAGACTATTCTCAACTTCTGCGATCTGGCGAACCAGCCAGCTGAGTGACTGAGAAATAGTTTGGACATAAGTTAATATCAGACCAATTTGACTCGGGTTAATGGTTCCGGCTTGTGCCACTGATATAATCGCAACAATGAAAACCAGGACCGAGCCGAATCCTTCAAGTCGAATGCCAAGCCACTGTTGATTTGCGGTGGTCAAGTAATAAGCTCGGGTCTCGTGATCCATCAGACGGCAGTGTTTGGCTATTGATTTTGCCTTCATTCGATACGCCTTGATTGTGGTAATCCCATTCAGCGATTCGCTGAACTGAGCATAGAGCTTACTTCGAAGCAAGTTATTCAGACGCTGTATATCTCGAGCCGAAGGTCTATAAAAGCTGGCGAGAAGCCAACAGCATCCTGTGACACCTGCCATCGCTAGTAAGAAATAACGACTTGTAATTCCAATCAAGATGATAGCTCCAATAACTTGAGATGACGTTATCAAGGCCATCCTCATTGAGTCATTCAACCGATTGTCGATGGAATCCATATCCTGAGCGGAATCGCAAGAAAATGTAATCAAGGTTAGATAGGAGTCTGAAAGGTCATCTGATCAAACGTTACCACGCACCTTGGATAGTCGATTCATAATCCTCCCGAGAGGGGTAGTGTCAAAGAACGATAAAGGTGCCCTGGTTATTGCCTTCAATGCACTGTGATGTAAGTTTTTGGACGCACAAACACCAACTGTCACGACAATGGCACCCATAGCAAACCCCGAAAGCGTTTTGAAGATTCCCAGGCCAGCATAAACACCCTAGAGTTTACAAATGTAATGAAAATCAGTTTCTTTATTTGCATTTATTGGAACACCGGCTGCGATTGATCGTAGCTCTGTTTCATGTTGAGCAAAACATTTGAGGTATTCACCATGTAAGTCGCTGGACTGATTTGGAATTTGGCATTCTGCCACCACACCAACCAGTAAGAGGATATCACCTCGGCAGATTGTTCGAAGACAATGCATATCAGCAAAAACGGAAACAACCATTTTCCGTTCCCAGCCGTGAACAAGTGCTTGAAAACTGTTAAAAGATTAAAGGTTGTTTGAGGTCAGACACATCGATCAAAATCCGAATTTCGATAAGTGATTTAACATGTGCTAGTCAGCTTACCACTCCAAGGAACACTGCCCGTTACCCGCTCCTCCTCTTCCATCTGATTTAGGCCATCTTTCTCTTCGACCATCACAGGTGTTTCATCCTTTCGTGCATGATCTATCTTATCATCTACACTCCGAGCGAAATCTTTCTCCGTGGGAGAGTTTGTTGTTGATATCTCGGTCCCGGATTTTTCTTTGGGTTGACTTGCCGGGCCGTGTTGTTGGTGTTGACCGCCAGCAAAGTCTCTGTATAAGGCACAAAAGGCACCACCAGCGGCTAACAGTTCGTCAAAAGTACCTCTTTCTCGGATCTTCCCGTCATTCATACAGATGATTTCGTCCACCTTAGGTAAAAGATGCAATGCATGGGTGACCAAGATTTTAGTTTGTTTGTCAATTCCGCCGGAGCCCGTAAGATATTTGGTGCCACGAATTGCATGCTCAAAGACATGATTTGCTACATGAGCATCGACAGCAGACAATGGATCATCGAAGAGGATGATGTCGGAACTATAGTAAATCGACCGGGCAATGTTTATGCGCTGTTTTTGCCCACCGGATAAGTTGATTCCCCTTTCCCCAATTAAAGTCATGTCACCGTAAGGAAGCATGTCGAGGTCCGCTTGAAGGCAAGCTGCGTGTACTACGGCGCGGTAGCGGTTTTCATCCATTTCTGAGCCGAAGATGATATTTTCGCGGATTGTATCGTTTTGAATCCATGCGTTTTGCGGACAGTAACTGATTTGCCCCCCAAAGGAGGCTGGGCTACCCATGATTTGTTTCATTTCGCCAATCAACGCTTGGATCAGAGATGATTTTCCCGAGGCAATAGGCCCAACGATGGCGGTCAGTGAGCCACGTTTAATATTCATCTCAATGTCGGTGAGCTGGAAACTAGGCGCGGTGTCCACGGTCTCGGCGCGTGTATGTTTTTTCTCATCAGGAGTCGAGGGGTTTGTCGTGGAACTTCCAGGCTTTATCGCACCATCGAGGTCAGATGAGTTGCTTGGCTCCCAAACCCAAGATGATTTCGTTACACGAATAGACACATCAAGGGAACTATCAATCACGATTTCATCTTGCTCTCCGGCCACTTCCGCGGCAAAGACTTTCTCTAGGCGCTGTACAGGTTTATCGGTGGAAGTAGAAGAGTAACGTGACAATTAGAATCTCCCAACTGGAACCTATTAAAAAAAAATCATTGTACGCACTTGAATACCACTTCGAGCATCTGCGATAGAGCCTAGGGCAATGGGGAGGATTAAGAGAGGAAGTCCAAGTAAATTGAAGAGCGCAAGACTAGTAAAGACTGCTCCCGCGTTTCCTGCACCATTCCCCATGGCAGAGTAAGTGACGAAGGCGACGATTGAACCTAGGAGAGGGAAGCTGTTTGCAAGAGCTAAAGAAGCTGCCAGAACGACTAACGCCTTGTGCAATAGGTTCAATTCTCGTACCCGGAATCGGTCTATGATTGATAAAAAGGCTTCCTCCCACCCGAAAAGCTTCAAGAGCTTAACACCTTGAAGTACCTCCTGGGTCTTACGCGTGCGCTTGTCAGTCCAAGAAACCACTTTCATACGTAAGGAGAACATCAATCCCATGGCTGCGATTTGTAGAGGCCTTCTCAGAAGGGGGCAAGATCATAGGTAAGTACTATGGAAGTCAAGGAAGAGATATATTGAAGGAAGATCGCGGTACGTCTTCTAGATATGTGCTGGTTCGTTGTTTTGATAGGAACTCACAGTAGCAATAAAATAAAACCTACTCCTGCTAAGCTACTAGCGCCAATCTGGAGAACTAGAATCGCCAGGATGGCCGCAAATTGGATGGGAGTAGCCCAGGCAAAGTGAAAGAGCCCCATGCAAACGTCGATCCGAGATACATCGGAAGAGATATGGCCTACCAACTGAGATGTAGGATACTGTTTGCGGGATCTTGAACTGAATGACAGTGAGCGCTTATAGATGGCTGAAATCAACGCGGACCGACTTAGTACACCAACCGACATACTCATGTAAAAGAACTGCAAAGAAGAATACATAGAGGAAGGAATGACTACTGTTTGCTTTTGCTTAACCACGAAAGGATCTCCCCGAGAGTTTTGATAAGGGGGATGAGAAGAAAGCATGAAGGAAACTTACCTGATGTAAAAGAAGCGTTGAAGATACTTGCATCACGAACAAGCCAATGGCAAGGCCATAGCCATGAGCTTTGGAGGGTGGCGATGGTACAGTATTTGGGTTGAGTTCATGAAGATAAACGCGATTACTGTATTCGATCAGCGCCCGGTTGACTAGGGGAGTGCAAGCCACAAATCCATCGCTGAGCAGCTTGCAAATTCCGGCAAGCCAAAACCTGAGAAAGAATGTGTCGTTCAGCGCTAAAGCCAAAGATGCTTTTGAAATGTGTTTGGGGTGGTTGGGATCTTGGTTCTTGTGGGAGGCAAGTTGCCGTTTGCGATAATTTTCTAGGAGTTTATCCGATAATAAGTCTGATTGGCGATCGTGATCCAGAGCCCAAAGATCAGTCTCCACTAGCGGACGTCTATAGCCCAGTGAAATGAGTGGCTGGATCCATTGAAATCTGTTGAATTTGAAAAAGGAGACCACATGAGCGATTGATGTGAGTTAGTGGGGAGGCGAGGATGAATTTCAGGGTGATTGAGGTGTTGGAACGAGATGACAAGTCCATGGTTTCTCAATTTTTGTAGCCGACAGCTTGGCTACCATCTCAGGTGGCATTGAACAAAATGTGAGGCAAGTGGACGAAATCGCCAGTGCGGGTGGATAATGGAGGATTTCCCGCGTCACGATTGGATAAATTAGAGGGAAGGTCTAAACCTACAAAAATTGATTAATATGGAGTTTTCACCGGCAAATAGGATTTAGAAACCCCTCATGGATCAAGTTTCTCAGCACACGGGAATTCCTCCAATTACTCTCTATCGTAATAACTTTGTTTGAGGACCGTTCCATAATTGCTTGGGGCGCGTATTTCAGAAAGGTAGGAAAACATGCTATGAGGCAGAAGACTCACGTCAAAATGGATAGTATGTTGGCCTTGAGCTCTGGAATAACCGCAACTTGATCCATGGATGTGTTGACGATTGACGCGGCCGGCGAAGAAGTGTGTTTGGTTTGTGCGTTTTTGGGGGTCCGACCCAACAGTCTCGGATAGCTGAATTTGGATTTGGAAACATTTGAGCTTGAGGGTGGGCTTGAAACCATCTCTTTTGGGTTGCGGTTGAAATAGGCTAGTCGGGTTGTGAGGGCAGCAGGTCCAAAATCTCCAAGAGACAAGTCCGGTCGATCTAACGTTTAATGATGATGGTCTCCTGCAGTCAAGTTCGGCAAAACGAGAGGGTATCTGAAAGTGAAATCGCTGAACGGACACCGATGAATGACGAAGGAGGCAACCTAGAGAGTGACTTGTGATTGGGCTTTAGACAACGTTTTCGTTGCAAGAATGTATATATAAGGGTTACGAAGTAGATTAGTTATTCGTAATATTTAAATATAATATCTTTGAGACCCTCGTGACGGGTGGTCGTGCAGCAGAAAGACAGCGCAATTGGACTGAGCAACAGGATCACAGTCAGTCGAGAATCGAATGCTAAGGTACATCCTCCAGACTCCCACGAGAGCTGCTGGTGAGCCGAACTTGACACCAACGTCAGCACTGTGCTCGGATGAGGTTTACAACTGACAACATTTAGGCGCAGTCAAATATTTGAAAGCCGCTTCGGAGCCGTTTCAAAAATATTTTTCAACTGAGTGACTGACGACGTCGAGAAGATCTAGTCACGAATCCTGTATTCTAGTTTTCTTTAAAATATCTCAGATCCAGCTTTTGGCCGTTATTTTGACATTTGTCTAAACAAAAACATTGTGTTATAGGCTCCAAAACTAAAAAAAGTTGGTCATAATATTTTTAAATTTACAATTTGTCAGGATAAATATTTTCATCGCACAAAAATGGTAGGTGTAGATATAATCATCAATAATAATTAAGATGGGAAAAATAACTGGCTCATCCAGGAAAGTTGGGAGGAATATTCACATGGCAAATTTGTACGGTGAAATATTTAATTTGATTTTTCATGTTGTGGCTATTGTTTTGGGGTAAATTGGGGGTATCAAATATGACCAAATCCACAATTATCCAATTATCTGCAGGTTTCACCAAATCCACAATTATGAAACCAGTCAATAAAAATTCCAAAGAATGCAATTATTTGCACTAGACATGTCAAGGATCAACAACAAAAACCTCAATCTAATTTCAAAAACCATCAATCCTCCACAATTCAACCAATCACAACTCAGGATTCAAACTTGCTAAATATACAACACCAACACAACCAATATTCCTCCACAATTCAACCCCAACCAACAATCAACCTCCCAATCACAGCCCCAGATGTATTCTTCAAGTTCCCTCAAAATTTGGTAAGATTTGTTGAGTATAAACTTGCTCTTGAAAAAAAAAGTTGATCTCAGGATGATGCCTCCCAAAAAAACGGGCATTGAAAAATGCACACCCACACCAGGGGCATGCCCTTCAAAAAAAGGGTGTGCAGCATGCACACCCTTTTCATGGGTATACCCCATATAACCTTTTTTTTTTTTTTTTTTCTAAAAGTGGGGTATGTAAGCAAACACAGATCTGTGTTTGCTTACACAACCCTCCCTCTTCAACTGGAGGGGTTCCTCAAGTCAAGAGATACACATCTCTCATCAGAATTCTGACCTTTCAGTCCACTCACATGTCTCTAATCCTTCATCTTGACAGGCCAAGTGGCCTTGTTTTCTCCTGTATGGCCAAGTGGCCTTGTTCCCTGTTCCCTGTTCCAGTTCATGTCCCCAGTATTTTCCTGTTCCTGTCCCCTGTCCTGTCCCCTGTCCTGTCCCCTGTCTTCTGTCCCCAGTAACTGTCCCCAGTTTAGTGATTAGTCATGTATAGGCCCCTTTGGATCTTGCAAGGGGGTTCATATTGGAAATTTGTAGTGTCATATACCACCGTATGACAATTTGTCTGGCTTGACTAAGAGAGAATGAGATGCCTGTCTATTGTATTACTTGAAGAATTCTTTTTTCTGTCTCTTAAATTTTATTCAATTTCATTTATTCAGTATTGTTTTCTCCAAACAACTGTTTGTTCTCTTGTACTTTGTCTATTTAAACCATAGTCTATTCATAGTAATTCAAGTATCATTTCTCCTCAGAAACAACCAGTTCCCATCCTGAGTATCACCCTGAGTCTGTTCACAAAATCCTCCTCCCTTCTTCTCTCAAAACGTTAATACATATTCATCTACATTTTCTGAAGAGAATCCTTATTCTGGTTGACGCAATGCTCAAGTTATTTTACAATGGGGTGATAAACCTACTTTTTCACAGAAATACTATTGAAGAGAAGGGATTTAAGAAAAAATCTCCAGGATATAAATATTGTTAAAAGAAATAATTCACACTTTTTTCCTAATCCAATACTTATCATGGGTCTGTAAGTAATGGAAGATTATACCAAACAAGTTGCAGCTCATTCAAATAAATCTATCAAATGCCATTCATTGTACACAGGGATGTAGGAAAATTAATCTTTGATAAGTCTTTCATGGCCTTGAACTGTATTTCATAAAAATATGATTCTTTGGGATTCTTGATGTGTACTAGATTGGGTGAACCTTGATTAGAGATGATTCAAGAAAGCATCTTCTGCTTCCATGTCAAAGACCTCTTCTATGTAGTCTGTATTATTCATTTTTAAAGCGGTGATGGGTTTTTCTGATGTATAGAGTGAAATGGAGTGTGGATTTTTTAAAGTAATAATGGGTTTTTCTTGTGTATAGAGTGGAATATAGAGTGTAAATGGGGTAATGTGGAATATTTTCTGTGAACCTTGTAGTGTGGCAGAATCTTTATATACCCTGCTGCCATGAAACATAATTTTATCCCCTTTTGGGGAGAAATTTCAAGTAAACATGTTTGCCCTTTCTGTGGTGTAGTGCACAAAAAACATTTTTTGGGGGGACATGTCTCAGAGAATCATTTTTCCACTTTTTGGAGGTCAAACCATTGTCAAACCTCTTGAGGATTCCCCAAGTGTAGGGATTTTTGATATGGCCGTTTCAGAGCCCCTGTACCAAGCCACAAATGTGGGGATTCTTGGTAGGGTAACCACCGCACTTGCTGACCTTTCTACATTTGCAAAAAATTGGGCAATAATTGTCAGCCCTAGAGATACTCCAGAGTATCCTAAGAACTGACTAAACTGTAAAATACAATAAAAATACTGTATTACCACTGTAAATAATAACATATCATAAAATATTATTATATCAATCAACTCAGAGTTTAAAATTAAGTAGGGTAGCTCACTCAAACCACCACTAAATTCCTACTCCTTCTACTACTTTATCATACAACAAAGATACTTTAAGAAAAAGGGAATAAAAAGTATAAATTATGGATTAGAAAGTATTGTCATAAAGCTGAGATACAATAAGCTTATTTGCATAAATAGAAGAATAATAAAATTTTGTTAATAAGAAAGAAATTACATAAGTGCATGGTAATTTCCCAGTATTGTTCTATTAAATGAACTGGCCCATGATGTGATTGGTTATACATACATGTCATGAGGTCATGGGGAAATAGAAAATACTGTGCTCAATTCAATACAATTCAAATTGCATCATAGTGCATTTGAATTGTAATACATTAGAGCAGAATATACAACAACATTCTACACAACCTTCCCCTGAAGACCTCTAGAATATAAAACGAGGCCATTTCCTGGCCTAGGATTGAATCCTCAGCATATTCCCCCAGTACCACATTAGTAAGTACACTGAATATTCTCCTCCTACTATTAGAGTAGTGTATTCTCTTTTATCCAACCCAACCTTTTATTACTGGAATTAGTCTCAAGTTACCTTAGAATTCCCCATCCTTGGCCTTGATCTATTCCTTATAAAGCAGTTGCTGCAAGACTACCACCTCTGACAGTAGCCAATCAGCTTAAGTGCTTGCCAGCTGCTTAATAGCAATTTATATTGCTAAATCTTACCCAAAAAGACAAAGAATAGCCAAACCTACATGGTTAACTATTGGTCTTCTCCAATTGATTGGTTGGTATATCAAATCTTCAATTATAAGGAGTTTTAGGTTATCCTCTGTGCATACTTTGGACACTATAGAGAGAATAAAATACATATTTATTCAGATAACTTTTCAGCACAGTGATAGTACCTGGCTTATTTATATAAATTAAGCCAGTGTTTCATACACATAGCTGACACCACCTCTGACAGTAGCCAATCAGCTCAAGTGCTTGCCATCTGCTTAGTGCCAATTTATATTGTGACATATATTTCAAAAAGACAGAAAGATACCCAAACCTATATGGTTAGCTGTTAGTCTTCTCCTGATTGACTAATTTGTATATCACATAGACAACTTTAAGGAGTTTAGGTTATCCTCTGTGCATAGTTTGGACACTATAGAAAGAGAATAATATTTATTATTATTCTGATAACCTTTCAGCACAGTGATAGTACCTGGCTTTTTATAGACATTAAGTCAGTGTTTCATACACAAAGCTGACAATAATATTATAACCAACCAATTTGGTCGGAAGATGCCTTGTCAACAAAAATGGTTGGGAAATTGGTTCTGAGAACCAATTTATTTGGTTGTAGAAACCAATTCTGCTTCATGCTTTCTAAAATCAAATCAGTTGGGAAAAATATTCCTGCAGCCACATTTGGTTACAGGAATGGTTTGGGGAGCCATTTCTGTTTTCAGATTGGCTGGCTCATTATTTAACAGACAGGCACCGGTTGCCAAAATCAATGGAAGGAATTTTGTTTATTGATTAGTCATTTATCAGAACTTGAAGCCATGGGTTCATCCACTTTAATGGAGTCCCAAGTGAGTGAGGTATAGTGGGAATAGAAAATATCAATGTTCATAAATCAACAACTAGTAAGAGCAGTCAATTGAAAGATATATTGAGTAACAAAGCATCAACAATAGAAACTTATTGAAGACAAAGGGAGAAAAAAGTAAATGAAAACATAAAGCAAAACTATGGGAGAGAGATTAAGGCCTAGTCAAGACCATTTTTTTTTCCAGGGCAAATTAGTTGGACACAAATGTTGGCTGCAAAGGGATCTGACATGCCCATGTCTTGAAATATTACCTGTCTTGGTGATTTTTCTAAGACCAATGAAAGTTTTCCCCTTTAGTGGTTGTTTTCATAATAATACTATTAACACTTGGAGCACTCCATTCAAAAATCTTGGTCAAATCAGAACCCAATCTAGCCATCAATCCAGAAGACACCAGCATCAGCAGAAAACAATCTTCTATCATTTAAATCAAATGTTTTACACAAGATTCTTTGAATATTATCAACAACAATCACACTCATTTGAATCTTGTAACTATCAGAAAATACCTTATAAAGATAGTTAATATTTTGGGCTTCAGAATAATCAACCATATCTTTGGGTGCAATCAACTTGATGAATGGGAATTCAGATGCTTAGGAAATTGATGCTGATAGGGCTGTTTTTCCCAAGCTAGGAGGACATGTTTTTTTTTTTTCACAAACAGCAAATCAGGATGTGTTGGTATTAATTCATGATTCACCAGGAAAAAAAAGTTGGAACCTCCATGGAGGCGACTTCTCTATATCCCCCACTTATCCCACCTCTATCTACTATGTATCCTTGGTGTGCACCAATGTTATCTCCATGCCTATCTATTATGTATCACCAATTTATAATGATACATCAGAGGAGTTTTTAAAAAAAAATCAAAAGATCCAATTGTTTTTATAGAAATTTCTGAGGCAAGAAATTCTTTTTATTACAACCAATGTTTAATCAATGACAGCTCATAATAAAATCAAACAAATTATAATTTGTGAAATGGAGACTATAGTTTGATCTTGGATGAAAATTATATCCAACCATGGTTTATCTATTACTAAAGTTCTTGGAAAACATGACCATAGAACTCTGAAATAAGCCAGTTATATTTGAAAAGTGCATACATCACCCCAGGAGATCCACCACCCCCACTGCCAACACCTTGGAAGCTGAATTTCTCATATGCACAAGCTTCAAAATCCAAAAAAAAAACACCAAGTAGCTTGATCAAGTGAAATTCAAGGTTTCAAAAATATTCTTTACAACATGGCTAACATGACCTCCTTGTGGTTTTCAACTCTGGTACAATTGTTGCACAGTCATTCAACCACAACTAATATTTTATTTTGTATAAATTTGATATTTTGGGATTGAACATGGAAATAAAACCAATCTTGATAATCAACTTGAAGTAAACAACATGATTCATTATAAGCCATTTATTGCAAAATTTAAGTTGAAAAATTCAACTTTTCCTGTTGAAAAGGAACAAAATTCTTATTACATATTCCTTGTCTATGTTGAAACTTTGCATTGTTAAGAATGATTCTTTTGTACCCATCAGCTATTCAATTTGAAGCCAATATGGCATTGGTTTCCCCAATTTTTTTACTTCCTCCATGTTCACAAGTTTCAGAAAAACAGTGATATCATATTTTTTTTCCTTCATCAGATTATTTGTAATTATGGTAAGTGCAAGTTGAACTAAGAACACAAGCGTAAAAATCTCCTATCAAAAAGCATCTATGGAACGTGGGCCTTGAATTCTGCAAAAAATAAACAAAAGATTATTCCATTAATTTTGGTGCCACATTGCACATTCATAAATTTGGTATATAGATTTTTCTAAAATCAAATTGAATGCCCTAGTTGGAATCAGGAAACACTTTCCAGGTGTAGGATCATTTTTTCCCCCACATATGTTAATATCCATTTGAGAATCACCATTTCAACCTCCTATTAATTTGATATAGACTATATCTCTCATGTCTGTCTCAATAAATTTCAACCTAACACATAATTTAATTTAGACACAACAAGATTTCAGGTGGGGATCAATTTCTTTTTTGATTCTCTCTTCAAATCTGCTTAAATGTATCCCTGTCAAGTCCCAAAAAGAATTGTAAGAGAAAAGATGTTATTGATCCTAATGAAATTTGGCCATTCAATTACATGAGAATTTTTAAATATCCACAAAAACAGCTTAAGTCATTTACTTGGAAGCTTCCCGCATGGAAAAGCCCTCTTGGGTATCAAATCTCCTGTATAATTTCGTGGTGTTGTTGAAATATGTATACCATCCTGTTTTGGTGTTACTGCTCTGAATCCTAGATTATCCTTAGATGATACTTTAGATAATTTTCAAAAACCATGTCAAGTCCTCCGGTAAGTTCTGCAAAATTACTGAGAAAGAGCAAGAAATTGAAAATCATGATGATTGGCTTGATGATATATTTCTTACCATATCTCTTACCAATTAATTCTGGAAGCCTTCTGATCTCACCTCCTATCATCACACTCTTTTTTTTCCAACTAAGACCCAAGATTACTTATTATCAAAGAATGGTTGACACTGGTCTTGTATTTATAGATTACCTTTTCAGCTTCCATCTGTCATTTTATAATATCAACTTTGCTTAGAAATTATTCACATGATTTGAAAAATCTCATTCTTTTTCCATGAATAATCAATAAATTTTGGATTCAAACAAAACAATTTTGCCATATCCTATGATCTTATGTCGAACCCCAATCTCAATTACCCAATTACTCATAAGCCGGCCAGGATTTTCTGTTGTAGATTAAGCCCGCCGGGCTTAAACAGAACCCTTGATTTTCCTTGTTTTCCTGCACATACAATATTTTTTTAGTTCAAGCATCCTTAAGCCCGCCGGGCTTAATATCAATGAATTTTGGATTAAAACAATTTTTTTTTGATTTATTCTATTATTTTATGCGGGACCCAATCATACTTACCTAGTGACGCACAAGCCCACCAGGAATATCTTTTTTAGATTAAGCCCGCCGGGCTTGAAAAAACCACCACTGTGCTTCCTTGTTGCCCTACACTCAAAGTCTTTTAGTCCAAGCATTCTTAAGCCCGCCGGGCTTAATATCAATCAATCTGGATTCAAAAAGAAACTGTCCAGATTCTATGATTTTATGTGTTTCCCAAAACTTACTTAATTGGTGAGACATAAAACTGCCACGATTTTCTGATATAGATTAAGCCCGCCGGGCTTAAATCCTAACTGAGCTTGTCATTTTTGGCCTGACCCTCGATTTTTTTTGGTCCAACCATCCTTAAGCCCGCCGGGCTTAATCACTAAGATGAAGCCCCAGCTCATAATTATACTTTTATGCTACAGTACAAGTGGAAATTTCAGATCTTCCAGGAATTTTTGAAGAGATATTTATCAAGGGAAAATAAAGAGGATGTGGACAGGAATTCTGGATACTAAGACCTGAGTCAGGAGAAAACAAAGAAATACAGTCTGCTAGGTTGCATTGCAGAAAATTACTCATCCAACAAGAAGTATTGACCTTGAGGAAATGCACTTAGATGAACAGATATTTTGATTTCTATATAAACATTAGGTTTTAAATTTACAACAACTTTGGGGTCAGATTGTAGGACAGAAGATGGTGGATTACATGCAAATTCAATCTTTATGGGGAGAATTGAGTGACAGGAAGTGAAAGGCGTGATAGATACGGAAACAGAGAAAACAATGAGATATGTGAATGATGAAATTCCAACACTTAGTGAAAATTAAACTCAACTGCAAATTTTTTCATCTGGTTTTTACCTGAATGAAAGGTTCTTGAATAACCACATGCAAGCTGCACGCTTCTTGCATAAAGAACCACCCACAAAAATATTTATTTTTGGTTTGATGAAACTTCAATGATTTTGTGTATAAGGCAGCTCAAATATTGCATTAAAATAACTGATTGGACATTTTCAAGGAGAGTGCTTCTCTTTGCACGTGTTATTTTCACTAGCCTTGGGGGGGGGGGGTAGGTTAGATCAAACCCAAGACACTTATTTGGTAGAGACCACATGAGAAAATGATGAATTCAACCCTGCAGTATGATATATTTCAAAACTGGATACATATGAGTGGATTCAGATAGCCAGACATCAGGCATAAAACATATGTATCCCTCTGCTATCCCTTTAATCAAGTGATTGATATATGTTGGATACAAAGTGGAGACAGTGTGGTGAAATACAAAGACCTTTTTTTCCCTGAAGCAAATCCCTCTCAGGCTTCATAAATTATGATCAACTCTGACAAGAAGTTTTTAAATAAATTTTGAAGGGTTATGTGGGTAATACATTACAACTTTGGTTCACAGAAAACCGCCTGAAAAACCTATGCATTCAATTCACTCAGCTTAGATGATAAATTACAAGATATAACTTCCAGGGTATTCCACTTGAGTTTTAATTTCCCCCAGCACCAACTCTACTATAGTAGAAATAAAGATTCTGACCTCTTTTGAATTTTGAAGAACCGCTAAAAAAAGAGGCACACTCTGAGTGATTTCATGTATGATCCAGTATTTTTGAGCTCTTAATATATTCCAAGGAATGATGATATCATATGATATTTACAGAAGATTTCACTGTTTGTGGGTTTCAGTTGGTAACTGAAACTCAACATCAAGAATTTAACCTTACAGGTGAAATCCCCAGGAAATTCAATCACAGAGGAATTAAAAATCCCTCGAATCAATTATACATCTGATAAACAGATAAATTGTGCTGGATGAAACATTTTGATTGAGTATATGCTCAGTTGCTTTTATTTTCATATGAAAAATTTAGAGCTGTTCATTTGGATCATAAACCTCTTATTTGATCCATTTGAAACCATGATTGCTGTGAAATTCAAGCACACTAGCTCTTTGGGCCAAGAAATTTAGCTCATGTATTTCATTTCCTCTATCAAAAGTCATCTGCTCTACAGTACTCTTTGGAGTTTACTGTTCAGAAGCAATTTCCAATTTCAGCCTTCTCTATCAACAGATACACAAACTTCAAAGATTGGATAATAAAACCACCCCATAAGCGCCTTGCTTAAATACTCCCATCATCCTCCAGAAAAACCACCAATTGTCAAACTTGAATTACATTTTATTTAGGATACTAAATTGGATACCATATCCCATATATACCAAGCAAGACATTGGTTTCAATTTCTTAAGGAAGCTGTTTTATCATTTGAAGTCATGGTTGATATTACAATCCAGCTGAGCTTGGAGGCCATGATTTGACATAGAGGATATTGTTTGTCCATTGTAACTATTTCCACCAAATTGATGAATCATGGAATTTAATCTCTCAATTTTGCATGAAACAGAGAAACCGCTATTAAGCAGTCCCTGATTCCTTAGTAATTTGGTATACCCATAGAATGCATTTGGATAGAGGTACTTCAGTCATATTTTGGAAAATTTGTGACATTTTACTGAAATTTCCAGCTTCAAATTCCATCAGAATCCATGATTAGAAAACCAAACACAGTTTCAGGTCGAAATTGACCAATTTTAACCATTGAAGAACTAAATATGCAGGTCCTGTGGATGATTAGTTGAAGTCCACTCAAATTTAAGCTCTTTTTTCATGGATTTTATAGGATAAATATAGAATTACGCCTATTAGCAATGATTAATTCACAATAACCATATATTTAATTTATTATCCAGGATTTGGAGTTTGTTGGAATAACTGTTACTAAAATCAAGCTGCATCAGTTTTGACCTGACAGTTGTGAATTGCTTCATTTTATCTTCATTCTTCCCCTCAACATCTTTCACTACAAAGATTGTTCATTTTTCCTCAGGGTATATTGATCAAAAAATCAGGTATATTGATCAACTTTTCAATTTTTCCCCTTTTTTTTTTTTTTTTTTTTTTTTTTTTTCCTCATTTGGCAGTGCTAACATCCTTATCAGGAACTCCATGTGTAATCAATTGTTTCAATTGTTATCAACTCATTTCCCATTTCTCTGATTCACAGTTTTTGTTGAATTATATTTCTCGGAGTCAAGCGTTGGTTAGATTTGACAAATTTTGATAGGTTAAATTAGATACAATTACAATCAAGTATGTACAGGAGTTTTTACAAAGAAATTATTTATGTACAAGGAAAAATGTGATTATAAATGAGAACTAATTTCCGGGGACCATCTCCGAGTTTTTACAAATAAATTATTTATGTACAAGGAAAAAGGTGATTATAAATGAGAACTAATTTCTGGGGACCATCTCCTCAAGTTCCTTAACCAGGGCTCTAATATCAGGTTTTGAGCGCAACTTCAAAGCAGATCTTTGATGCTCGGTGAGGGAGTCAAGCCATTCACAATCAAAGCATGCCTTTGGAAAATTGGATGGTGGTTTGAGCTTGCTTTCAATTGGCAAAGAAACATTCCGACGCTCCCGGGCCGCAGCACCAGAAGAGCCTTTTGGGGTTGCTGCTATCATAGCAGCCTTGAAATCATCAATTTTACGCATCATGCGAGAAATTTTGTGATGTCGCCATGGGATTGATCAAACGGTGCATTTTTTGGGATTTCTTTTTGAATAAGCAATTTGGATCATTTGAGATACTTAATCATTGGTATCATTGTCACTGCATGCGCCTTCAACAATCGGAACAAGGCCCAAAAGCTTTTGATACTTGCTTAAGGTCGCAATTTGGGTGTGTTGTAGCTGCAAGAAAAGTTTGGTTTTGTTAGTCCGGGAATATATTTAAGTGGTCAATTCAATTATTGCTTACATTGACCAATCTAGAAGTACGCCAAGCAGTCTTGTCTTATGCTTCTTGTTGACTTTTGGACCACTTATTCTCTTGTTGATACCTGATGAAAGTTGTTTAGTAAGGAGATGTGAATCAATATGATAGGTAAACAAAGCATCAGGAAAAAACTGACTGTCTTCTGAGTCGCTGGGTAACATGGAGATGAATGGCATTTTGGATGCTTTCCTCTTTCAGACCTTTGGGAAAAATTCCAGTGTACTCTTTGCATTTGACCAGCTCAAGAAATGTCTTCACGGCCAGATCAAGCAGATGCTCATTATCAGGACTGTTGATTGGTTGGTTGAAATTTGGGCGGAAGGAATGAACTCCGGCGGCAGTCATCATCCTGCGCATGCTGGCCAATGTTTTGGGGGTAGCGGATGGATGACCAGGACCATGAGGATACGGGTAGTCTGGATCACTCAAGAGATCCTCCACCTGATCATCAATATCCATGCGCAATTCCTCTTCATCATGATGAGGTAGAGTTTTCTTTTTGACCCTATCAGGGTGGCAACATGTTGTTGTATCAAGCACTGAAGATAAAAGTTGAGTTAGCAAGATGTAACATGTGGGGGACAAATGGAGACATAGAGTGAATTCCCCTCCTTGTGGTTTTTCATGATCACTAGTCAAATTTCATGAAGTTTATCGGGGATTTACTTACCATTTGAAAAATTATTAATTAAATATATGGAAATACTTCAACTTTGGAGCAGTCATGTGAAAACAAGATACCTCATTTATACATTCTGTTGAAGTGGGGGATACAGTCAAGATACAGTGTTGATATGTTGAGGATGGGTAAGAGATAAGCGAAGGCACCTCCATAGAGGTGCCAACTTTTTTTTCCTGGTGATTGGATACCTAAGAAAAAAATACTTTCCATGTATCATTACAATGACTAGAGACTTCAGGGTAATTTTCCAAATGTGTCCTACAAACAGCTTGCCATCAAGTAGAATTTCATTTTTTTTTCCAAACAAAAAAATAAACATCATAGCATACTTGTGTAAAGGCTGGTTGATGGGAACACTACAAGTCACATCAATCAGAGGAGAGAATGTGATGACTGATTTTATTTCCTCTTTGGCCACACCAAACACTGATTTGACTTCAAGGGCATTCAAAACGTCATTGAGATTGCACTGCCAGCATAATTGCCTAGGATGAAGTCATCCCAGTTAAACTGGGATGCACTCAACCAATTTAAACTTGGTTGAAATCAACTGATGAAATATAAATCCAAGGGACCCCCCTTGGCTTTATATTTCATTGGTTGAGGTCAACCTACTTTAAATTGGTTGTTTGCATCCTAGTTTAACTGGGATGAACTCAACCTAGGCAATTATGCTGGCAGTGTTGACCAGCATATGATCTAGATTATCACCCATTCCAGCAGTGGTTCCAGCCTTGATGTGTGGACCTGGGAGGCAGAAGAGTCTGCTTTGTTTGAGATGGATGTTGTGCTGGTGTTTGAAGTGGTTGGTGTTGCACCAGTGATTGAAGTGGTTGGCTGTTGGTCTGTAGGGGCCAGGGTGGCACCTGAAGGGGCTTTTGAGAGCATTGGCCATTGAGACCTTCAACATGTTGGTTGGAAATAGATGGCGGGATACTGCCAACCAACCTTGTGGGATATCTATTACTGAAATTAAGTTCAGAAGGGTACACAAAAACATTGCTGCAAACCTTTCAGATAACTGTTTTTTGGTTTTTAGAACCAATCTACCCATAATTTATTTTTTCTGAACCATTCCACAAACTGTTTTGGTCTTGAGAACCAAAACCATTGGTAGAATAGTTTAGTTATAAAATTGGTTATGAAAACCACTTCCTCAATGCATTTTTTTTCTTCTCTCACAAATTGGTTGTTGGGACCTTTTTTGGAACAGAATTTGTTCCCCCACCAGATTCAAATCAATTCTGTCCCAAAAACCAGGGCTCTAACCAATTGGGTTTTTGAGTCTGCCTCACAAAATGATAGTGCTTCCGTGGTGCAGTCAGAAAGCCAGTATAAAAACCACCTCAGCTAAATGCATGTATTTACATACATACAATTACACAGATACTTGAAGATTCATAGTTTTTAATGTCAAATCAAACCATCAGGTTGCAGCTTTCTGTCCGCAACCAAATTTTTACCTCGTTTCACCCCCACCAACTACTCATCATTTCTTTTCCCCCCCAACACAGACAGAAAGCCTCTTCCCCCCTTCCGTTCCGCTGAGCTCTCATGCTCCCTCCCCTCCGGCCCCCCGACCCATCCTCTCACGGCGACACGTCGATGAGAGACAATACGCTTTTGGCCGACGTTGCCCCGGACGCGCCTCCCATGATACCGGCAGTCATGCCACCCACGTCCAGCCTCCATACCCTCTTGGTCAAGCTCTTGTCGGACAAATCCAGTCGCGACGCGTCTGGTGCAGTCAAAATTGATGCCCATTTCGTGGACGTCATCCTGGAATTGTCTGCCAGTTCAGAACAAATGATGCGCCGGCTTGAGGCGAATAACAATCAACTGGCCATTGTATTGACGCGCCTTTCGGATCTGGAAAGACGTGTCGAAACTGGTCATTCAACCTCTGAAGGCACCAAGAAGTCTTTCACCAAAGCAGTCGCGTCAAAAGCATCGCCGCTACCTCCCACTGTTTGACCGCCTCCCACCGTGCACCTGGCGTCCCTGAAACTGAAGAGAGTCATCATCCACTCGAATCCCATGAACACTACGCTGAAGGACGTACCAAGACAAGCTCTTGTCCAGAAAGCAAATGAAGACTTATTGAAGCTCAGAGCCACGGCTGATGGCAAGAATTTTACCATCCAAGGAGCAAGCATGCTCCCGTCAGGCGATGTATCTTTTTACATCAAGAACAGAACCCATCAGAAGTGGCTCAATGAAAACAAGCACCTCTGGTCCAAAGAGGTACATCCGGATCTTGAAGCAACCCCCAGTACCTACTCGATCATGGTACACGGAGTCCCAAAGTCGTTTGATGTTGCCAAACCAAATAATCTCAGTGTACTTGCGTCTGAGAACAACTTCCAAGCCACCGACCTTGTACGGGTACGATGGATGGGCTCCAACGAGCCAAACAACAAGAAGGCGGGATCTCTTATCCTATCGTTAAACAACAAGGATCTCACCTCACGCGTCAAGAAATCGGGGATCTTTTTAAATTACGACTTTCACCATACAGCCCGATTCAAGCCACGCCCCCCCCAATGTTTCAAGTGTCTCCGAATGGGACACTTTGGCCGGTGGTGCCGGGAAATCGCCCGATGCGCCAAGTGTGCCGGATCACACTCAACCAATGATTGCCCAGAAGGCTTAGGAGGCGTCAAATTGTGTGTCTTGTGCAAAGAAGGCCTCAAGAACAAAATTTTTGGCATTTCGGACGTCGACCACACCCCATTTGATCAGCTATGCCCCTTCAAGAAGGCATGGCTTGAGAAACGTTGTCTATCCCCTCAATGATAGATACAACATCAGTAACCCCCGATAACTCTCAACCAACTCAGTCCCCTCAACGTTCTCAACTCTTACAATCCCTTCATCACAATCTAATTGCCTCAGCTCAACCAGTTAACACATCAAGATTCTCACTTTCCACTCTTCAACTCAATTGTCACGTATCCAAGTCAGTGACATTGGGTATCCTCAACTCGGCTCTAAAATTTGACTTCCTCGTCCTTCAAGAACCCTGGGTTAATCCCTTCGACTTTAACCCTCCTCAGCATTCAGCGTGGCGGGCTTACTCCGCACATGAACACTCGCCGCAGTCCTGGCATTAACACCACAAAGCAATCATCTATGTCAAGCAATCAATCCCATCCCATCTCATCAAGATCCTTGACTGCGGCTCTCAATGCCTTGTTGGCCTTGAAATCAAGATGGAATCAGGGAAATCTTTCCATTTATTAAATATATACAATCCCCCCCCCAACTTCCCTTCCATTGTGCGACTCAAAGACTGGCTGACAAAATTTTATTCTCGACAGATCCCAACTTTCATCTGCATGGACTCGAACCTGCATCATCAACACTGGAACCCCCCAGGCTGTTGTAAACAGGAGGCGATTTCTTCAATCCTGCTAAGTTTCCTATCTCGTCTGGGTTTTTGCGTTGCCTCACCCAGACACGTCCCCACTTTCTATTCATCCAAGGGAAGAGGATATACCATTGATCTTCTTTGGGCTAACTTTTTGGGGTCTAGTCTCATCAAGGCTGCCAAGGTCTCCAACGAGAATTTTGGATCGGACCATCAAGCCCTTCACCTCCATCTCACGGTTTGCCGACCCAAGAAACCTTGTCGATGGAGCCCCCCCCCGACTGGAACAACTTGAATAAAGATAAGCTGTCCCGCCTCTTGACTTCGTTCCCTCCCCAGGAACTGCTTAGCTCGAATGACCCAGATGAGCAAGTCAAAGTGCTGACTGAGTCTGTAAAATCAATTCAGGACTCCCTGGGTAGGCAGGCTCAGGTTAATGTTGACAAGGCCAAACCGTGGTGGTGCAGGAAAACGTTGGACCCGGTCTTGCGCACGCGAAATAGAGCGCGTAAATGGATGATTTTAGCTAAGTCCCCCAAAGCTATTAAATGTTACAAACAGTGGAACAACTACTTCCTTTCCCTAGTTCAGTCGCTCAAGCAGAAGAATTGGCGGCGCTTTCTGGAGGACCCCTCAGAGGCCGACCTTTTCGGAAAAGTTTACGGTTCACTAACAGGTTGGCAAGTGGGGGTGTTCTCCCCCTGAGGAACGCGGAGGGAAACCTGGTCCAGGATCAGGAGCAGAAGGCTAAGTTTCTTTTTGAGGGCACTTCTGTCACTGATGTTCCAATTGACACCTTGGATATCCACTACAGCCTAGACTGCCGTTTTGTCAGCTACCCCCTGGTCACACCTAGTGAAGTGTCTAGCGCGATAAACCGGATTAGACCCAAGAAAGCCCCTGGGATCGACGGAATAACCAATGAGTTGATTAAGTGTCTCTCCCCTTCATTAGCCCCAATTCTAGCCAGGTTATATGACAATGTTTTTGTTCAAAGCAGATTCCCAGCCTCCTGGAAGGTGGCTGTCACGGCCATTATTCGCAAGCAGGGCAAGCCAGACTACACAAACCCATCTGCATACCGTCCTATTGCCCTCCTCAGCACCATGGGGAAACTTTTCGAGCTCATTGTGGCGTAACAAATCACGGCCTGGGCCAAGACCAAGGGCATCCTTGCTCCTGGCCACTTTGGTGGCCGCAAAGGATCTGGTACCAAAGACGCTCTCTTTGCCCTTGACCACTGGGTCAGAGCAAAGTGGAGAGAGGGAAAGATGGTCGCTGCATTATTTTTAGATGTCAAATCGGCTTATCCATCTGTTCACCCGGCAAGCCTAATCCACTACCTATTCAATTTCAAATGCCCGACGTGCTTGGTACTGATCATAGCTGACTTTCTTAAAGACAGAGCAACCACAATCCGCCTAGATGAATTTATTTCCCAACCCTTCGGTATTGGCATTG
This sequence comes from Puccinia hordei, assembly GCA_007896445.1. Lineage (NCBI taxonomy): Eukaryota > Fungi > Basidiomycota > Pucciniomycetes > Pucciniales > Pucciniaceae > Puccinia > Puccinia hordei. The sequence goes on from RDRW01000273.1 coordinate 257,885, forward strand.
GTTTACCGCAGGGCTCTCCACTTTTGGTAATTCTGTATATTATCTATAACAATACCTTACTAAATCATTGTTTTACCACCCAAGCAGATGTTGTTTCAATAGGATATGTCAATGACGTAGTGCACCTGGTTGCTGGGCACTCGGCCTCAGAAACCCAGGCCAAGCTGACTCAAGAAGGGAAACAGTTGCTCGAGTGGGGCACCACGCATGGAGCAATTTTCGATCAAGCCAAGGCCCAGTTCCTATGGCTGACTAAAAAAGGTATCCCAACTGAAGAATTCCAGTTTGGATCTCGTATGCTTAAGGTAGCCTCAGAGGTCAAATGGCTCGGGACTTGGATTGATTGCAAGTTGCTGTTCAACCAAAACTTCAGAGCGCTGGAAGAGAAGGCAAACAAGACAGTCAACCAGCTAAGAATCTTTGGTAATTCAAGATGGGTTGTGGGTGAAGCTGACAGAATTAAGTTGATCCGTAGTGTTCTATTCCCGCGTTTGACTTATGGAGCGACCATCTGGGCCACCGAACCCAACAAGGGGAAGGTCAAGGCTTTTGCAGATAAAGTCAATCGATTGGCAGAGATCGTTACACTGGGGGTCTTCAAATCTACCTCGGCCAGATTCATCGACAAAAATTCAGCTGTTCCTCGATTTTACGATGAAATATGCAAAACAAGTTTTTTGTTTCTTTTCCAAAAACTTGCCACCATTAAAACTGATAATTCTATTTGCAACTTCATCCTTGCCAGTAGGGCTAGCACCCAGTCCAAGATGGCTGATGTGGCTAAGGTAGGCTTAGCTAATAGCCAAGTGGAGAAGGCCGTGACGTTGGATCCAGAATTGATCCATCTCTCATACAATTTTGCACTATCAAGCAATCGAGCCATCCAATATCGCAATCTGGAAATGAACAAAGAAGAGGCCCTCGTTTCTGTTAAGTCTACAATCTCTTCTAACTCCTCGGGCTGCAGGGTATTGGAAATCTTCAGCAATGGCTTGTATCATCCTGATAAAGGAGGTGCGGGGGCGGCCATATGTCCAAAGTTGAATGTGTTCAGAGCTTTTTTCTTGGGGAAGACGTCAACTATCTCAAACCACGAGGGCGAGGCGGCCGGCGTTTTGGCGGCGGTTGGTCTTGCCGGTGAAATTTGCAAGACAGCGTCCTTTGACAACATCTACATCTTTGTTGACAATCAAGGAGTCATGGCTATGTCAGGGTACCAAAAGGTTATCATAATCCAAAGGCCAAACTATGCCTAACTAAAACTCCTTTGCCCTTTGGGGCAACAGCTGGTTGTTTTTCTGGAGAGTGTAACAATTAAATTGACAGGAAGCACTCATGGCAAACAGCAACTTCTAAGGAATAGTCAATTGAGATGTTCTCAGGTCACCTTTGTCTGGTGTACAGGCCATGCGGATATCAGCGGGAATGATTTGGCGGATCAACTTGCTAGAGAAGCGGTGGAGTCCCCCTCCACCCCGATGCTAGAAGGAGTAGGAATTTAGTGGTGGTTTGAGTGAGCCAATCAAGGATTGAAATATTGGCAATTGTATTTTGTATCAAAACTCTGGATATCTCTAGGTGACACAAGGAGTTTATCAGGCCAAGAATCCCTGGGACGGATCTGTTCCAATTGGACTCAGGTCACCAAGGCCATGCGGATATCCGGGAATGATTTGGCGGATCAAGAAGAAGCGGTGGAGTCACCCCGATTGCAAAATTCACGCTGTAGCGACCAATCCCTGATTAATCCCTGAATCAATGGCGTCTGGGCATTGTACGCTGAACACTTTTTTATTCCGTATTCACAGAAGCTTCGATCCTCTTTGTGCTAGTTGCGGGAATAGAGAAACAGTAGGGCATTTGATGAATTTTTGTCCGTCAATCAAGCGGCAAAGGCTGGAATTAAGGAGGGACCTTAGAAGACTCAAATTTTGATTCAACCCTAATCAACTTGACAAGTCCTTATCAAACAGGAAGGCCGATGTACAAGTCCTTATCAAACAGGAAGGCCGATCTACCGATAGCAAATTTCTTGGAGAACATCAAGCGCTTTCCCGACCATTTCTCATTCTGAGTCTGAATTGCAGCTCATTATTTGTTTTATTCTCCTTTTTCCCTTTTCTTTTTTCCTTGTTGTTCTCTTCTCTTGTTTCTCTTTATTGTTTACTCTGTCAGCCTCTCGTACGTGTCCCAGATCATTAGCGGTAATACCGTAGTTTTGTTAGATTCAAATTTTGTATATACATATCTCGATGTTGCTAAGATTCATAGTGTGCAATGCCATAGGCCAAATTACACTTAAAAAAAAAAAAAAAAAAAAAAAAAAAAAAAAAAAATCAAACCAGCACTTGATAAAAAAAATCCATATTTTTATTACTGCAATCTGTATCTACATATAACTAAGGAAATGGCCTTTGCGAGCCAAACAAACCCTGACAATGTTGTACAGTTTCTAACGCCGAGGGCGACATGCCCCGTTCAGTTTCTAACGCCGAGGGCAACAACCTGTTCAGTTTCTAACGCCGAGTGCAACATTAAAGAATCTTAATTGATTTTTTTTTTTTGCTTTTTTTTTTGCTTTGTTTTTTGCTTTTTTTTTGCTTTTTTTTTTGCTTTTTTTTTTTGCTTTTTTTTTTGCTTTTTTTTTTTTTTTTTTTTGCTTTTTTTTTCGCTTTTTTTCACTTTTTTTTCACTGTTTTTTTTTGCTTTTTTTTCTTCGCTTTTTTTGTTTGCTTTTTTTTGTTTGCTTTTTTTTGTTTGCTTTTTTTGTTTGCTTTTTTTTTGTTTGCTTTTTTTTGTTTGCTTTTTTTCTTCCCTTTTTTTTTTGCTTTTTTTTCAGCTTTTTTCTCACGGTTTTTTCCGCTTTTTTCTCACTTTTTTTTTGCTTTGTTTTTTGCTTTTTTTTTTCCTTCTTTTTTCACTTTTTCTTTTCGATTATGTTTTTTTGCTTTTTGTTTTTTCCTTTTTTTTGCTCTTTTTTTTTGCTCTGTTTTTGCATGAGTTGTATTCTTTTTTTTTTGTTCCTCTTTTTTTTTGCTCTTTCTTTTTCTGTTTTTTTACATACTTTTTTGGTTGTTTTTTTCTTCACTAAAGCAACCAATACTGTTGCTAACAACCAATATCATTATAACAACCAATCATGTTGCTACCAACCAAGGTACACATATTGTAAACTGTTGCTGGCAACCAAGTCAAATCAATGTTGCTACCAACAACTAATTAATCAAACTGAAACTGCTGCTACCCTTTCCCCAGACATAAATAGAGCTCTTCTTCACCTGAAATCTTCCATTCCCCCCAAGAATATCCCACTTTCACAACCATCATTCTTAAAATTAATAATCTGATTACCTACCACATACTCTTATTGCATTCTACTTTTCAGCTCCTATTAATCTACTACATTAATCTACAATGAACTTGAATATTGATGAACTCAGAAGAGCATACAACAGGGAAAGAAATGCTAGGTTTTGGCAAAGGCAATTGAATTCTCAACTCAATCTTCCCACCACCCCTAACCCCAATCATTTTCACCATCCATCCTCTCCTGTACCTCATTCTTATTTTTTCAACTCTCACAATTCTCCAAGTCATCAGCACTTCCAAGGTAGTTTAATCAATAATCATCACCCTTCCCATGTTCAGCAGCTACACAATGACCCTCAAACACACTATCCACATTCCCATCAATTCTCTCAACATTCTCATCAAATCTCTCACCAACTTCAATCCTCAAGGTCCCGTCCAATCTCTCATCAAGTTCCATCCCCAATTTCCCGGCAATTATCTTATCAACTACCATCCCCAGTTTCTCATCAGAGATCTCATCATATCCATTCACTTACTTCCCATCCAAACCACCATTCAACTCACTCCCCAATCCAGTTGAATCAACATCATATCCCATCACAAAGGCATTCATTGTCTCAAATCACTCAATTGATGTCTCAGAACCACCGCCAAATTACCCATCAGACCAATAGAATTCATCAAACTTCTAACAACCCCTCAAGAGTTTCCATTTTCAACTTGGTCCATTCCCAAAATCTTTCTCCCAACAATCAGATTAATATCTACACCAACTATGATAACTCCTCAAACCTTCCTCCTGTAGAGCAACCACCACACTTGGAGGATGATATACCAGAAACCAATTTGGAACAGGTTCTAAATCAGGTTGATTGCCATTTGTCCCAGATTGGATTTGATAATCCTTCAGGTGTTGTTTTGGATGACCGTCCTGTATTGAATGAAAATGAATTCTATGTAGCTGACAACATCCCCCAGATCAATTTTCGCAGGCCAGTTGCATGGGGTTGGAGAGAGGATCCAACTTTCAGACCACACACACTGAGAAGAGAGAGGCAATGTCAATTATGCCAGGCCATACTATTTCAAGGAGAGACCAATGCCCTCTGCTGCCGCTCTGGGAGGATCAACATAAATCAGCCACCCCCTCCTCCAGATTTACTCCAGCTTTTCAAAGATGCAACTCAAGACCACTCACCTCAAGGAAATCAACTGATAAGATCCATACGGTTGATAAATAACAATTTTGCATTTACTTCACTTGGTATAAATTGTGCTACAAGAGCTGCTTTGAACAACCAAGGCCAAGGTATTTATACTTTCAAGTTGAAGGGAACAATTCACCACAACATTGGCAGCTTGATCCCAATGTCTCAAGAAGTCCCAAAATTCTTGCAGCTCTACATATATGATAATGCAAATGAGTTTGAAAATCTTCATATTCATGGTCAACATCTTCTCCCAGAGCTGATGGCAAGGATCCAAGCAATCCTCCACCGGTGTAATCCTCTCATACGCCGGTTTGAGCGTGTAGCATCTGAAATCACTCCAAACCGCTCAATAAGGCTTACAAAAACAGCAACAAATGTGGACCAAAGAGTTTATAACCTCCCAACAGGGGACCAAATTGCAGCTGTCTGGGTAGAAGGTATTTCATTTTCTTTTTCACTTTCACTAAGTGGTCGTCATTCTCTGACATTTCTTACCTTGAAGGCAATGACCCTTTGACAACAGCCACAAGAGACGTTATCATCAAGTATTGTGGCCAATCCCTTTCAAGAATATCTGAATTAGACAGGAAATATGATCATCTCCATTATGTTCTATTACATCCAAATGGAGATCTTGGTTGGAGTCCTGAACTCAAGCAGGAAATTCCACTTGCAACTGCCATGAACTATTATGCTTACAAGTTGGCCTTCCGCAATGGAGACTATTCTCTTCTACACTGGGCTGGTAGACTTTTCCAGCAATATTGTGTAGATCAATATGTGAAGATAGAGACTGAAAGGTTGCTATATATTAGGCTGAACCAATCTGATTTCCGTGTGGACCAATTTTACGGTGTTGTGGATGCTTATGAAAATGGTGCAGAAATGGGTAATGAATCAGGTATGATTTCTCCACAAATATTTCTCACTGAATTGAAACTCCACACTGTCTTACATTTTTTTCTTTCTTTATCAGGTAGAAGAGTAGTTTTACCCACATCTTTCATTGGAGGCCCACGTGATATGAAGGCAAGGTTCCAAGATGCAATGGCTTTAGTTCAGACATTGGGAAAACCAAACCTGTTCATAACAGTAACTTGCAACCCCAATTGGATTGAAATACAAAGAAACCTTCTTCCTGGACAGTCAGCACAGGACAGACCTGAAATTGTGACACGTGTATTCAACTCAAAGATGAAGAAAATTTGTGATCAAATCTACAAAGATGGGATCCTTGGCAAAATAAAAGGTCGCACGCACGTCATAGAGTTTCAGAAGAGGGGCTTACCTCATGCCCATATCTTAGTCATCCTAGAATCTCAGTATATACCCCGCACTACTGAAGAAATTGATCAAATTGTGACTGCAGAAATTCCAGATCAGCTCGCCAATCCAGCTCTTTACCAAGCTGTATCAAGACATATGATACATGGACCCTGTGGACCTTACAACCCCAATGCACCATGCATGGTCAATGGTGTTTGCTCAAAGAAGTACCCAAAACAATTTTGTTCTGAATCTTCATTTAATGAAAACTCCTATCCACAGTATAGAAGACGTCAAGATGGAAATACAATACGTAGGGGTCAGAAAAACTTCATAATTGACAATTGTTGGGTGGTGCCTTACAATTCCTACCTCTCAGAAACATATCAGTGCCATATAAATGTTGAAATTTGTGCAGAAATATCCGCAGTCAAGTATCTTTACAAATATATATACAAGGGACATGATAAGGTAGTTCTGGATGTTGGGGAAAGTATTGATGAGATCAATAGATTCAGGGACTCACGCTGGGTTGCCGCTCCTGAAGCTTGCTGGAGGATATTCTCTTTTAAACTATCTTCCACCTACCCATCGGTCAACAGATTGGACATACATTTGCCCAATCAACATCAAGTAACATACCCTCAAGATGAATCATTGCAAAACATTATTGAAAGGGCTTCAGAAGGTTATACAATGCTAACCGGTTACTTTGCAAGAAACAGAATTGATCCACATGCCAGGTTATTGAAATACTCGGAATTCCCTAGGTATTACACATGGCATCCCAGGACAAAAGAATGGAAGCCAAGGCAACGCGGTAACTCAATAGGAAGGATTTATTCTGTATTTCCATCAGACCCAGAAAGATGGTATTTATGTTTATTGTTGAATCATGTCTGTGGATCTACTTCCTTTGAAGATCTCAGAACCTTTCACGGCACTATTCATGAAAGTTTTTGTTCAGCTGCTTTAGCAAGGGGTCTCTTGGAAAATGATCATTATTTGGAACAAACGATGGCAGAAGCTGATTCTTCAATGAGTTCATCTTACTTGAGAAGACTATTTGGTATACTATTGGCAACATGTCAACCTTCAAACCCTGTACGCTTATGGAATTTTTCTTAAAATTCTGTCAGCTATGTGTATGAAACACTGGCTTAATTCTACAATTAAACCAGGTACTTTCACTGTGCTGAAAGGTTATCTGAATAAATGTGTAAATTTATTCTCTCTATAGTGTCCAAACTATGCACAGAGGATAACCTAAAACTCCTTATAATTGAATATTTGATATACAAATCACTCAATTAGGGGGTATCAAATATGACCAAATCCACCATTATCTAATCAACTGTTTTTGAAAATCCACCATTTTTAAAAACCATGGGAATCTATATAAAATAGTTCAGAATTCTTAAGAGTGAAATTTTGTTGTAAAACCTAATTCACTGGTTTTAATTGTGGATTTGGTCATATTTGATACCCCCTATTGGAGAAGACTAATAGTTAACCGTGTAGGTTTGGCTATTCTTTGTCTTTTTGGGAAAGATATAGCAATAAAAATTGCTATTAAGCAGCTGGCAAGCACTTAAGCTGATTGGCTACTGTCAGAGGTGGTAGTCTTGCAGCAACTGCTTTCTAAGGAACAGATCAAGGCCAGAAGATGGGGAATTCTAAGGTAACTTGAGACTATTCCAGTGATAAAGGTTGGGTTGGATATAAAGGGGATACACTACTCTAATAGTAGGAGGAGAATATTCAGAGTACTTACAAACATGGTACTGGGGGAATATGCTGAGGAACCAATCCTAGGCCAGAAATGACCTCCTTTTATATTCTAGAGATTCCTAGAGGAATGTTCTAGAATGTTTATTCTAAATTCTGCTCTAATGTATTACAATTCAAATGTACCATGATGTAATGGGAATTGTATTGAATTGAGCACAGTATTTTCTATGTCCCCATGACCTCATGACATGTATGTATAACCAATCACATCATGGGCCAATTCATTTAATAGAACAATACTGGGAAATTACCACGCACTCAGGTAATTTCTTTCTTATAAGCATAACTGTATTATTATTATATTTATGCAAATAAGTTTATTGTCTCTCAGCTTTTATGACAATACTTTATAATCTATATTTTTTACGGTTATTCCATCTCCTACTAAGTACCTTTTGAGATATGGTAAAGTACTAGAAGGAGTTGGAATTTGGTGGTGGTTTGAGTGAGGTACCCCACCTATTTTTACATGAAAAGTTGATTACTTTAATAATATTATAGTATATATTATTGCTAATACAATATTTATTAATATTTTACATTGAAGTCAGTCTTTAGGATACTCTAGAGTATCTCTAGGGCTGACAAATTCCATGACAGAAGATTGGATCCATCAAGGCTGTCAAGATGATGCCCTCATGACAAACCGGATCATTGAAGTAATCAATCCAATTCTACTCCAGAATGGTCTGCAGCGGATTGATTTATCACTTCCTGATCTTCCAAGATATAATCCTTCAGCTGGAAGTAACCACCTAATAAGAAATTGGATGTTGGATGAAGAGCAGTCAAGCTTCAATGTGGATCAAAGTCAAATTGATAATGTAAATCAACTTAACGAGCAGCAGAGGTTGGCCTTTGATCAAATTCTCCATGCCTGCAATTCAGAACATCCACAATGTTTTTTTATTGATGGGCCTGGTGGCTCTGGAAAAACTTTCCTATACAATTGCTTACTTGCACATGTAAGATCAACTCAAAGAATTGCTATTGCATGTGCCGGTAGTGGTAAGAATCATTTTCATGACAATTTGAACATACATATTCCAACTAATTTTTGTTTCTATCTTACAGGGATTGCTGCCATGAACATGCCATATGGAAGGACTGCTCATCTCACCTTTAGAATTCCTCCCAGGCTATCACACCATTCAGTTTCTTCTATTGCCAAAAACTCACAAAAAGCAGATGTCCTCAAGAATTCAAAGTTGATAATATGGGATGAAGCCCCAACGACACACAGGCATGCACTTGAATTAGTTGATAGATTACTCCAAGACTTGATGGACTCAGATCTACCATTTGGTGGAAAGGTAATGGTCCTAGGGGGAGACTTCCGTCAGGTTTTGCCAGTTGTGAGGAAGGGATCACGTCCTCAAATTGTTAATTCTAGCATTGTCAACTCTCACTGCTGGAGACACTTTTCCCAGAACATCATTTGTCTGTCCATCAACATGCGTGCAGCTGGGGATCCTCACTTTCAGCAATTTTTACTATCTGTTGGGAACGGAGAAGGGATCACTGATTTTTCAAACAAGATACAGCTGCCTGCTTCAATGGTAATCCATGGTGGATCCCACGAGGAAAATTTGGATCGTCTCATTACACAAGTATTCCCAGATATTTCCAGGTCTTTCTCCCATCATGATTACTTTTTGGACCGGGCTATTCTTTGCTGCAAGAATATTTCAGTCAACCATATAAATTCTAGGATCTTGCAAGATATTCCATCAGAAGGCAGGACTTACACAAGCTATGATTCAGTGGAAGATGACCCCCAAAACCTATACTTGCAGGAATACATAAATAGTCTAACAATTTCAGGCTTTCCACCTCACATTCTGAACTTGAAAAGGGTTGTCCCAATCATGATGCTGAGGAACCTTGATTGAACAATGGGACTTTGTAATGGGACTAGATTGATTGTGGAAAACCTGGGCCCAAATGTTATTTATGCAAAGGTAATTTCAGGAAATAGAGTCAACAACTTGGTGGCCATACCACACATTCCCTTCATATCAGACCCTGATGAGTCTGGATTGCCTTTCAAGCTCATACAGAAACAATTCCCTGTAAATCTGGCTTTCTCACTAACTATAAACAAATCTCAAGGTCAGACAATTGGAAATGTTGGTATTGTACTTCATGATCCTGTATTTAGTCATGGACAACTCTATGTTGCATTGTCACGAAGTAAGTCCAGCCGTACTACAAAGGTAGTAGTCCCTCAACCTGAATCTGGCCTTCCTTCATATGAAACATCAAATATTGTTTATAAAGAGGTTCTTTCAAATGTACAGAGGCGATAGTTATATTAATATTTTTAGTTTCTCATCCTTTTTGTTTTTTTTGCTTCATAATTTCATTGCTTTCTGATTTCAACATGAAATGTTGTCTTTGTTCTTATATTTCCACAAATAAAATATTGTGTACCCTTCTCATAAAGCCCCCTTTTCTAAACCTCCCTCTAGTGTTGTTTTTTTTTGCTTCAGAATTTCATTGCTTTTTGATTTCAACATGAAATGTTATCTTTGTTCTTATATTTCCACAAATAAAATATTGTGCACCTTTCTCATCAAGCCCCCTTTTCTAAACCTCCCTCCCCAATCCCCAAAATTGGGGGCTATGCCCTCGTTCTTAATAAAAAAAAATTAGATTTTCAAAATCGATTTTGCAAAACCATAAGGCCTCAGATGAAAAAATTGGGGTGGATTTTTAGCCTCTGCAAGCTTTGATCCTGTGTTGGCTGTATGGCCCTTCGGACCGAATGGTGATCAGATGGGCATTGTTCATCTTAGCCACAACGGAGCCCGTAAACTCCCCAATGTGCACCCGGGGTGCACTCTCGTCACATCAGAATGCACATAAACAATTCTTAACTCCATCCTCCCGCCTCACTACACATAATATAGCTCACACATGACACGGTGTCAAAAACCGTTTCCACTTTATAATTAATTACTGGCGCTTTTTGGGCTGTCATTAGGAAAAACCCTATGTTGTATTAGCAATTAGTGACATGAAATTTAAGTGTAAGTCACCCCAAATTTAACCACCTGTCAGCAAAGGTTCCGACCATCATCACCAAAAAAGATCCCCCCAATGTGAACAGGCCGAGAGAGTTTGTGCGCCACAGGTCAAATCCTTAACGTCGAATGTGAGTACAAAAGTGGTCAGGATCCAAGCCACATCGGTAAATGTTGCAAGTGACGACTGCATCCTGTTCAGAAGAACCATGAATCAAGTCCAGAGTTCCGTCAGAAGGCTTACGGCTTAAAGTTCAAGCCTTCAATGGAATCAATGCAAGGTGTACCTAAATTGATGTTGGATGTACACATGAACAATATCAAAAATGGATGTGGTCCTCTCAGCCTTCACCATCCTCTCAACCGATACTTGGGAGTACAGGTTGATAGCTGATGAAGGTAACACCCGACTCTCAAATAAATATGTACTAGGTTTGCTTTCTGCACCTCAAGATTGTGAATTCCTAGAACTTTTCAGTCGGCAAAGGATGCTTTCAGACAATCTTTATCCGTCTTATACTTACTCGATCCAATCCCCTCAAGATATCGACCGGCAGCTTTCAGATCGCCGGATTCAGCCCGAGGTGCTCAGCCGGCAACGCTCAATGACCATAGACAGTGTCGCCGGCTCGAGTGTCGAGACTGTTAGGTTGATGGCTTGGAGTGATGAAGATGACCGAGTCGTCCATGTCACTCATTCGGAAGAACCTACCCAGCCATCCCTCAGCAGCAGGTCCAAAAATGGCACTGCCCGTCACACGCTTAGTATCAATCACACACCACCATCAGCTTTAACGTGTCAATCTCATCTCCCGCATCTCCCAGTTCGGTTTGATCGAGAGGCCGATAGGGAGCCGGCTTCACCAGCTTCGTGCTACTCCACAAGCAGTTCGACAGTGAGCAAGACGTCGCTCGAGAGTGGCGACGATAGTGACACTCGTGCTCTCCGACCCGAGATCCAGCTGGCCAAGCCGGATGCTAACCTTCGTCGGAAAGTGCTTCCCATCCGCCGAACGGAGAGGAAGCTGTCGGTGGCACGAGCTGCGTCTATGGACTCCGGTAATGAGTCTCTGTCACCGCTTCAGATTCGCCCACGATTAATTTACCATTCGCCTCCCCCTTGGTCAATGGGTGGTGAATTGGGTGACGAGGCCTGTGCGGATGAATCGATTGGTTCTGATGGTTATTCCTCTAGATCCGATGGGGCTCAGACTCAGCCCATCGAAATCAGTCCCAACCATCAATTCCCTCACGTTCGTCACCACCTCAAGCCAAGTCCGAAACGATCCAGTGTAGGCTTGGGCAAGCTGTTCAAATCAGTTAAAGCCTCACTTCGGTCTATCCCAGGAACCGAAAACCAACTTGATTTATCTGCCAGTGGTACCGCATCCTCTAACAGGCTGGGTGCTCAGGGCAGCCAACAGGAGTGGTCGATTTCAGACCAGGCCCAGTTCAAGTCGCTTAAATCGGTTGGTGTTGACTGTAGAACTGCCCTGGACCAACAAGAATCCGGCCCCTTAGACATCACCATGCCACGCGACCAGGAGGAATCAAATAAACCTCTACCCCGTAGCGTTAGTTCCTGTTCATCTTCCACCATCGATAGTCCTACCACCTCCACTTTTCACTCGCCATCAATTACACCGAGCTCGAGCTTGTTCAGCCTTCCGGCCATCGGATCTGATTTCCTCAACACAAATATACCCGGGTGGCATTATGATCTAGACGTGAATGGAAAGACTGATCCAACCGGCCAAATTCCACATCTGATTAACTCACCTCAACCTGGTCAATCTAACAGGTGGGCTATCTTTTTCTTACTCTACCCGCGGATAAATTTCATCCGCAAGTTGCTAATTTCTTGGATGTCGTTTCGCACCCGCAGCCCTTCAGCTAACTTCTCTCCTAATATGTCGGCGCAAACCGCTTTCAATCACTCACCACCTTCTGTTTCCTGCTTTGGAAATTCATTTGTTTCCAACAATATTCATGGCAGACGTGAACACCCCAAGTTGAAGCTGAAAGCTAGCTTTGGTTTCCTGCAAAATATTAAACGTGCCGTTGGTGCCGTCGACCATTCTGTATCATTTTCCTTTCACAACAACTCGACCACATTTCTCACTACTAATACTATTAGTCTACCCTTCGGCACTGTTCTGAGGAACAATGGCTTGGATCCGTTGCCGCACTGCCATCCCTTACCACTTAAACCCAGTCAATCTAGTCCCTCAAGCCTCAATTACCCGGCCTCTTTGCCCCCTCGACTGGAGCAGGCGGCTCATTTCGAACCTCCAGCACAACGTTTAGCGTCATCTACATCGAACCCTGACTTTCTCGATGACCCGCAGGATGCCCAATCGTCAGCTTCCAACCAAAACTTCTCACTTCATTCTCCGAAATCACAGCGTAGACCAGAAGATGGCTCTCTCTACTCCCCAACGCCAAATCGACGAACAAATGATGAAATGCTCCACCCTCCGAAACCACCATGCATCATGACGGAAGACGCGCCAATCTTAAACCTGCGACCAGTCTCGGTCCCATTTGCAGCTGGCTTTTCTGAACGATTCTTGGTGTCTGATCCCACTCTTTCCGATCCATCATACGAGTCTCGACAGTTGCTTAATAAACACAGCAAGCAAATGCAAAGGACTAATCACGAGGACCATTGCTCTTGCTGCAGCTCCCTAGTTTCCGAAAATGTCGCCCTGAAGAATCGCATCAAAGAGCTGGAGTCGCATCTCTATAGAAACCAAGCACCCAATAGAAGTCAAGCATCCAAATCAAACGAAGTCGAGGTGTGACTGACGTGACATTTCTTGAAATATGTAAGCTGCGTTGAATTTCAAACACTCAGTCTGTTGTACACTACTAATCACTCGTGGACTGTTTACGTGCGATAGATGAAACAAATCGAGCTTGATCGAGTGTCGTAGTCACTCGACTTCAGTTCTCAATCCAAAAATCTAAGCCACTCGGGAAATGCTAAGCTACGGCAAGAGCCTCAACCCAAAACACTAATTTATATCCATGTTATTTTCTATCTGATTCATTCCTGCCTGATTCTGATCCCTCCAAACACCCATGCCGGGCCTATGTTCTGTTCCTCCTTTAATTGCTCCGCCTCTAATTATCATATTTCATACATACTCAAGGACGTTTTTTTTCCTTTTTACTATTATATCTCTTCTCAATTTATCTTCTTGGTGAATAATCCAAAAAGTCGGCTCATTGTAAAAATACATATCCGGTCATGGGTTCTACGAAGATGTAAAAAATTGTAAAAAAACTCATCCGAACTCCAGTCCAGATCATCTTTGGCATCTTTGAAACCATAACAGTACCATGCCGGTCAAACAGAGTTCATTTTGAAAATATATTTGTAACGTACTCATGCTGGAGGGTGCATAACAATGGCATATTAGCGAAGTTAGTGAATGTTGCAAGTCCGACTATCATTTTAAGTTGAGCAAGCAAATGTTCGCGTCGATCGGGCGCACATCTACATTTGGTGTGTTGCATGTATGTAGTAGTGTCTCAGGTTGTGTTGCACCACTGCTGAACCAACCTCCAGCTTTTTTCAGCATAAGGTTTGCAATTCAACAACGTTGAACTTCCAAGATGCCACCCTCTTGGTTCACTCAGAAAGAGCATCTGTCGTATCGGAACTTACTAACGATCCCGGTCAAGGTGAGTATAAATCCTATTATCATCGGCCCTCCACTTGATTATGCAGTTCGTCTGCCGAGGCTCAAGCCAACTGTCAGTCTTGATAATTTACATTTAAATATGTCTGTGTAGAAAGAAGTTCAATTCTCGGAAATACCGGTCCTTACCAGCGGCTCTGATTCGGAAGACTTGATCGTTGCAACATCGCAATACTGGATTACCAAACACACCAACCAGGGTACCTGCGGTTTGATCTCTTTTGGATAATCAATGCTTGATCCCACTGAAAAAGCTTTTAAACTTGATCGTTACAGGCCACTTAACATTTGCCCCTTATGACAAACCTGGCAAGCTTGCCAACAAAACTGCCTCTCTCTCGGCTTGTTCCGGCTTGATATCTGATTTCACCACGTGTCCCTTCGACAAGTTACTTGCTGTCGCAAGCGAAGCTGGTGAAGTAAAGTCCCCTCTGGGTTTATTCTTCTGATTTATTCCAGAACATCTACTAATCGCAATTACTTCTTATCAGACATCGATCTTCTCACTTCCAGAAAACCTCGCTCCGTCGGGAGACCCGCAGTCTTTCAACTCCATCAGGAAGCTTCATGGCGTCTCAAAGAACTCTCCGGTTGATAAATTGGCTTTTCATTCGACTTCTCGAGGTATTCTGGCCGGTAGCATTGGTACTCAACTGGCGATATGGGATGCAGTACATGTCAACGATGGATCACCCTCTATCAACCTTGCGAGCGGGGCGAAAATGTGGGATATTAAGTGGGGGTGGGATGGAAGGCTCATAGGTGCAACTACTCGGACGGGCATCTTACAGCTGTGGGATCCAAGGGCCTCAACCATGGTGTCCAGTTGCGACAACCAGGATGGATCCGGTGGGAGGAAATGCAGTAGGCTTGCTTGGATTGGAGATCATATCTTAACAACAAGTGTTAACAAGGTTTAGTAGTGCTCTGGAATACGTTTTCTTCAAAGTTAAAAGCTTGTGCTGAGATCCAATTCTATCCATTTAAAATACGAAAAATCTGGACCTACCGACTTGCAAACAAAATCACTTCGGAGTAGCTACGCGATCGCCAATATTCTGTGTTTGATCCAAGATCGTTAAATTTGCCCATCAAGACTGAGCGAATCGACAATTCCAATGGAAAGTTGATACCTTTAGTTGATCCAAACCGTTCGATTCTGTATCTCGCAACGAGAGGAGAATCAACGTTCAAATGGTTCAAACTCAACTTTTCGAGCACCTTGACCATAGAGGCTTTCAATTCAATGCTACCGATCTCTCCAGTTGCTGGTATCGCGATGGCACCAATCAATCATCACACTGTAGATGTGATGAAGACGGAGCTTTGCAAATTTATGATCTTGACTAAAAGTGCCGAAGTCGTTCCGCTCACCATACAGGCACCTAAAAGACAGTATTTAGATTTCCATGCTGACGTCATGCCCTCAGTACGGAGTATGGGTAGGCTCGCCAATCGACTTCAAAAATGAAAAAAAGATATCGTTTATTTATCACTTTGTTTTATTGTCGCACATTGAACCTTAGAGCCGGCGCAAACTGGACAGGAATGGCTTCAAGGAAAAGATCAAAGCGTTGCACTGGTTTCACAGGACCCCTCAGCATCCAGTACTCTTGAATCCACCATCAGCAAAACGTCTGTTTCGGCAACATTGCAACCGACGACAGCATCTGACACTGTCGAATCTTGCATCAAGTCAAAACCAGTGTCAACGACTTGTCAATCAACTCAAGAGACTCAAGAGTCGCCGCAAGTTCCACGTTCCCCCAATAGCCAATTAGCGACCACTGGACCAGCCTCTTATGGCCTGAAGAAATCATTTGATGCAAAGCTTAACGATCCTACCCCTTCTCAATCAGTCGGGAAACCTATCACTAGTATGTCTTACAGCGTGACTCTTGGAAAATATCTCCAGCACTCATGAATCTGTTAAAAAATGTGATCTTTGAACAGAACAGGGTAGTGTCAGTAAGCCAGTACGATGGTCTCGAAAATACGTGGAAGGACAGACGTCCATGCAAGCTGATTACGAAGATCTGCACAATCTATCGGCCACATTTCCGGCCGATAGAGAGATGATCAAGTCTACATCCAACTTTTTTTTGGTACCAATCGGTGGCCCAGGTGGAAGACTCGGATTTCAGCATATAATAAATAAGGGCAGGCTTCCCACTCGTCTCCCATGCTTGATCAACGAGGCAAACATTGTGGCTTTTGAAGTGGACCCATTAGACCAGGGACGAGTCTATGTTGCAGGAGATGATGCGAAGGTAAGAGTTTTCCGCGTACCGGAACAGGGCCTCGAGGAAGAGTGCCTGAATGCTGAATTCATCTTATCTTGTAAGATCACCCGTCTCCTTATAGTCTTTTTAGCGCAAAAACAAGGAGCGATTGGAAGCTTGTAAAGATTTTGAACTGACCGGTGCACGTTCTATTTTAGCTTTGAATATGGATCGGATTAGTTTGATTAAGCCGCATCCTACGGCCAAAGATATTTTGTTGACCATCTCGGATGATATGAACAAGCCTTGCCTCCGTCTTTGGTATACTGGTAAAGTTGAAGACACGAGCAAGCCATTAAGCGAGCTCCAACTTCCATCGGGTGCGATCTCTTCGGCATCTTGGTCTCTCGATGGATCTCTCCTAGCCATCGCGAACAAAGCCAAGAAATTGCATGTCTTAGATCCCCGTGGAGGAGATGATAAAAATTGGTGCCAAGGATCAACGCATGGAAGTTCACGGCCAGTGCAAGTTACTTGGACTGATAACAGATCTCATCTTCTCACCAGTGGTTTTTCATCAACCGGAATGCGTGAGGTCAAGTTCTACCGAGTGGATCACGAACATCATGTAATAGAATCATTGGCTCAGGTCTCCTTCGATAACTCGCCAGCGGGTTTTTTTATCCATTATGATCCTGATACATCGATTGGGTTTTGCTGGAGCAAAGGAGAACGGACAACCTATCTAATTGAACTGATTGAAACACCGAACCCAAACGCAAACCCACCGCAATCAACTTTTAAATTCGATCGATTAGCACCATTTTTACATTCTACGATACAGCTAGGATATTCATTCTTTATCAAACAGGTGTTAGATGTCAAAGCAGTCGAAGTTACCAGGGCGTTAAGGCTAACGGGTAATCAAGTCGAAGTCGTTAGTTTCAAGATCCCCCGGAATCGCACGGAGTTCTTTCAAGATGATATTTTCTGTGACACTAGAGATCTCTTAACTCCGACATTCCAGAACGGTCAAGATTGGTTCAAACTTGGTCAGAATAGAACACAAGAAGACCTCATAGAAAAACATATGGTTGAAGGTTTTGCCAAAATCAATCTACAACCAGTTGGGATGTCTAAATTAAGTGAATCCCCTCTGACAAAGCTGCAATCTAATCAAAGATCACTTGTAAGTCGCTGCCCCCCAACTTCTTTGATTGACCGATTAGAGCTGATTGGACTTGAATAATGCGCTCACGGATTATATCTAGATTGCTAAAGGACCCCAATTGACAGACTCACAAAAGGCCGATAAATATCTCGAGAAGCTATTTCAATCAGCTAAACGGGATGATCATCATCCAAGCAGCTCCACTGGATCAAATCTTGAAAAGCCTGATGAGGACGATGATGATGAAGTTGTGGGGAGATCTCGTGTTGGTGCTCCAGTTGATGATGATTGGTGAAATTCATCACAGATGTGTTTTACCTTTGTGCTGTTGGCTACATGTAGCCTCATTGATATTGTATGTGATTAAAAACAAGACTCCCCTGCTAATTTTCATCTATCATTTGTCTTGTACTGATATGAACCCTGGCAAATTCTAAAATGAGCTAACTATCTTTCCTGGGCTGGAGTCACTGCAAAAAACAACTGGCTCATCTGCCTGCAGTTGACATGGAAAAGTACAAAGGTACCTTTTTACTTTTGTATGTCAACTGCAGGCAGTTGAGTGATTTTTTCTTTTTGCAGTAAGTCTTGTAGTTTGGATCACTGAGTATGTAGATTCCAGGATGAGGATGCAATCAGGATCATAATCTCTCAGCCCTAAAAGAATGAATGGTGATAGGTAGATGACTGGCTATGATGTATCAAGAAGGAAGTTCCAAATTTTTCAATTCTTCTCAGGATTACCACATCAAAGTTTGGGGAATGAATGATACACAAATAAATGGAAAGTTTCTGGTGATTGTATCAATGTTTCTGGGCCTTCAGTCTCTTTTATCCTATATCTTGCACTGTGCAGACTCAAGTTTTATTGATGTTAGAAAAATCATTGTAACTCACTACAGAAATCAACTGCTTGGACAAGACTGTCTGAGCAGTTGTTGGACATGTTCTGTCTGATGAGTTGTGCAATTCAAACACAACACATTGGCAGGAATTGTTGGACAAAGCCTGTCCAGAAACTGCTTGGACTGCTGTGTTCAAGCAGTTGATGTCTGCAGTGTCATTGTCAGCTATGTGTATGAAACACTGACTTAATGTCTATAAAAAAGCCAGGTACTATCACTGTGCTGAAAGTTTATCTGAATAATAATTACTATTATTCTCTCTATAGTGTCCAAACTATGCACAGAGGATAACCTAAACTCCTTTTTAATTGTCTTAGTTGATATACAAATTAGTCAATCAGGAGAAGACTAACAGCTAACCTTATAGGTTTGGCTATCTTTCTGTCTTTTTGAGAGATAAGTAACAAGATAAATTGTTACTAAGCAGCTGGCAATCACTTGGGCTTATTGGCTACTGTCAGAGGTGGTAGTCTTGCAGCAACTGATTTATAAGGAATAGTTCAAGGTCTAAGATGGGGAGGTTCTTCTAGTCCAGTAAATAAGGTGGGTTGGATAATAAAAGGGATAACACTACTCTAAAACTAGGAGGATAATATTCAGGGTACTTACTAATGTGGTACTGGGTTAATATGCTGAGGATCCAATCCTAGGCCAGGAAATGGCCTCCTTTTATATTCTAGAGGTCTTCAGGGGAAGGTTCTAGAATGTTGTTGTATATTCTGCTCTAATGTATTACAATTCAAATGCACTATGATGCAATGGGAATTGTATTAAATTGAGCACAGTATTTTCTATGTCTCCATGACCTCATGACATGTATGTATAACCAATCATATCATGGGCCAATTCATTTAATAGAACAATACTGGGAAATTACCATGCACTTAGGTAATTGCTTTCTTATTAGCATACTTTTATTATTCTTATATTTATGCACATAAGCGTATTGTCTCTCAGATTTTATGACAATACTTTCTAATCCATCATTTATACTTTTTTATTCCCTTTTCTTAAAGTATCTTTATTGTATGATAAAGTACTAGAAGGAGTAGGAATTTAGTGGTGGTTTGAGTGCGCTACCCCACTTAACTTTACATTCTGAGTTGATTAATATAATAATATTTTATGATATGTCATTATTTACAGTATTAATACAGTATTTTTATTGTATTTTACAGTTTAGTCAGTTCTTAGGATACTCTGGAGTATCTCTAGGGCTGACAGTCATGAAGATGGACTTGGGATTTATGAAATGAGTTCATCCATGAATGGGTGAGTTTTTGGCTAACATGTGAACCCAACCAATGTTGAGATACTTCATAGCCTCTCACTATCTGTCTTTATGCTTCACACTTGACTCTTATTTTGTTTCATACACATGTTACTGTTTCTGTTTCTCTTGCCCAGGTCTCACTACCCACTCAGGCTTCACTCACATGTCACCATCCCAGGACATACCTGGAGCCAATTTTGGGCCTGCTATGCTAACATTAGCTGGAGCATAGAGTAATGTTGGCTTTTTTATCTATGCTAACCAGAAGTTACTGTTAGCTGGAGAATTTTTCAGCTAAAACGAAATGTTTGCATTGACAGGAAAAATAGTAGTTAGTGTAGAAATCACAGACCTGTCACAGATAACTCCTCCTTTTTCACTTTCCTCACTTTCTAATTCACTCGTGCCGGTTCCTCTGATCAACCTCAACCTCGATCAAGACTTTCATCAACATTCAATCTCAGATCAATCACAACCCCCTCCATCATCATTTCCCCATTCAACATCTTTCTTTTCCTTCTTTCCTATTTCTTTCCTTCCTTCTCTAATCTTCAATCCTGTCCTGTCTGCCTGCCTGGTGAGATTTGATCAACTCTTCATCATTCCCATCAATCAACTAACCTATGATCTTTCCAGTCCCTGCTCTTTCTTTCTCTTCTGCTCAATCATTTGTGTCCTTTTTAATACTTGACTCACATAACTTGTCTCCAAATTGTTGGTTCTCATTCATCTTCTCTTTCTTTCATTTCATCTCTTATGTCTCTTGTCTGATTGTTACTTCTCTAGTTTGCTGGCTCTTTTTAGTAATCAACCACAGATTCAATTTCTTTTACGGTTAAAAGCTTACGACCGACGTGGAATAAAACGAAAGAGCCAGCGAAATCGAGCGAGCGGTGTTGGCTGGGATTCCAAGGATCATGGCAAATCCAGCTAAAAATGAATGTTTCCGTCAAGCCATGCTCAAATCAGCACTAGACATGATTCCGCAACTAACGGAAGAGAACTACTTGATCTGGATGGACAAGATGTCCGCGCTGTTACAGCTCCGGGGAGTACTCACCAAACTGGACTCGGACAATGTAGCTCTAACACCGGACGAAAACGCAGAATTGAATCTTCTTATCATCTAGAAGATTGACAGCGTAACTCACAACAATGTAGTTACGGCAGACAATAGGACCTCAGCAAAACGGCTCTGGAATGCAATCAAGGATAGATTTGCTTCATCTCAAGCTTTAAATCAAGCAAGAATCTTCAATGAATTCTTGTATCTTGGCTTCAAGGAGGATGCCGTTGAGGGATTCGTCACGGACATCAAAGTCTCCATCAAAAAGCTTGTGGACATTGGGATTGATCTTCCTCAGGACATCCTGGCGTACCTTATTTTATGCAAGTTCCCTGACGCCCTTCAGGCTCTCAAGCGACAAATAATGCACTCGGACAAAGATCTCTCTGTGCAATTTGTCTCCAATCATCTGACACAATTCAACAACGAAAGCCGAGCCAAAATCAAAGACGCTACTCTTCCCTCTCAAACTTCTCTCTACTCCAACAAAAACAAAGCCGGTCACCAGTCTTGAAATGATTGAAATCAAACCGCCACCGGCCAAAAGGGGCGCTGTACGACAGGCTTTCACAATCCAAAGCAGGACAAAAATCACTCACCAGACTCCTGCTGGCATCTTCACCCCGACAAAGCTCCTGAGTGGTGGAGAGATGCTCAAAAGAAATGGGAAGCCGGGAAGGAATCATCCAATAAGTCAAACTTCTTCATGTCTCTAATCACGCTGTGGATCAATAACGGAGACCTCAAGTCAAGGGTCATTCTCAACAGCGGCTCCTCTTCACACGTGTTCAACGACTGTTGATACTTCGATCACTTGGATCTTGGTGATTTTGATGTTATCAAGACGGGGAAGGAAAGAGCGAATCTCGCGATCAAGGGAATGGGGCGAGTCATATTGCAATGGGGAAGCAAGAAGATTGCCCTTGAAGGATGCCTTTACGTCCCCGACATAGTAGTCAATCTCATCAGTCCCGGCATCCTAGATGGAAAGGACTGTTCAATTCACGCAAAGGGCAGGAAATTCTCCGTCGTCAAAGAAAGAATTAACCTATTTGGAGGACGGATCACAAACAACATGTATTCTGTCAGAAACCCAGACAAAGTTGGATCCAACGTCAACTTTGCTCTCTTCAACAGTCCAACAATTGAATCAATCAGAACCACCCACGAAAAATTTGGTCACGCATCACTCCCGCGGATCAACTCGTTCATCGATTGCAGAATCTTGGCTAGTGAAAAGTCCAACTTTGAATGCAAATCGTGCATCCTAGCAAAGATTTCGAAACAACCCTTCAGCTTTGAGTCCAGACCTACCACAAAGGTCTTCAAGCGCCTACACCTCAACCTGATTGGTCCTATCACTCCAGAATCTAAAATCAAGACCAATTACATCTTGACAGTGGTCAACAACTTCTCTGCAATGGTGGGCCGCTACGCTACGCTATGCTATATGACCGCTAACTGTTAGCGTAGTGGGGTTTATTTTTCCCAGAAAATCTGTAGCGTTAGCTGAAATTACACTCCGCTACACTAACAGTTAGCGTAGCGACAAATTTTTCAAGCCATTTTTTTGTAGCGTTAGCTGAGAAAATTCACCGCTACGCTATCAAGTAGCGTAATTTTTCTGGCGCTAACAGATTTTGAAGTTCTCAGTAGCGTAGCGGCATCATTGCTACGCTACGCTAAATGTTAGCTGTTAGCTGATACTTTTCCCGCTAAATGTTAGCTGTTAGCTGAAGCTTTTCCCATTACACTATGCTCAAATAGCGGATTTGTTTTGCCCGCAAACTGTTGGTTTCACCAATTAACATGGCTGCTGAATAAAAAGCTGTTGTTATGGCTTCAACAGGTAAAATCCTGCTGCATTACAGATCTTAGAAGAGACATCCAACTTCTTTCTTGTCTTTGAATTTACAACGTAAAAAAAAAAGAAAAAAAAAGAAAAAGAAAGAAAAAAAAAAAAAAAAAAGATCATAGAAATTAAAATAAGCTTTTTTGATTGCTGTGCTTGCTCGAGTAAAGCAGTTACAACATCATTTTGATTTATTCACTTGTGCAAGTACATATTTTTCATTGTTTTACTTGGACAAGTACAGGATCCTAATTGAGCAGAGTGACCAGCTTTGACCTCAGACAGGGGAATATATCACTCCTGCTATATTAAAAGTAACTGCAAAATACCTAATTGGTGTCACCCGCATCACAAATCCTCATTTATGATGAGGGTGAAACCAATTAGGTAAGGATTGTGAATTGATTGAAATTTATAGGAGCTCTCCGAACTCGCTGGGGCACCTGACTGACCCCCCTTTGAGTTCGGCAACTGATTAAATAACATGGGTTTGAAGAAATGGTAGCGATGTTGGGTTAAGCCTTGTACAAACTCAGAAAACTCTCAGGGGCACCTGACTGACCCCCCTTTAAATTTTCTTGATTGGTGTTAACCTCATCACTACTCTTATAGTATAGCAGGAGTGATAAATTCACCTGTCTTAGGTCAAAGCTGGTCCACTTTGCTCAATTAGGATTTTTTTTTTCCTTTTTTTTTTTTTTTTTAATTTTAATTTTTTCCTTTTTTTTTTCCTTTTTTTTTCCTTTTTTTTTCCTTTTTTTTTCCTTTTTTTTTTTCCTTTTTTTTCCTTTTTTTTTTCCTTTTTTTTTTCCTTTTTTTTTCCTTTTTTTTTCCTTTTTTTTTCCTTTTTTTTTCCTTTTTTTTTCCTTTTTTTTTTCCTTTTTTTTTTTCCTTTTTTTTTTTCCTTTTTTTTTTTCCTTTTTTTTTTCCTTTTTTTTTTTCTTTTTTTTTTTTCCTTTTTTTTCCTGTTTTTTTTTTTTTTCCTTTTTTTTTCCTTTTTTTTTTATTTCCTTTTTTTTTTATTGTTATAAACAAACAGCAGTTAGTGTAGCGCTAAACTCACTAGTGCACAATGTCTAATCAAATCTGCACTTAAAAAACAAAAACCCCACAGTTAGCTCACCACACAAGGGTACTCCGCTAACAGTTAGCATAGCTGAGAAGAGTGCTACGCTAACAGTGAGTGTAGCTGAAAAAAGCGCCACACTAACAGTTAGCGTAGCTGAAAGGAGCGCTACGCTAACATGTAGCGTAGCTGAAAAGAGCGCTACGCTAACAGTTAGCGTAGCTGACAAGAGCGCTACGCTAACAGTTAGCGTAGCGTTTGTTCCAGCTAACACCGCTACAAATCAGCTAACAGGTAATTCCTGTAGCGTTAACTTTTTTTTTTTGAAGTCGCTAACGCTACGCTACCGCTATTTTTTTTTTTGACAAAATTTTTGTAGCGTTAGCTGAAAAAAAAAACCGCTAACAGTAACTTTGTGTTAGCGTAGCGACAAAAGCTAACATTACGCTACGCTACAGCTATTGTCAGCGTAGCAGGCCCACCATTGTTCTCTGGCTACCTTGCCGGCTTTCCCTTGGTCAAAAAGGACGACACAGCAGATGTGCTGATCTCCTTGCTGGAAAATGAAAAGAAGAAACTCGGCTACTTACCGTCACTCATCTGTTCAGACGGCGGTGGTGAATTCACGGGAAACAGAGCGGAACGTGCAAACCGCACCATCGTCGAATCAATGAGAGCTACATTCAAGTGCTCACGTGTACCAAAGAACTATTGGCACGAAATAGTCAAAGCTTGCTGCTTTGCCTTGAATCAAATCCCGCGAAAGGACCAAACAAAATGTCCCTGGGAACTCATTCACGGATATTCAATCCCACACACCTACCTCAAACCCATCGGAACGCCGGCGATCACTCTCAGGATGAAACGAGTGAAAGGTTGAAAATTCAATGAGAAGGGCGAGGAGGGTGTACTTCTAGGATTCAACGTCCAACTGCGCTCATACCGCATCCTCGTAAAATTGGGTGCCGTCGTTGACACAAAACACGTCAGATTTCTCAAATCGTCACCTCCAGTTGATTCATCGTTGGATGATGATTTTCTTCCTGAACCCTTCGAGAACCTGGAGTCTCGCAATCCAGCACCTGCCGGAAGAGAAAATGCAACTACTCAAGAGCAACTGAGTCAGGAAGGGTTAGACACTGACTAATGTGACTCAGAAAGCTCTCACTCAGAATCTACAACTGAAGAAAGGATTCAAGATATGCTAACCCAACATCAAGCGGAACAGCTACAACAACCTACGCAGCAGCAATCATCTCGCGTTCTCCGTGATTGCTCGCAAATCAAACCTCCAACACGATTCAGCTTTCATCACTACTATGAACCCAACACCTTCAAATCAGCAATACAATGTGCTGATCAGAAGTTCTGGCAGGAAGCAATTGCAAAGGAGGTACAATCAATCAAAAACCATCACGTATGGGAAGACTTTTACGACAAGCCACCAAATCCACTCAACACAACCTGGGTCTTCAAAATTAAGGACAACTGCCACGGTGATCCAATCAAGTACAAAGGGCGCCTATGCGTACAGGGTTTCAATCAAATCCACGGCATCAACTATGAAGAAACCTTTGCACCCACAGGAAAATTATCAACTCTGAGAATGATGCTCTTATACTCACTTCATCAAAATCTCCAAATTACCCAGTTCGACGTTCAAGGAGCTTTCCTACACGCTCCACTCACAGAAGAAGTCTACATCAAAACTCCAAAAGGGGTCAATCAACAATCTCCGTATCTCAAACTTCATAAAGCTCTGTACGGCTTGAAACAAGCCCCAAAGAACTGGTACAAAACGTTGATCTCTTGGCTCGAATCAACAGTGGGCCCGCTACGCTAACAATAGATGTAGCGTAGCGTAATGTTAGCTTTTGTCGCTACGCTAACACCAAGTTACTGTTAGCTGAAGATTTTTTCAGCTAACGCTAAAACAAATTTGTTGAAAAAGAAAATAGTGGGTAGCGTTAGCAACATCAAAAAAAAAACTTTAACGCTACAGAAATTTCCTGTTAGCTGGAACAAACGCTACGCTAACTGTAAGCGTAGTGTTCTTTTCAGCTACGCTAACTGTTAGCGTAGCGCTCTTTTAAGCTACGCTAACTGTTAGCGTAGCGCTCTTTTCAGCTACGCTAACTGTTAGCGTAGCGCTCTTTTCAGCTACGCTAACTGTTAGCGTAGCGCTCTTTTCAGCTACGCTAACTGTTAGTGTAGAATTCTTTTCAGCTACACTAACTGTTAGCATAGTTCCCTTTTGCAGTGCACTAACTGTTAGTTTAGCGCTACAGTAACTGTTGGTTTAGTGCTATACTTGTGGGAGTATAGCAATAATTTCTTTTCTTGAGGCATCGATTCTTTCAAATTAATATTTTCATGAATCCTGTTGAAGCATTTCTTTTCCAGCTTTAATCGCTTCCTTTGAGTTAAATAAGCATTTCTTCTCATTCTCTGATGGGCATTCTGATTACTGTTCTGGGCAATTTCCATATGAGCAAGATGTGTTATTCAATTGAAATTTGTCCAGGCAGTAACCATATTTCCCAAAGCAATGAAAGAAATGCATATCCAAACATTGGAAAGAGAAAAAATGGAAAAGAAACAAACAGTTTTTTTTTTGAAAAAAAAAAAAAAAAAAAAAGATAGAAATTAAAAAAAAAAAACACAAATAAGCTGTTTTGATTGGGCGTTGATAAACGTTTTTTTTGGCGTGCGGGGCCTACACGCCATTTTTTTTTGCGTGTAGGGTCACACGCCAAAATTTGGCGTGTGACCTGCAGCCAAAAATGACACGCCATTTTTTTTGGCGTGTGGGCCCCGCACGCCAAACAGCAAACAATTGGCGTTGAGCGCACGCCAAACAATTGGCGTGCGGGGCCCACACGCCAATTTTTGGCGTGCGGGTCCCCCCTCGCTCACTAATGAGTGGGAGGGGCCACTCGATTACGTGAGCGAGGCCGGCTGAGAGGTTTACAACCTCGTCAGCCGGGAGGACTCGCCGGCGAGGCTTGTCGGCCAGGAGGAAGTCTCCTGCTGACAATAACCTCGTACCGGGAGGATCTCCCGGCTGACGAGGTAACAACCTCGTCAGCCAGGAGGAAGTCAGAGGTTGTATGCCTCGTCGGCCGGGACCCTCCTGGCCGAGCTTCGGCCAGGAGGAAGTGGCCTTGTATAACCTCGTCAGCCGGGAGGAAGTCAGAGGTGTCAGAGGAGGAAGTCCTCCCGGCTACGAGGTTATACACTCGTCAGCCAGGAGGACTTCCTCCTGCTTGTATACTAGGAAGTCCTCCCGGCTGAAGTAACTGCAGCCGGGAGGAAGTCACGAGGTTATACAACCTCGCAGCCAGGAGGACTAATTGTATAGCAGGAAGTCCTCCCGTATACACCCTCGGCCAGGAGGACTTGGTGAGAGGTTGTATAACCTCGTCAGAGGAAGTTTGACGAGGTAACAACCTGTCAGCCAGGAGGACTTCCTCCTGGCCGACGAATAGCCTGAGGAAGTCCTCCCGGCTGAGGTACAACCTGTCAGCCGGCCTGCTCAGTTAGTGGCCCCTCCCACTATATGTGAGCGAGGGGGGACCCGCACGCCAAACAATTGGCGTGCGGGGCCCACACGCCAATTTTATTTGCACACGGAACCACACGCCATTTTTGACACGCCCTTTTTTTTTGGCGTGTAAACCCTACACGCCAAAAAAAAATCGTGTAGGCCCCGCACGCCAAAAAAAATGGCGTCGGGTGATCAACGCCCGTCAAATTACAGCTTTTGATTGATCTTGTGAAAGTTGAGATTTTTGATCGCTTGACTTGCACAAGTACAGGATCCAGAATGGACAGCTTTGGCCTCAGACAGTGGAATATCACTCCTGATACTATAAGAACTCCTGTACTTCACCCTCATTGGTGCAGTTAGTCAAGGTCAAAGATCTGCCCAAAGAGATCCTGTACTTGTGCAACAAGCGATCAAAAATCTCAACTTTCACAAGTAAATCAATCAAAATGCTGTTTTAACTCCTGTACTTGTGCAACTACATCAATCAAAACAGCTTATTTATGTTTTTTTTTTATAATTTCTATCGTTTTTTTTTTTTTTTTCAAAAAAAAAACTGTTTGTTTCTTTTCCATTTTTTCTCTTTCCAATATTTGGATATGCATTTATTTCATTGCTTTGGGAAATATGGTTACTGCCTGGACAAATTTCAATTGAATAACACATCTTGCTCATATGGAAATTGCCCAGAACAGTAATCAGAATGCCCATCAGAGAATGAGAAGAAATGCTTATTTAACTCAAAGGAAGCGAGTAAAGCTGGAAAAGAAATGCTTCAACAGGATTCATGAACATATTAATTTAAAATAATCACAGCCTCAATGCAAGGCAATTTGTGCAAGGGAAAAACTTTCAACGTTCCCACATCATTTTCTTTGCCCTAGCACATCACCACAACTATGGGTAAAACAAGCAGGGATGTAATCCACCCAAAAAATTATGTTCAGACTTTTCACTCAGCTGGCTGTGGGCCAACACTTTGCACTATTTGAGCATAGTGTAGTGGGAAAAAATTAAGCTAACAGCTAACATTTTGCAGGAAAAAATTCAGCTAACAGCTAACATTTAGTGGGAAAAAATCAGCTAACAGCTAACATTTAGCGGGAAAAAATTCAGCTAACAGCTAACATTTAGCGTAGCGTAGCGTAGATCTGATGCCGCTACGCTAATGGGAGCTCCAATATGTGTTAGCGGAAAAAAAATTACGCTACTTGTTAGCGTAGCGGTTATTTTCCAAAGCTAACACTACAAAAAAATTGGCTGAAAAATTTCTCGCTACGCTAACTGTTAGTTTAGCAAAGCGTAGCTTCAGCTAACGCTACAAATTTTCTGGCAAAAAAAATAACCGCTACGCTAACAGTTAGAGGTCAAATAGTGTAGTGTAGCGTAGCGGCCCACTGTTGCTCAAATCAATTGGTTTCCACAAATCAAATTGCAATCTGTGCTTATACTTGTGTGATGACAAGATCTCTAGAGTCTTCGTCCACGTCGACGATCTTGTTCTCGTGGGCCCAGGTAATGACTTTAGAAACAAATTTGAAAATCAATTCTCTAACTCAGCAAGTCATGAACCAAACACAATACTGGGAATGAAATTCAAATGCATAGGACACAAGATCCTTCTCTCTCAACCCACACACATCAAACATGGTCTGGAGGAACTCGGCCTTCAAGACTGCAAGTCCTCAAACACTCCTCTCACTCCAAACCTCAAACTCAAAGAAGCCACCGACGAAGATCACACACTCTTCAAAAAAGAGAATGTCAACTACAGATCGGCTATTGGTCTAATGAACTACATAGCCTGCCACACTCGACCCGACATCAGCTTTGCGGTATCCA
Organism: Puccinia hordei; assembly: GCA_007896445.1. Classification (NCBI taxonomy): domain Eukaryota; kingdom Fungi; phylum Basidiomycota; class Pucciniomycetes; order Pucciniales; family Pucciniaceae; genus Puccinia; species Puccinia hordei. Next base: position 287,142 of record RDRW01000273.1, read on the forward strand.
GCTTGGCAAGATTCTTGGTCAAACCCGGAATGACACACTGGCATGAGGTACAAAAAGTCTGGAAGTACATTTGGTCAACCCAAAACCTGAAACTCACCTTAGAAATTCTCAATCCTAATCAACTACGTGAAATCTACAGCAACGCATCCTGGGGCAACAATCCTCAATTTTGCACCTCACAATCCGGCTATCTATGTTACCTATTTGGAACCCTCGTATCTTGGAACAGTTCTCGCCAACATTCCGTCACCTACTCTTCAACTGAAGCTGAACTCAATCCACTCGTGGATTCCTTCCATGAAGGCACTTGGTTGAAAGCTCTTCTTGCTGACATTTGGAACATTCAGTTGGATGCCGCTATGCACTTCATCGACAATCAAGACCTCAATGAAAGACTACTCATGAACAAAGACGAATTCAAACAACATTTCTCTAACACTCATTACATCGACAACAAACTCAAACGCTTCGGTCCCAATCCGACGACTCGACACATAGACCTCAAGACCAAGGGACTTTGTCAGGAAGTCAAACTCAAGAATATCAAAGTTGTACTCATTCAAACCTTTGACATGCTCGCCAACGCCCTCACCAAACCTGCTTCAAAAATCTCCATTCAAAACTTGATTCAAACTGTTGATCCCTCATTCGTATTCTCCAAATGTCTCCAGTCACGGGGAGTGTAGAAATCACAGACCTGTCACAGATAACTCCTCCCTTTTCACTTTCCTCACTTTCTAGTTTACTCGTGCCGGTTCCTCTGATCAACCTCAACCTCGATCAAGACTTTCATCAACATTAAATCTCAGATCAATCACAACCCCCTCCATCATCATTTCCCCATTCAACATCTTTCTTTTCCTTCTTTCCTATTTCTTTCCTTCCTTCTCTAATCTTCAATCCTGTCCTGTCTGCCTGCCTGGTGAGATTTGATCAACTCTTCATCATTCCCATCAATCAACTAACCTATGATCTTTCCAGTCCCTGCTCTTTCTTTCTCTTCTGCTCAATCATTCGTGTCCTTTTTCATACTTGACTCACATAACTTGTCTCCAAATTGTTGGTTCTCATTCATCTTCTCTTTCTTTCATTTCATCTCTTATGTCTCTTGTCTGATTGTTACTTCTCTAGTTTGCTGGCTCTTTTTAGTAATCAACCACAGATTCAATTTCTTTTAGTTAGCATAATGTTAGGGCCATTGATAAAAAAAAAAGTCTACAGAAATTGGCTGTTAGCTGGAACAACAAACTCTTAGTGTTGCTACACTAACTCTTGTGTAGTGCTCTTCTTAGCTACACTAACTGTTAGTGTAGCGCTCTTTTCAGCTAAACTAAATTTTAGCCTAGAACTCTGCTCAGCTACACTGCTCAACCATAGTGGACCAGAAGAGCCTCTCATAAATCAATATTAAAGAGTATAAAAAAAACTAAGGATAATATCAAGATGATTAGATAGCAATTATTATGCAATTTTTTTTATATTACATATAAAGATCGAGTCCCCAAATTTGGGGGCTTTGCCCTTTTATTCCATATTAATCAAATATAAACAAGGAAAAAATTTAGAGACCAATGAATAAGAGAAATAAGAAGAAAAAATAAGAAAAAAAAGAAATTATCACTTATTTTTAGCTTTTTTTTTCTTTTCAGAAGAATTTGTATTGCTGTTGATAATGGCTGGAGCTTTTGAAAACTTTCCAGCTGTCAACAAACTGTACTCTACTCCACTGGTTGTGGCGTGTACAGTATGGAATAAAAAGATTTACACTTTAAAAAGTGTAATAAATATAAACAATATTACTTTGGTGTTTTGTTAAAAACACAAGTATAAAAAATAACAGGTTACTACCCTGCTGCCAGACTTCTGTTATGGGTATTAATATCCTCAGAAGGGCTAACCAGACATTAAAACTGTTCTTCCAATTAAATTAAGGGGTGTTAATTTAATTGGGGCGGGGGATTTGAAGAACTCTAACTATAAGAGATAGTTATAAGTAAAAAAGGCCAGTCCTCCTAACTTACAGGAGAAAGTGAGCGCCTTGGTAGCTTATAACAAGTTATCTAATTATGGTTAAAGTTGATGGGGGGAGTATGTCTTCAATTTGGTGAAGAAACCTCCTCCTTAAATAATAATTATATTTGGTTAATCCTTCTGCAATTCAATTGACAGTGGGGATTGGGGGAAATTTGGCAGGTGAATCTGATCAGCCTGTTTGTGGTAAGAAGTGAAACATGGTTTCATTTTTAATTAAAATGATGCCATAGTTATTTCACATTAATTAAAATAATTTAATGTTCATTTCACTTGATTAAACTAAATAATTATTAAATACATGTACATATAGATTCCTTTGGGGTTAGTGCTTGAAAAAGCGCTTGCTCTGGAGAGCCAACCAGGTGGGAATTAATTTATGAGTTTTTATTGCATATTTAATGTATTTTACATAAAGATTTACCTTAATTTATGTGTAATTTTATACTATAAATTACTATGTGTTGATCTTGGATCTTCCAGGATTTTCAACAAGAAAACTATGCCAATAAATGGTTCTTTATCCATTTATTGCATGTTTGAAAATTAATTTTCCAAAGATTTTCATTAATTAAATTATAACATATTTTTAGTAAGAAATAGATACAATTTAAATAAAGGTTTTTGTTGAATGTGGTCATGAGTGTGGTTTGAACTCAGGTCCTTCTGTTTATATCAGATATTTCTAAGCTAGTCTTTAACTGCTAGACTATTATACAATTTGATAAGATATTATTGTCTAATTCCCGTTTTGTTGAGAATGTCAATGTCAATAAAAGATAATAAAAATGAAGAATCATTATAATTATTCAAGCTTACAGTTTCAAGTATTACATGTTACATACTACATGTAATATCTTGGTGGCTGACACCAGCCACCTGTATAGTGTCATTCAACCACATCTTTCAATTTAATATGTGGTTTCAAGCTTCCTGGGCAACTTGAGAAAAGATCTTGTCAATCCTAACCAGATCAGCCTGTTGTATTCTGACAGAATACAACAGGCTGAGCTGGTTAGGATTGAAAAATATTGGGTAAATGTTTGATTTTATTTTTCTGTTGGGGGTGATAGTGTGACCAGAAAGTTGTGGAACTCTGTACATGCCAGAGGATGGAAGTTTTAATGACGGGGCTGTGAGAGAGATGAGTAGGAAAGGGGATTCAGATGGACCCAAACAACATAGGACCAGTCCAGATAGTTGGATTTGGGACCTTGGGGGGGGGGGGGGGGGGGTGTCATGCTTCAAAATCTTGAACCACAAAAGCTGAGCTTGAGCCTGAAAAGGCTACAACAACAGATTGAATGGTCTGTTATCTTTGAGATTATCTACATTTCATACCCATTGTATGACAGGGGGTAAGCTGGAAGATTCTGGTAGCTTTGATCTCAGATGTATTTTTGGTAGATTGGCCAAGGAGTGGCCAAGGAGTGTGGCTTTGGACTTCAACATCCTATGATTTAAGTTAAAAGCAAAATCCTTTGAGGGTCATAGGAATTTTTGGCCACTTTCAGCTGGAGACTTTGGCTCTCATATGATAATTACCTGGTGGGATGGAACAGCCTGGAACAAACAGTCCCAATGGTGCTTAGGAAAGATACACCTGATATTGGATTTGAGCATGAGAAGAAAGGAAGAGAGAAACACCGGAAAAATCAGTCAAACTAAGCTGGAACAGAAAAAAAAAAACAGTGATTCCAATGGCCGTGTAGTTGAAGGATCAAGAAAAGAGAGGCCTTCCAACACTACTTATCACAGGTTCATGTGACATGGGAAGGGAAAAAAAAAGAAGTTGATCAAGCAGAAAAAACAATGAGATATACATAATGTGTTTTTACAAATGCTTGAAATTTTTGAAGATTTTTGGATGGCAAGGTTATGGGATTAAGGCCACAGCCCCAGTTTAATCTTCAGGCTATTGCCACACACAGAGCTAGGATTCAGCCATGGTTATCATTGATGACCAGATCATGGGTTTCAAAAAACACAGAAGATTGTTTTTTCTGTTTGACAGATTTTAAGAAATCTTGAGGCAAATCAGTCCAAGCATTTGTAAAAACACAATATATATATCAACACATGACTTAGCTACCCGACCTATTTCAACGCCCCGGCTGACACTGGGAGATGATGATCATTGATGATGTGTGGATGGTGAACCAAGATAATATTGTTCATCATCATCATTATACCATCAATTGCGGCTAGGAAACCATTTGTACTTTTTATAGTTTCATCTGGGGGGTTTTATGGCCTGGTGTTATACCAGCACAGGGGAGAGTAGATTCCCACTACAATCGGGGAGTTGGGTAGTACCTTTTCTTCCTCCCCTGAGGCTATTAGAGGTTATGAGCCCAGTGCTACCGCTGTCATGTGTTTGATTCCAAATGCTTACATCTTGCTTATGTCACGTCTCCCCAGATTGTAACATCTCACTTCACTGACTGCACCATTTCAAACTGCTTTCAGACTTAAATAAGCATATTATTGAATATTGATTTAGGTATGTGGCTGCCTTAAAAATTCCATGGATTATGGGTGCCCAAAATCCCATCATATACAGCTATTGCAGGTAAGCTTGCAAATTCCCCCGTTTTGTTTCCCCCCCCCCCCCCCATTTTTTTCCCCCCCCACCAAAAATATTTGACCCCCTGCCCCAAACTTCTGGGGCTGGGTGGTAATTGTTGCGTGGCCTGGATAGATATCCAGACATCATCCAGTCCCAAACCGGAGTAAAAAATCTCAACACATTTCCTGTTCTCCAAATCCAATGCAACTCACGTTGTAAGTACCATCACTCTCATCATTTCCTATCTTTATTTCCCCCTCATCAGCTGATAACAAATAATATTGCACTGTATTCAGGCCATGGGTTTCATCAAATACTTGCCGGAACTCAAGTATGCGGCGGTCAAAGCTTCACTCAATGGCAAGCAGGTCAACGAGATCAATGATTCCCTAGGTGATTCCATTCATCCCGCTTCAATTTATTGCTGGACTTGCCTCTATAAGAATACTCAGGCGGTAGTGTGCGACCCAGAGACGTATAAATCTAGAGGTCACCCACTCGACCTCTCAAATGAAGACCTGCAGTTTATCCAGGAGCTAGTCTCCAAGAAACCCTCCATTTACACAGACGAAATCCAGCAAAGCTTGTATGACAATCATGGCACACACGTATCTGTCTCAACAATCTTAAACAACCTCCAACATTGCTTGAACATGTCCAAACAGATGATGTGAACAGTTCATCCTAAGCAGGACCCCTTTGAATGTGCCAAGTACATTTCTTGGGTGGCTGGCATCCCTTCGGAATGCTTGGCATTCACAGGTCATCTGACTATTTGCATGTTAATCTTGGTTTGTTTAAGATCATTTCTAACAAACTGAAACTTCTTTCCATGGCCAGATGAGTCTGGGGTAAGTCTTGAGGCTGTTTTAAGAACCAGAGGTTGGGCGGCGGTAGGTGAATGTACCCAAAGGGTTCCTTGCAAGCGCAGTACACACCAATTCAACATCATCCCGGCAATCTTTACCTTGGGCTTGGTTGCCCACACTGTACAGGAGGAAACGGTTGACCAATTTGATTTTGAGTACTTCTTGGCCAACGTATTGGTAAGTACTCCAACATGGGGTTATATCTTCTGAATCTTTCTGCCTCAACATATGGATGGTAGATCCCATCTATGAATCCCTTTCTGTTACCTAACAGCATCCTAGTGATGGACAATGCCCAGATTCACCACAACGGATCGGTCACGGATGTTGTTGAGGCAAGTGGCTCCTTGCTGCTCTACTTTCCAGCCTACTCTCCCAACATGAACCCTATAGAAAAGGTTTTCAGTGTTTACAAGGCCACCTTACGACAATACAAGAGCCTTTTGAAGGGGGGCGAAGAGGACTTGGTAGTAATTGACGAGTTTTTACGTTTGGTTTTTACGGCCGATTTGACCCAGAAGCTATTCCGGTCCGGCTATGAAGTTGTTTAAGCCTTGGGCTTGGTTGTACTCCCTTTTCTCCTCTCCCTTTATCATTGTACTTCCTGCTACCCTTATCATTATAGCCTGAAACTGAAGTGAATACTTCCTCAACCATTTTACTGTTCCTTTTATGTTTACCCATTACTGATGAGTAACCCCCACTGAATGCAATGCAATCCCTCCTCTTCTTATATTCTCATACTCACTAAACTGAGAGTATTTCTCTGTGACACACACTTCAAAGTGAAAATTTGAGGGCTATAAGCTTTAAACTTCATCAGAGAGAGGAAAGTACAGTAAGAAGCTTGATATTTCCTCAGAGAGGAAAGTACAGTAAGTTGTGTATTTGTGGCTTTGCTAGACATAGACAAGTTGAGATCACATAAGGAAATGAGACATTGAGATTGCGTAAGGAAATGAGACATTGGTAGACCATTAGACTACACAATATGGACTAGAGACTGATACTATAGAGTAAGCACCTGCAGTGAGGCAGTATAAATAGGATGTAGCATGAGGCGGGTACTGGTACTAATCACGCCAAGGGCAGTGGGACTTGATAAATTGTTCAAATTTCTTGATGCTATTCACCCAAGCGCGCGCATTGGATTTCTTGATGCCATGCTCTTCAAGCTCCTCAGCTTTGAAGGCATCAAAGTGGTTGTAGTGACATATCCCCAATTCATCAAGGGCCGAATTGACCACGGGGAAGTGAGGATTGATGTGAATTTAGGAGAGGTAATTGGTGAGTTCAATGTGTTCATCAGACAGAACCGGCAAAGAGGTGGGGGCAGGAGGAAGCACAGGAGCAGGCAAGTGGTGGTTAGTTTTCAAGGGAGCCATCTGAGGAATATTGGGGGGATAGTAGGCTGGTGGAGAGCCATAGTAAGGGTAGGGATAGTTGGTTGGATAACTTGTTGGATAACCCATTGGGTAGGGGATTTGGGGGAGGGCCGGTGGTGTGTAGCCAGCGTTGTTGATTAAGGTTGCTGCAGGTCCAGGCAAAGTAGTAATGGAAGCGGAGTGGTCCCTTTGACCCTTGGATCTGATGGGGCTAGCCTGAGGTGGTTTTCCAGGTGTACCAAGGCCTGGTCCATGCTCATGGCGCGATCAAGGTATAAACGCGGGGCCCAGAGGGGGCTGAAGAAGAGTAACCTGGTCAGGATTAGACAGCTGGGAAGCCCAGCGGGTCAGTAAGGTTGTAAAAATAGGACCCAGACGGCCCACTTACCATTGCCTTGGCCCAAACCATGAGCTTGGTCATGGAAAGTAATATATATTTTGTCAGGTCGTTTGGATCAACACGTCTGACTGGTCTCATGGGTACCAGTCAGACGCTTGCGAGGCTCGCGCGTTGCCTTGAGCATGTTTATGTTATCAAACAAAGCAACAGACATCAATCTGCCTTTTGACTGAATGGGGGGGTTGTCGGAGGTCCCACAGGGATTGTTCTTCTTCTTAAATTGAGAGAGAGCTGCTGCTTGCTGGTTTAAAATTAATCAGGAAGTTAGGCATACATGATCAAATCAATAAGACAAAATAGTACTCACCTCGGTGACCATCTTTGAATTTTTCTGCTCCACAGTGATACAAAATTGGTGTGGCCCTGCCTCTTTGCACTCCTCAAGGAATGCCTCAAAGGAAGCCAAGTCCGTTAATGCTTGATTGTCTTTAGCTTGAAACTCAACGCTATGTGGTATCGCCACATTCCAGAATATACTGTCAAGAGATTCTTGGTCTTTGGTGTGGTCGGCCAACCCGTCAATCTCGTGGTCTTTGATGGCCTGGAAACAAGCGTCTTTGAAGGCGCACAGGCTGTCATTGGAGAGATCCCAAAAAAAGTGGCAACAAGTCAAGGTTTCCGACTTAAATCAAGTGTCCTTTTGATAGGCAGTACTGGTAGTGACCTTTTGCTTATGAGAGAGTTGAGTGTTGGACTGGGGGGGTACAAGGGAAGGCAAAAATAATAGGTGATGTACCAAGATCAACCTATTGCCGGCCTCATTCTTCTGTAGGCCATCACTGGACTTCTTCTTAGTGCGCTTTGTTGGAACTGGGGTTGACACAGGAGAGACAGAACAGGGAGCAGTGTTAACCAATGGGGCCTCGCTCGGCCGGTTATTAGCATGGCTAGCAAGGTTCCGTCTGACAAGATGGTCAGTGTTCTTCTTGGGGACAGTTACCAGGGGCTCTGAATAACAATCAGTGGGTTCAAGGCCTGGGTCTGGGGAATGTTGGTCGTTTAGCCAGTCCTCAACCTGGTTGAAAAATGGCCAATCAAAGCCAAGCGGGTCTGGGAGTAAAGATGATTGTAGTCAGTGTATCAATCATTTCCCTCATTGTTTTAGGGTAGGTGGATGGAGACAGATAAAAAAAAAAGAGAAAGTGTTACTCACCTTCCAATTCATCCATAGGTGTTTTCTGTAGGAACGTATGGTCGGTAGTATGTATGGATTCCGGCTAGTGTGGTCCGGAGGAGACAGATAACTCTCCTCCAGCTGGCTGAGCCGCAGCCGAGTCACACATGTGACCTAGGTCACAACACCCACCCCCTCGGCAAGGCTCCAAGACACCTGCCGGGGAGGTTGGCACTACATACAAGCTCAGAGAACAAAGTAATGGAAAAGGTAAAAAACGAAAAAACGAGGGCACTTGAGGGTGTTGGAAGGAGGATGAAATATTGAAAGTTAAGAGAAAAAAAACTAATGATATATGAAACCATTTCTGTCATCAAAAATATTATAGCCACCATTGTCATAATCTTCATAGCCACCGCTGTCAAAACCATCAGACCCATCAAGATTGTCCCCACCATCAAAAGTATCATCCAATACATCCTCAATGTTATTGTGTTCTTCATAATGGTAGCTGACATTGTCAATAACGTTGTAACCATCCTCATCGCTTCCAAAAGCCTGATCAACACCAAAGTTTTCATTGTAGTCGGATTGGTTCGGATATTCAAAAACTCCAATGGTGTCTGAGGTGTAATGTTGATCTTCATGGGAACCTTGAGCCGGGAGGAAAGAGTGAGGATTGTGGAAATTTTCTGTCTCAGGCCGCTGCTGGTGTTCCTCATCATGGGGAAAAGAAACAAGCTGAGGAGAGTTTAACGTCGGTCGGTCAAAATCACTCATTATGTATTGTCGGAAAGCATCAATTCAAGCCGCCGGTCCTTGGTGTTGAAGGTCTTCAAACTCATCAGTAGATAAGGTGCTGGCCCAGCGATTGACATCTTTGGCACTGTAATTCTTCATGTCAAAAATAGGTTCTTCAACCTTGGGATCATTCGGTTCTTGGCTGTCCTCTAGAAGATGGTGTTCCGAGTCCAACTGATTTTCAGTGTTGCGTTCGCTCTCTAGAAGCTGGAGGCTTGATTGATTGGCGTCACATTTGTCGGAATGTTCAATGTAGTTGTCCGCATACTGATCTGTTGAATCATACACATCTGGCTGTATTGGAACTGAGTTCGGGCTGAAGATTGGGGCTGCTTGGTTGTTGGGCCAGACATCTAAAGGTATCGCTGGTTCAGGTTCCGGCTTAGATATTATAAAGTCATTCGCAATCATATCTGCACGTCGTTTTGATGAATAGGTAGGCTGACAAGAAGCACTAGATTGTATCGGCTGTTGAAGTACAGGTTGAGAATGTTTCTTTCTCCAAGACTTAGAGCAACGGGTTGGGCACCCTCTGCATATCGTTGTACTCGAAACACCAGGACGCAAACTAGGCTGTAGTCCAACTCAATTGAAGGGCGGATGCAGTCCATCAAACGGTCCGATTGGCAAGCATCCAAAAACGTGATTCAAGTCGGATAGGAAGAGCTGGATCCGACCAAAAGCTGCGTGAGTGTACGGGTCCATTGATCTATCCACCTGAGAATGAAAAAAAATTAAAGGGATCCGGTATCGTTCGTCGGGGTTTGTTGCAAGATGTAAGGTGAAAAAAAGGGGGGGGCGGTAAGATTCGTCGGCAAGATTTCAAGAGATCGATCCGGTATTATTCGTTGGTAAGATTTCAAAAAATTGATCCGGTATTATTCGTCGGTGTGTTTTCTTCAGCGTAGCCGGTATTGCAGGCTCATAACCTGTAGGAACGTATGGTTGGTAGTATGTATGGATTCCCGCTAGTGTGGTCCGGAGGAGACAGATAACTCTCCTCCGGCTGGCTGAGCCGCAGCCGAGTCACACATGTGACCTAGGTCACAACATTTTCAAGCTTGTTTACACTGGTTTGGGACTGGATGATGTCTGGATATCTATCCAGGCCGCGCGGTAGTTACCACCCAGCCCTGGAAGTTTGGGGCGGGGGGTCAAATATTTTTGGTGGGGGAAAAGAAAAAAATGGGGGGGGGGGGGGGGAACGGGGGAATTTGCAAGCTTACCTGCAATAGCTGTATATATGGTATCAAACTTATCATAAAGCTCAAGTATTAGCATAGTGACAGTACATGTGAAAGTTGACAGTTAACAGGTCTGTCGGGGAGTAACACTTGTAGATAGTATGTAGATTCACACCAGTCCATCTGATGTCCAATCCAATATCACCTCCGTTGTCAGTGATATTGGCTTGCGGGGGAGTGTTATGGCCTGGTGTTATACCAGCACGGGGGACTACGATCGTGTAGTTGGGTACCTTTTCTTACTCCCCCCGATGAACGAGGATCAACAACAGTTTCTCTGACAAGCTTTGGGATTGTAATGCTGTCTGTCTGCTGATTCACAATGCACATTATTGATTTCTTCTTCTTATCATGAACCTTCATAATAGCTTATTTCTGAACAGCATGATTTCCGGAATCGAGATATTGTAGAGATGATGGATTAATCAGGCAGACATGCTTGTAGAGTCTCTCTCTCTCTCTCTTTTTCCCTAAGAATCACGAGTAAGTATAAATACATCCAGTTGGTTCACTCCTTTCTCATCAATTAAACCGTGTGATGTTCCTTCAATATTCTGGAATTTCATGTGAGGGGGGGGGGGGGGGGGGTGAAATCTCCTAAGGCTAAGAAGGCAAAGGATAATAATAAGACTGATGTTTTGAGTCGATAATCGAAATCGATCGTCCCAATATATATATCGTGAGACATATCATATCATCGTGTCACAACAGATTAGACCGCCAGCGCATCGCTCCCATCCATCCCAGTAGCATGAGCCATGAGGAGCTCTCAGACAGTGATGCTGGTCGTCGTCGTTATATAAGTTGATCAACAACATCGGGCCTCAACAAGACCCTCGAATGGCCGAGTCGATCTGACAGACTTTATTGACTTACTTTTTGTCCTATCTTGAGCGAGAGAAGGATAAAGAACAAAGCTTGAAGGTTTTTGAGTTGCAACGCACATCATCTATTGCTGCATGCAAGCGAAAAAAAAAAATACATATCAGCAATTTGCATGCTTTTTTTCTTTCTTCGAAAAAAACAAGCATAGAAAGATAAACGTACTGGTAATTCAGCAACTGGTGGTGATGGTGGGGGTGGTGGTGAATTCAGCACCATCAGTTTTCACTTATAGGTACTGCAGTATGATATAGGTCGTCCCTTCCAATTACATACATAAGAGAGACCAGACCGTATCCGAATTGCGAGATCCATGCAGACACCACGATTTGAGGTGAGCTGTCACCGTCGATAAGAACTTGTCACCGGAAGCATCATGGCTTTTGTGACTTCAAGACTTGAGCAACAAACCCAAACCTATATGTACATATTTAAATATGTGAAAATCCATCAATTTTCCTGTGCCAATCTGTCCAAGAATTATTCGAATAACAAGACATCAACCCCTATTTTTCTTTAGAAGGAGGAGTGTGATGCATTCCAAAATATACTAAACTTTATTTGAGTCTCGACTAATAGACCCATATACATATGTAAGATATACTTATGACTATATATACTAGAAACACATTCTAAAAAGGAAGATATTGCCCATCATGATGTATACATATAAGATAAGAGAAACTGATCCTTGTGAAACAAAACAAAGGCTAGACAAACAAAAGTACGCAAACACTGAAAAAAGAGACCTATTATGTTTTACTTCTTCTTTTTTTTTTTGCTAAATGAACTGAAAATATGGATGATGTATTTTTAAAGGGTGGGTTTCTGTGGGTTTTTGAATGTTTTTTATTTTTATTTTTTAATAATGAATATTAAATATTTATAATGTATATGTCTTGTCACAAAAAGGAAAAGACTGTTGATGTAAGAAATGACGAGTAGCACATATGTATATATATGCGAAACAAGAGTGTAATTAAGAGTGGATGTGACCTATTCTGAAACGAAGGGAGAAAATCAAATAGAATGCTTTCGTTTGGAAGATGTCAAGAGAGAGAGAGAGGGGAGAAGAATGATGAATCATGTGTATGTATGTGTTTGTGAAGGGTAGCAATGAAGTGAAAGTTAAAAGAGTGTGATGTGTGAGAAAAAGCAAACAGGATGGTAGCCAATTAGCGGACAGGCAAGACGGTACCAAAGACGTAATCCCAGATCTTGCTGGTGACGCCAAAGCCCAAGTCGGCATCCTTGAAGTGATGACTGATGATAAGAAAGCATGATTAGAGAGAGAGAGAGACGAGTGGAGAGGTCAGGAGATTGATGATAAATCACTTACGCCATGTGGTAGATCTTCATCTCTTTGACATATTTCGGGAGTTGGGTGTGGTGCAAGGCATAGTGAGTGCAATCGTAGAGCACGTAGAAGGTGAATGCGCCCGAGATGATTGCGTTGGCATAGGGGACTGGGAAGATGGAATAGGCCAGACGAGTGAATGGATGGGAGAGGGTGGCAAATAGGATGGGGGGCATGACTAGTCTAAGACGATCCATACTGTAGAGAGAGAGAGAGAGAGTGTGTGTGTGTGATGAGTGATGAATCGGGGAAAGCAGGATAAGATTAAGGGTGGGTTGCTTACGGTAGATAATGATGGACACCATGGAGTAGAAAGTGTAAGAGTAGGAAGAAGGGCCTGTCGGGTAGGATGTCATCTATGTGAAAGAGGAAGCGATGGAGGATGTACTCGAGGAAGGTCCAGATGAGGTTACCAAAGAGGAAGAAGGAGATGTTCAAGGTCCAGGCGAGGGTGGTGGAATGACCTTGATCGATTTGTTGGACTAGTGCACGATGGAAGAGTGCAAAGGCGATAGGTAACCAGATGAGTGGGACGACGTACCAAGAGGTTCGGGTGAACATCTCTAGGTACCATGGGCCAAAGAGTCTGGCAGGATGGGATAGATGACGTGGTTGATGTACCTGTTGGAGGTAGAAGGCTCTAGAGAATTGAGCAAACCACATCTGAGGGATCAATGGTTTGGATAGGTCGAGGAATTGATTACGAAGGTGATCCTTGGAGATATCGGTTGTTGTTGGTTTGAAATGATCATCGATGATTAGATTTGGGTTGAGGATAGTCTCTGGAGTACCTAGGATTCCGATCTGAAATTCATCCAACATCTCATAGGCAGCTTTAGAGTGGGAGTGTTCGTTTGGATTATCCATTGCATCACCGAGATCCTGAGAGAGAGAGAGAGAGAGAGAGAGGGGTGTGTTGGTTAGTTGGGGAAATGATTTATTGAATGATGGTTAAGCTAACCCTTCCAGCATATCGTAGTAGTAGGTCGTCTCCACCTGGATGATCTGATAGGAAGGATCTGATGAAAAGTAAGGTATCGATGAGTTTTTTTGAAAAGATAGAAAGTTGGAAGAAGAAGAAGATGACTGACGAGATGTTAAAGACCTTTCGGTTATAGGATACCCAACAGTCTTTGGTTGAGTTATGTTTATGGAGTTCTTCGGCTAGGAAGATCCTTCTCTGTTGGGTTTGAGTTTTCTTGGTATCGGTTGACATTGTTGATGTTGATGTTGATGATGTTGTTGTTGTTGATGGTGTTGATGGGTGATGGATGTGAAGGAAGGAGGGAAGGTAAGGAAGTGGAGGGAAGTTGTTTAAGGAGTGAGAGTGGTAAATGTTTTTAGGAGTGGTTGATGACTAAAGAGGGGGAGGTTGACACAGCCTCTCGGATCAGAAACTAAACCAGCTCAGGAAAAAAAAAAAAAAAAAATCACATCTGAAACTTAAAAAATTAAATTACACAGTTTGATTAAAATAAAATAAAAGAGCAGTCAATTAATACGCCGATGGGTCAAGTTACATAAATAAATAAATAAAAATGAACTCTTTCAGTATTTCACCACACAAAACAAAAAAACAAACAAGCTTTCAAATCATTGAGAAAAGTTTCATCCAAAAAAAGAAAATACATCTGATCAAGTTACAAAAAACTGTTGAATAACGAGCACCAACTTTTTAACGTTGAGTCTGTATTTAGCAGACAGAGCCAAGACAGAGATATGAGTAGTAGGACTGGTTCTGAGGCCGTGTTGGACTTGGAATCGACTCAGACTACGACTATAATCCTCGAGTGCTCGTAATCTGACCTTGGCAATCTGTTGTAGGTATGGGTCATGAGATGATAGATCGGCCTTGTTAGCAATCAGCATTCCTACCCTGCCACTCAACCCAGTCTGGTAAGATTCTAGTTCTTGAAACAAGCTCTCGACCTCTTGACAACACCGTTGAGGATTCTCATCCACTCTCTGTTGATGAGCAGATGATGAGGTTGATAATCCAGCCATCAGATCCACTACTACCACTAACATCCTCGACCGTTCGATGTGTCTCAAAAACGCATGGCCAAGCCCCACGTTCTCCGAAGCTTTGGGAAGTAATCCTGGACAATCCGCTATCGTCAGTCGAACACTTTCGCACTTGCGTGGTGAGGGTCCCATTAACCCTTGTCGATTAGATCGATCCCGAATCAGATCGGTGGCAGTATTGGCATCAAGATACTGACGAGGTGAAGGTGAATCGCCAATCTCATCCCTCGTCTCGTCTAGATCCCATGATCCATCCTTAAAAATGATCAACGTGCCTATCTGAGGATTCAACGTCGTAAATGGATACGGTGCGATTTCCGCTCGTGAGTTGGTTAGAGTATGAATCAATGTACTATAAGACCAAAACATAACCAGCTCAGAAGATCGATCTTAGGCACTTGACACTCTTTTAACAGCCGCTAATAAAAAGAGCTCATACCTTTTCCCAGAGTTGGGAAAGCCAACCAGACCGATATCAGCCAACGTCTTGAGTTCCAACTCCAGTTCGATCACCTCACCCTTCTTACCCCGGGTTGCAAACCTGGGTAAGGTGGTTTGATTACCACTAAAGTTCGAATTACCTAGTCCACCTTCGCCACCTTTAGCGACTAGAAAAAAATCTTGCTCGGATTTCATCGATCGATTGACTTGCGTAGAACTATTCTCAATATTCTTCCGGCTGAGGTGTTCCTCATAAAACTTGGCACAATCCATTTCAAAGGGATCCGATTGGGAATGCGCTCTTTCTATCGCCCATTGCTCTTGGAGGAGATCGATTTCGAGATTCTTCAAGGCTTCATTGGTTTGATTCGAGTCCTCAGATTCCGGGTCTATTTCATACACCCATCAGAAGAATGAGTAAATAGGTGGTTAGTGGTAAGAACTGAAATCTTAACAACAAAAGATAAAACATGAATTCAGTAATGCGGAACTTTTGGCAAACAGTGTACGAATAATTTTGATCGCCTTGCTTTTGCTACTTCGGTATCCTCTCCAACCAAATCGTTAGCTTTGGGAGGTCGAGGGCCGAGATTGAATCCAAGAGCTTCTTCTCTTTGGGCCGAGCTTTGGCTTGACCTGATCTCTTTAATCACAGTCCCGATCGGTACATCGACAATCAAATCTTTCCCCGCCGGTCCATTCATCCATTGACCGCCACCATTAGTCCCAGCTGAAGCCCTTAAAAACCTCGGAATCCGGTTCAACGATTGGACTTGCGTAGATGGCCTCAGAAACACCGAGCCACCTTGACCGCCGTTCCCACCTGGAAAGATGACCAGCTGATCAGTCTACGCCCAATCTTCTAGACTCGAATATCATTGAATATACCAGAAGGTCCTCCTCGTGCCACAAATTTCTCTCGGTGGAAGGCCACTCCACCATCACCACCGTTTCCTGAAAAAAGATTAAACAGCTCAGTGTACATGTTTTTTTTTGTTCTATCCCCTGTCATCGAGCAACAATGAACAGACTTTACCTGCTCGGACTAGCACCTTCATCTGATCGACAAACTTTGACGCCTGTTCAAAAGAGTAGAGAAATAATCGATCGGTAGGTTAGGAGGCAAAGATAGGAACAGAATTGGAAGCACGTTGCTGAAATGTGATAAGATAACCAATCGACCCACCTTTCGACCTCGCTCGTTTGCAACACGCTGTCGACGACGAAGCTCAGGCTCCCAATCCAAGCTCGACTTCCATTCGGTCTGGTCTCCCTGCTGAATATCGGTACTAGCGCTCGGCTGCTGGTCAGAGCGCTTCGGAGGTCGATAGAGTGGTGGAAAGCTACAGAATGGTTGGTGATGATGGTGTGGGGGTCTGGTTTGTAGTTCGGTTAGCTTCCGGGTGATCATTTTGTCCGCCGGCGTCAGAAAAGCGTTCTTGGTTAAGTTGTTGGTGGAGGAACCTAGCTGGATATGAATACCCGTGCTTATTATCCATGGACTGGAAAACTCATCAGCATGGACCAAAACCAATGTCACTGTTCTCTAACCATTGGGGAATTTGCCTTTGTGTACTTCTGTATGGACTGTCATCACAACAGCCATACCCACAACACTTGTTGCAGTGAGGATAACAGTCTTAAGTTCGCCAACTGAGTCTCAGTCACAAAATGCAACTGGTAACTACAAGAAATAGGACAAGTTTCAGATACAGAGTGAACGATATCTCAAGTGTAAAAATAGAGAACCATGTATTACAAGATTGGAATATAAGATGACGAAAGGATCTGAGGCGTTGAGTACATGCAGACTTTAGGAGGGAAGGATGAAGAATGTTAGGGTTATGGTTTTGCTCGACCTTTCATGGAACCATAGGAACCGATCCAGAGAGGAAATATGACGAGCCAAGGAATATAACCCGACCAAGTCCAATCAACCCAAGAGTCGACCAAGGAAGAAGGTTAGTTCGACCCGAGACGATCGAGGAGTTGAGAGGAGGGGTCGTTTATTCTCGGGTTAACCGTCGACTGAGGGTGTCCGTAATGAGAACATGGTCTAACAAGAAGCCCATTGGCGCCAATGGCAATGGCGGGGCAACTCCCAATCGGTCGAAAGCCATCAACAACCAAAATTGCTGTGACCGCGGTTCCTTGGAGGGAAAATTTCAGCCGGGTCAGAAACCCATCTTTATACCCTCGCCTCGGTTTGACCAGCCGTGGTTTGACTTGTGGGTACACAGCATGTTGGTCGACTGCGGCTGGATCTATGCATTGTGGTGGTCCTTCTTTGGAGCGTCTGCACCCGCGATGCTAAATCGGGGTGGTATATATCAAAAAATAGAAAATCAAGCCTTGGCTGTCATAGCACTACTACTCCTAGAACACGATACAGCACAGACGGTTTGTCCTTCTTTGACGCCTCAGAGGCGGTATTTTTGAGCTGAGTAACCTGCCAGCAGTCACTTTTGTCTGCGAGGTAGCCCTCGGTCAAATATGAGCCAAATTGAATCCGCCGGCGAGCCGACTTCAAAACGTCTCACCAGAGTGAGGGACTGGGTGGCAAAAAGTCCAAAAGCTTGGCCCAGGCTCGTACGTACGGAAGCCCAGGGGGGACACACATCAGCTCACAACATTTGGCAAAGTGCAAAGCGCATTTTGCAAAATATAAATACAACTGGCCTGTACTTTTCCTCAAATGGTGTTTCAAAACACCAACATAGTCATGCCCAAAGCAATACACTTTCTCCACCACTTTTGGGTGGTTTTATACGTTCCAAACTATGTAGTCAAAAGGCAAAATCCTTTCCTAACTGGAAGGCTTTGCATGCTCCGCAGCCAGAAAAAAAAATCTTGTAAAGAAGCCAAGCGGACAAGGCCATCATTCCCAACAGAATATGTCCAAACGTGAACACAAGCTAGCCACTTTGAGAGGCACTTCAAATATGCAGTGCAGTATAAGAGCCGGTTGCAGTGAAGTTTTTTTCAGAAGACTACAGCTTCCAAGTCTTAGATTTCCAGATGCCTACATGCAACCGCTGTACCCACTATTTCAGCCAGCTCCGCTATGGTGGCTGGTGTTATGGATGCCTTGTCTCTGTTGACCTACAGCCTGAAAGCATTAAGACTGCTACCTCATCCCAACCATCCAACATCTACAATGCTCTACCCCTGGAATCCCAGCCCGTACCATCATCACAATCACATCCTGCTCAGCCATTGCAAGCCCCAGTACATTTCAGCAAGCTCTCCATCAAGCCTCCCAAGCCCCCCAACCCCCTCAGCAAACTTTACAGATCCCTCAGCATCCATTCCCAGTGTCCCAAAACCTGTTTGCAAGCCCACATCATTCCTTTCCAAGCTCCCATGGTTGCACCAATTCCTGATCAGCCCAATGCAGAGTGTGCTGGCTCCAAAGCTCATTTTTGCAGCATTGGGAAGGCCCAGCGCAAAAAAAACCCTGTTCCAACTCCGTACTCCAAGAAAGCAGAGAAAAAAGTGGCCAAGGATGTCATAAGTGGTTTTACAACTCTACCAGAAATATGAGCTAACTTGGCACACTGGAATCCGATCTTGTCTGCTTAGAGTTGATATCAAATCCCCCAACTTGTATGCTAATATTCAGCAGAGCCTGTGGAGCTTATTATTGCCTGAGCTATTAAGCCATCAACTTATTTCAGCAATACCCAAAAATCCCCTGCAGTACACATCTCTGAGCCACAACCACAGTCAACTTGATGTGGAAACACTTATCCTACTAATTAAAAAGTTGAGTTTCAGGAGGCCTGTCTCAGTTGATCTCACCTATGAGCACCCAGATGATATTGAAACTTCTACCAATTTCAACAGCCAAACTGCTACCTCAAGAATGAGTTGTGCTACATGTGGGAAGAAAGCAACTCAAGGGAATATGACCTTGGATTCAAAAGCAAATCTTACTTCCATCTCAAAAAATGCAAAATGGGCCTTGGGTGGAACTGCAGGTGAGGATGTCATCAAATCACTCACCCACCGGTCCCTACACTGATTTGCCTTGTTTTTTCTCTTGATACAGCAACCATTCCAGCTTGTGGAAGCAACAGCCTATCATCTGAGCTGAATTATTTAGGAAAGCCTCTCTCATGTTTGATTGTCATCAACCTGGAGAGCTGGGTGGTGGCCCAGAGGTTGAAATTCATCAACAATAATTGAGACATTGCCATAAGTGATAAATAATTGGCATATGAACACCTTCAGGCAACAACACATCCTATTATGATCAAATTTTACTTGAATCCACTGGTTGGTCAGGGAAGTATGCGGAAAGAATACTGGGCTCAAATCAAGACAGAGGAAAACGGGAAGCAATACATTACCAACTGGGTTGCCAAAGTCTGATATCATGACACATCCCCTAGCTTATCAACATGCAACTGATGCTTGAATGTACAAGGCATGTGGGCACCTCCTCCAAGCTTTCCAACACTGTATCCAACATTCCGCCAGCCAATTACTCACCCCTGCTTTGCGAAAAAAGCAAATGCTTTCCAAGTGGGTTATTCTCTCATCCGTGATGTTCACAGTGACATGAATGTCACTTTCACAGGCTGATTCAATGGGCTCTTTTCCCTTAGCTGGTTTGACACTGTGTTGCTTTTGTTGGTAACAAGAATTTCCCATTGCAAGTGTACTTTTTAGAAGCAGCACTCCCGGGAAGCTACGTTAAATACTCCAGAAACATCAACCTTTTTGGTAACATCCATCCAAGCCGGAATGGATATTGACAACCTGAATCTCATGAATGCTTTCACTCACTGGTCATATGTAAACTCAAATGGAAATAGCCTTGTATGCAACCTTCAAGGGGCAGGGTCAATAATAACTGATCCTAAAATAATTGATCATGATGATACATAACTTTTTTTTTTGTTTGGCCTCATGGTTTTTCCTAAATCTATTTGATCATCCAACACAATCCATCTTTGACTTATTCGTTGGGCCAATGGGAAAAACACTACCACAGGAATCCAACATTTTTGTGACACTCACCAGTGCAAAAACATCTGCAAGGCGTTTTGATTTCAATCCACCAGACCAAGAGACCTTTCAATATATTGAGCCAAGTCAAACAAGAAGTCTAATTACCCAAATGCCTTGGACAGAGAGCCCAGAAATTGAAATAGCCACTTTGCAGACTGCCCCTGCTTCAACCAGACCCATGGCTCCACCAAGAAACCCAGTTTCATCCCTAGCTGATTTACTCTTGTCAGATAACCAGTTGCTTCCTCAGACAGATTACTTTAAGTCAAACCTCAATTGCCGCACATCTTGCAATAATAGTAAATATACATCTTGCAATAATAGTAAATAATTACATACAATCCTTTGACAGCCATCAAACTCGTTGCTTTGTAGTCACTACATACAAAGGTATATTCCATGTGTTAAATGGTGTACATCTCATTTTTTTAACATTTTTTTCATAAGGCTTTGTCTTCCTTTTCTTTAAATTTTGTTTGGATTTATGCCAGGAGATACCCGGCAGCTCAATACAATTGTCTAGCTTTTACAAAAGAAAACAGGCACATCCAAATCTCATATCCTAACATGGCTCAACCTTTTTCCAAGTGCATGAAACTGGTTCTGAATGAGAAAGGCATTTGTACCTCTTAGGACTTCAACAGAGGAGTGTTGAATGGAGTTCCATCCGCCCCAGAAAATAAAATCCAGAAGATTGCCATTGATCCTCCTCTTACGCCTTCTTCAGCGCTGCGCGCACTCGGAGTAATCTGGTGGTTTATACCATGGCTCTAGTAAATAGGATCATCTTTGAAAAATCTAGGCTGCCCCGGGCAGAAGCTGTGGATTTTTTTTACAACCCAACCGTTCTGTCTGATAGGCTCATTGCCAAGAGGGGAGTAATTGTTTCAGATGGTGCCTTCAAGTCTCCACAGTTGCCTTATGGTCTGTAAGTAATTCCTATTTCATAATCAGCTACCCCACAAGAGGAAATATCAAGCTCATCAACCCATTCAACAAGCTGGAATTGGTCCCCACGACCAGCTTACAGCCCACATGATCCATTGGAACATGCATATCAACTGAAAATATGGTTAGGAAAGATGAGCATACCTTATCAGCCCAAGGAGAAGCAGCGAACAGCTTCCTCTCCTTGGGTTGACACAGTATCAGCCCAAGGAGAAGAAGCGAACAGATTCCTCTCCTTGGGTTGACACAGTATCAGCCCAAGGAGAAGAAGCAAACAGCTTCCTCTCCTTGGGTTGACACAGTATCAGCCCAAGGAGAAGTGATGGAGCTCTGGTATGGGAGACAGACAAAAGATAATGTATTTCATGTGTATAAACAGGTAGTAGGTTTATATACATGAAACAGAGAGAGGAGAAAAGGGGCCTAAGCAAGACCCTACTGTAACCCAGTCCCGGGTTACAACAAGAAGAAGCAAACAGCTTCCTCTCCTTGGGTTGACACAGTATCAGCCCAAGGAGAAGAAGCAAACAGCTTCCTATCCTTGGGTTGACACAGTATCAGCCCAAGGAGAAGAAGCGAATGGCTTCCTCTCCTCTCCTTGGGTTGATATGGTATCAGCCCAAGAGAAGCAAACAGCTGCCCCTCCTTGGGTTGATACAGTATCAGCCCAAGGAGAGGAAGCTTTTCGCTTCTTCTCCTTGGGTTGATACAGTATCAGCCCAAGGAGGGGAAGTGTGTAAGGGGAGTTGATAAACACATTCCCCTGGCACACACCCACGCCAGGGGCACGCCAACCCAAAATGGTGTGTTTTTCCCGCACACTATTTTGGGTTGGCGTGTTTGGCGGGCATGCCAAGGATTGGCCTGCGCCATGGCCAATCCTTGGTGTGCCGGCCAAACACGCCAACTATGTTGGTGGCCAATCCTTGGCATGCCCGCCAAACACACCAACTATGTTGGTGTGTTTGGCCGGCATGCCAACAGTACCGCACGCCCACCCCTGTGGGAGTGGGCTTTGGCAGCCAGGAGCAAATCCTCCCGGCCAAAAAAGTTGTATAACCTTGTTGGCCAGGAGGATTTCCTCCTGGCTGAGGAGGCTATACAACCTCTTTGGCCAGGAGGAAATCCTCCTGGCCGACAAGGTTATACAACCTTGTCAGTTGGGAGGATTCCCTCCTGGCTGACATCAGCAGCGTGTGCAACTTGCACACGCTGCTGTTGGATACACATACACTATGTGTATGTGTATCCAATACACATAGGCCATAGGCCAGGGTGTGCGGCCCCACCTGCATATCCATTGGCGTGCGGTTGGGCCGCCAAGAAGCATGCCAATGGCAATTGGTGTGCTTTCAAAGCACACCAATTTCCATTGGCGTGTTTCACACACAAGCCAAATCTGTTGGTGTGCCTGAAAACACACCAAACCCGTTGGCGTTGTGGGAGAACTTATATACCAGAGGTGCAGCACTGATGCTGAGGTAAGGGGGTACTTTCCAAATGTCATTGGAAATTCCGCGGGGAAAAGTACGGGGGGCAGCATGTGACATTCTATAGTTGGCGCGGACGATCGGTCGAGCGGACAAAGGCCGCTTCAGTATGCGCGACGTAGGGGACCGGGCGGAACCATGGGGTTCAGGGTGCCAGGCCCGCAAGCGGAGCGAGGGCAGAAGGAGCGGAGTTGTGCGCAGGGGAGCGACAGACGACTGCGGGGGTCAACGGGGTATAGCAGTTGGGGGCAGGCTGCGGTGAAATGCGGGATTGAGGAGACAGGCAAGTAGGGCTCCAGGGACAGTACTGGGGATTGCGGGACATGATCGGGGGGACTGTTGTATAAATAGAGGATTGTACCAGAGTTGCGGGATCTTATCTTATCTTATCATCAAAGTAGATAGCTATCAACTACAGCGCATATAAGAAATCTCTTTGTTTTAGAACTCTCTCAGCGACTTTTGCGGAACTGTGAAGGGCAACATCAGGAGGAAAAACGCAAGAGGAATGGTCCCCTTGCTAAGTATAAGGTGTTGCAGGGAATCCAGTTGATTATCCGCTAACAGTTGTTCATCCCGCAGAGGAAATCAAAGAACCACCGGAACCAACCAGGAAGCAGGGCAACCTACAGTTTCTGTCACTGAGGTCGCCATTATTTCCACAGCGTGCCTGGAAACACACCAAACCCGTTGGCGTGCCTGGAAACACACCAACAAGCATTGGAGTGCCCGCCAAACCCGTTGGCGTGCCTCGAAACACGCCAACAAGCATTGGCGTGCCCGCCAAACCCGCCAATTTGGGCTGGCGGGGGCTTCAAAACACGCCAAACGCCCCTGGTGTGGGCATCAAAACACGCCAAACGCCCCTGGCGTGGGTGTGCGTTTATCAATCCCCGTGTATAAGACTAATTTTTTTTATTGTAATAGCCTATAGGTTGGCTGGTCATCCACCCCATCATCCACTCAAAATTTTCTGTCTTTCCAGCCCAGTCCCTCATAACAATTATTATTAATTCCAACTCTCTCTTTATCTCAGCTAGCCAAGAGTGACCAACCATTCATTATGTTAACTGTAGATGAGTGCACAAATCTTATGCAAGGTCAGGTTATGAGTTCCTCAATGGTAATTCCAGATGGTAAAAATCACTTCATATCATAAGATGGTGTTTTTCTTTTGAATGTAATTATTAAAAAGATGGTGTTTGCTAATAAACTCTTGCCTCATATATTTATTACTTGATTCTTTCAACACCTCTGAACAAATTTAATCACCACATATGGGATACTTATTTAATTGTTGATTTATCATCCGGGGATGATTACTTCAATTCAATCTGTATATGATTACTCCTCTTCCCATTCCACTTACCATATATGGGATACTTTTTATTTGTTGATTAATCATCTGGGTGATGACTGCTGCAAATAAAATTTATAAAGTGCAAGGGAGCTATATCAAATAAACCAAAAGCGCAAAAACAATGCTGCCCATCAATCAGGTAGGGATGCCAAAAAAGCACAATTATTCACTTCTTTCTTACATCCAGATACAAAAATAATGAAGCGGTCCTTCATGCCTTATGATCTATATCCCATTCAAATACCAGCCAACACTACAACCCAAGCAATCCATGAATGTCAACACAAGATGAATTCAAATTGGTGGAGAATGTGATTCTGGATCCATCTCAGTTCACTTTAATTAGTCATGGGCAACTAGTTCTTTATGAAACTGATATGTCAGAGGAAAAGAATCATCAGTTTGTTGCCTACATTGAGTTTACCCAATCTGAAGACCTTTCAGAAACTGAGATTGAAAGTCTGAGTTTTTTGACTCAATTCTTATTCACCTCACGCTCTTACATCTCTTCTTTGAACTCCCTATCTAAACAATTCTCCGGTAAAATGTGGGCTATAGG
This sequence comes from Puccinia hordei, assembly GCA_007896445.1. NCBI lineage: Eukaryota > Fungi > Basidiomycota > Pucciniomycetes > Pucciniales > Pucciniaceae > Puccinia > Puccinia hordei. Next base: position 311,633 of record RDRW01000273.1, read on the forward strand.
TTGGCGTAAGAGTCAGGGGGCTTGATAAACGCACACCCCTGGCGCACGCCAGGGGCGTTTGGTGTGTTTTCACACCCCCGCCAACCCAAATTGGCGGGTTTAGCGGGCACACCAATGCATGTTGGCGTTTTTCCAGGCACGCCAAGTGCCAATCCCTTGGTGTGCGTGTGAAACACACCAATTGGGATTGGCGTGCTCATCAACGGCCCACCCGCACACCAATATACATGCCGGTGGGCCCGCACGCCCGGGCCTATGGCCTATGGGAGACTTATACAGTCTCCCATAGGCCAATAGGCCGGCTATACAGCCTCAATGAGGTTGTATAACCTCATTGCCGGGGAGGAACTCCTCCCTGACAATGAGTTCATACAACCTCATGGCCGGGGAGGGGGCTGGGGTGGCAGGCCATGACATCAGCAATGTGTTGAATTTCAACACATTGCTGATGTCAGGGATACACACATACTATGTATGTGTGTATCCTTGGCCTATGGCCTATGGGAGACTTTACAGTCTCCCATAGGCCATAGGCCAGGGCGTGCAGGTGGGCTGCCAAGAGGCACGCCAATGGTTTGGAAATTGGCATGCCTGGAAACACGCCAACGGGCATTGGCGTGCCCGGAAAACCCGCCAATTTGGGTTGCAGGGGCTTGAACCTGGCGTGGGTGTGTTTTTATCAACACCCAAGAGTCAGACGGAGGGAGAAATGGCTGGAAGATATGTTGAATCTGGGAAGATATTTAATGATCCTATTGCTTACCTGGAAAATTTGATGGAAGGTTATCATGCTGGTGATATAATTCATGATTTACTCCATTCCATTGCTGATACTGATGTTCAAGGTGTGGAAATGATTCTCTCAATTTTTTATCCCATTCTATTACTGACACTGCTGTTCAAGGTGTGACAACACTTCTCTCAAAATTCAAAATGCCTTCCTTTTGCAATTCAAGATTGAAGGAAAGCCAACAGGAGAAAAACATTGCATCAAATCTAGCTTTTGCCATGAATGAATTTTTGAACTGCCCTCACTGTGCTTGGGACATTTCAAAGACTGCATTGCTTTTTCTTACAAATATCAATAAACAAACTGGAGCAATCTCCCTTGATAGTCATCTCTATCCAGATTTCTGTGGGCCTCTCTTTGTTTTCCCGGACCATCGTGTGGCTGTGGATCTCAGGAAGCTCAATGGTACTTGCCGGATAATATTTTCATCAGGAAAATTCAAACACTGCACACATAACAACCAGAAAGCCCATAAAACTCTTACCTCCCTTGGATTCTCACTTCAAATAACTAAAAGCTGTGTTGATGCATTTAAACATATTTGTAGTGGCTATTACATTAATCATCTAACTAAATCTGGTAAACAACATTTTGTTAATGATCTTGATCATATATTTGAAAATATCACTCAACTCAAGTAAAACATACACCATTCACATTCATATTTCTTATAATCATTGTGTACATACCTTTTTGCTATATTGCCCTGGAATATCTCAGTCCATCCAGTGTAAGTTAGTCTAATAACAATGTTTTCTCAAGTAGATATTGAAAAATGAGAAAGAAATCCGGGATGTAGATTATCAATCAGTATCATGATCAAGTGATGTGCCAAAAATCTCAAGGAGATCAAGGTTTGAAGGAGGATTGAGTGTGAAGTGTGCTTGGATTTGAGGATTCATGTTATGGAACACATCCCACATGTTACCCACTGTGATTTTCTCAAACCTGTACCCTAGTTGTGCTAACAGTGGAGAAGCCACTGAATTGAACCAAGGGGGAGTGTGGGTAAACATACTCTCAAGTTTTGGGTAATCACTGCGCAAGTAAGCTTGCACTCTTTCGCAATCACCAATTACCAGCTGATCTGTTGCACCAAACGCTTCAGGTGTGCTGTAAGAGAACTTGGGGAGCAACCAGTTGGAAGACTGATGTTGTGGTCACATTGTTTACAAGAGTTATTTGTGAGATCTACCCATACATCCATGCTTGCCTGGAAAACAGGTATCCATAGAAAAAGGAAGAGCTGCCTGCTCTGATGCATTAGCTAAGATCTTGCATGAATAATGTGTATATGTTTTTACTCACTTTTGAATCTGATAACCCCAGTTGTAAGTCCCATTCTCCTGGTGAGTCATTATGTTGTCAATTATTTATTGATTGTTCTGCTTCATAATCTGAGACCAAAGCGCTTCAATCTTTTGATTTTGAGTGGAGTTTGTGTGATGCATACGCGTTGCGGATTCTTGAACACTGATACCACCAAATTCATGGGAGAGAAGTTTTTGATACAATGATAAATCACCTGTCTTGGTCCCATAGTCAGCAGTAACCTTTTGTGGGACACCTCCAATTTTGTTGACCAATTGGAGGAAGTGCACGCCAATTTGACAAGGATCGTTGTTGGTCACATGGACACAGAGGCCAAGTATTTTGCGAGACCAGGCATTGATAAAGCCTTAAACTGTGATTCAAAACTTTTTTAACTTATCATGGCCATCAACCGCCCAAACATGGTTTGGCCCATGGGTGCAATAGATGAGCCATTTACAGGTCTGACGCCATTGAGATGCCATCCCTTGAGGATCAAAAACTTGGAGTGTGTTGTAAACCATTTTCCTGTAATTTTGTATGCACTCAAGATTAATTAGTCAGCTGCGCTGAATTATGGAGAATATTGACTGGAATTGGGATCTGGATGGAGTAATTCCTCCACAGAATGGTCCTCATTCTCCTGTAGCCGGCTTGATTGTGTAGCAGGTACTGTTGTGCATTTTCAATGGCCTCATATACCTGGGTCATTGTCACTGTGCCTTCCATGACATTGTTTTGGTGCAGTTTCACCTGCAGTTGCTTCAAGTATTTCTTGACAGTCTGTAAGCATACATTGACACCAATCTCTTTGCTCAAGCGTGATTGAATCTCTTTCAGTTTGAAGCCTTTAGAGGTGGATGATAAGAGGGATGCTTGGATGGTTGGGTCAAGCAATAGGGGCGGCTTCTGTGGGAGGTTGCCTTGTCTAAGCCCCCACATCTTCCGTTTGAAAGTGGGAGTGCTTGCAGACATAGTGATCTGGTGTTGATTGTATAGGGCCTTTGGGATTGAGGGCCCTTTGTGGCCGGATAGCAAGAGATTTTTAACAATTTCTCTAACCGCAACCTCATCACAGGCAGAAATGTCTTGTTTGTCTTTTGAGTAACCAGTTCTTGAGGAGTAGGAGTCATCATTGGAACCAGTTGATTTTTTGTCCTCAGATGTTGAAACTAACTCATCCATGATGTTGAGTTGTAAGAAAATGGAGAGTAAGTCACTGGGTGGGCTTCTGAGTAATCATGGGCAATTGGTTGGGATATAATATTTCTCGTTTCCTTTTCAAAATGTTTCACCCGGAGAATTGGAAACAAGAACAAAGCCAAGGAAGGAAAATAAATGTGTACATATATGATTTTGAAACTGATACAGGTGGAACACTCTGTGTATGTAGTGCAAATTACAGGCTAGTTGTATTTATATTTTGCAAAATGCACTTTTCACTTTTCCAAATGTTGTGAGCTGATGTGTGTCCCCCCTGGGCTTCTGTACATATGGAAAACCTGGCACCCCAGGTGCAACATTGACACTAAGGACAGACAGGTGTTGCAGCATCACTCCTGTTGTTTTCAGGCCTGCGTGACTACGCGAAGTAGCTGCAGCTACTGTGCAATGCATCCCACATGAAACGTGAGTTCATTTGGCGGGCCAGAGTAATAGTTAATTGTACTTATACAATCCACATTTGTCTTGATAAAGTACGCATGTCAACTGCAGGCAGTTGAGCCATTTTTTCACTTGCCCTCCCCCTAACTCCAAATTTTCCCCAAATCCCCCCCCCCCCAACCAGTTATTGAGTGAGGACCACAGGTGTGGATAGGCTGGGTAACTCAGCAAAAGAGATGATTTATCAAACCGCAAGTTTGGACACTCTTGACAAAATAAGTGTTGAGATTTCTAAGAGCTCCAAAGTTTTCAAATGTTTATCAAAACAACAGTGGATGCTCTAAATGTGCCTTTGCAATGGTGGAGTGTTTACACCATTCAAATCTGGGCCCAATATCCCAGAGTCCAATCTTGGCGGAGAAGATTGGAATCCCGGTGTCTGCTGGGCAATGTGCACACCACTGAATTAAAGTGATTTGCAAGTTGAAAGATTCTGAATTATAATTCTGTATGAACTAAGAGCTAACACACTGAAGAACAAAAATTTAGAAAGATTACAACATAAAAACTAGGAAGAATGAAAGAATGAAAGCACCAACAGCAACACGCAAGAGAATAGATTGAAATGATGGAAAAGTAGGAAAGAATGAAAACAGAAGACTCAGTGGATCTTTATATGAATTGAGTCGGGAAAATTTCACCAGGCAGATAGGACAGGATAGGTAGATATAAGTGAAAGTGAAGATTTCAAGTATAGCATTGAGTAAGATGAGATTGGAGAAGATGAAGAAGGAAGAGAGACTGAGGAGAAGAAGTTGATTGCATGGAATTAAAAAGGGGTTGAGTTGAGTCAATTTTGAGCATGAGGATTGGAATTGGAGATTGATTGGTTTGGTGATTGATGTTGAACAGTTGATGATTGAGAAGAGATGGAGATGAGCAAGATAAAAGAGCAGTGTTTATTGAATAGTTTAAAGAATAAGTAGTCAGGATTCTGTGAAAGGGCTGCAGCTGGTGATTCAGCTTGTGATCCCAAAGGCAGCTTCACAGACTGCTTCTGGCTCTGGCACATAACTGAGAAAGGAGGTTTGGGAATTTGAGGTATAACACTTTTTTTTAGCCTCAACTTATGATGCAGTTCAGGTCCTAGCTATTTCTCAAAGAAAAATTTTGTTGAATATTGTTATCCAGCTCAATGATATCAGCCTAGTTGGTAAAGGCAGCAGTATAGCAGCTTCTGCTACGGTCGCTGGTTCGTCCTGCCCAAGTGGCTTTGTTAATTCTAACAATAATGTATATCTCAACATTGAAAAGTAAAGAAAGAAATCATACAACAGAGCAAAGAGAGAGGTTAAATCAAGCTGCTCCTGGAATTTTATATCAATATATGTTTCAAGCAAAATGAACTTGTTTAGGGTGTTTGATTGTTGATTTGATCCAAGTTAGTAAAATTGGGTCAACAAGTAGTTATTTTTCCTTCCATACATATCTAGGGGGGGGTGTACATGGGGTAAATTAAAAGTGTGAAATGTGCTTATTGAATATTTAATGCCATTACATGTCAATCATCTTTGCACTTGTTTCCAGGATTATTTTCTCTGACTTGAGATGCACTTCAATTTGCCTCAAGAACAAATTCTGGTTTTCAAGGCAGATTGAGTACTCAGTATTCCTCAAGCTTCCTTAAGCCAAAATTGGTTTTTGATGCAACTTGAAGAGATTTTTAAAACTTGAAAAAACATACCATGCATACAGATTCATGGGTACTGTGAATTGTTTGTGATGACCTTTGCAGAGAAAATTGTGGACATAGTCAGTAGTTGAATCAGCATTGAAATTTCAGAGGGAGAAAATCCTTAAATTTGCATGCCTCATAGCAAAGGCTCAGCTCAGATGAGCTGTAGGGACTGCTTACCAGTTTCAAAAGTAGGCTACAGGGTGCAATCTCTAAACAAACCTAGAAAAAGATATACTATTGGTGTGAAAGCTCCATTCAGTTGGCCATTCTGTGAGGGAGAGATAGCAAGAATAGCATGTCCAGGCATGTCTGAGTCTAACAAAATGTTTATGGGTGGTCTGGAAGATCTGCTCCTCTATGTACTACACAAGATTTAAGACAACAAATATATTTCATTTTTATGGAAAACTGATGATATTCAAAAATTCTATGGGTACCAATCTCTGATCAGACCTAGATCAGTCAAATATATGATTAAATCTGCTTATATATTATATCTACAATAGATGTCTCTAAGGAATGAATGAGTGCAATGATTTACTAATCATGGGAATTTGATATTTACTCTGTGTTAAATGTAGCCTGTGGTCATTTGTTTTACAATGCCAAAAGCACATACAGTAAACAATCATCCTGGGAGGGGATAGTAAAGTAAGAAGTACAAAATACACATTTAAATGGGGAAGGAAATGTATGGAAAACAGGGTGTTTCAAGGAACACATAGTATGGAAGTGTTTTCCAGGGAATGTGATAGAAGAGGGGGAAGTGGTGTTATCATAGAATTCAGTATTTTAAGAGTATTTTATTTCTTAAGGGTGTTATACAAATTTCTAAGGTTTTAGGGTTCAGTATTTTGTGATTTGTAGGGATGGATTAATTGAGGAGGGGGAAGGAAGGAGGGGCTCTGGGCCCCCAAAACTTTGGATTGGGAGGAACAAGCCTCAGTTCATGCATTCAGTTCCAGGTGACATATGTAACCATATGCAGAGAGTTAGAAAAATTTCAGCCAATGATATCATCCAGTGCAGGTGTAGCTGTAGATTCTCAGATAATTCAAAATCTTTGAGTGTTTATCCTGGGGTTATTATTTCTTGTAATATTCAAGAGGAAGTTCTTGAATACGGAAAAGAACTTCCCCCAAATTATCACCACACAAACCCATACACCCTATTAAAATATTTAGTGAGTGAAGTTTTTTTATAATCAAATAGCACCTCTTCTTTACCAAATACTCTCCATCCTACCTTGTAAGAAATCTTCCTTCCTAGTCACTGATATATTCCTCAAGTGACTAGAATTTCACTCTTCTTATCAAAGATAGTGTAGAAGCTCTGGTGCAGGTGTCACCCCTTGCTTTGTCCCTTGATTACATAAAGGGGCTAGCCCCTTCACTTGCAGAATGGAGAAAGAATGGAGATGGGCTTATTTATACTGGCCTCTAAGATTGTAGTTAGACCTCACATAGCTGAAAGTTTGTAATGTGATCAACTCAACCTTGAACTCATTCAGCTCCAAGTCACCTGAGAGACCAGAGCTGCCAGTTTTCCAGTTAAAATGCCAAAATTGATTGGTGTGCAATTGGAACTTCAGTTGATTGTCTGCATTCCTCTTGGCAGACTGGATACATGATTACTCAACTTTGATGAGGTAACCTCAGCAACCAGGAGGAATTCCACCCAGTTTCTAAGGTGTAGAACACCACAAACTTGCAGGAGCACCTTCCAATTGATCAGGTAATACGACCCCATCACACATAAGGGTTTCCAGTTGATGAGGTTGTATCACTTCATCAAACAGGGGGAATCTGATTGACAGGGTGATTTGAAGGGCTGTGGATACATATGTATCCATCCCTTCCTATGCAGCTGGTTTGGCACAGTCACTGTGGAATGTGCAATTTTTGCAGTGAATTTACATTGAAGCTTGGTTGTGTTTACCCTTTGAGAAAGCTTGGAGTAACACCACCAGCTTGTTTAGAGTTTCTAAATTTCAGCTGCATGCATTTGAGTAAGTTTCCTTTGCATTGAAGGTGGCCAATCACACACCAATCAATCGGTGTGACCACCACATACCAATCAATCAGTATGAAAACAAAACCCCAATTAATCTTGGTGTGTCAACTGGCACACCAGCCAGCCTCACATCACTTTCAAGCCAAGGCAATAAATGCCTGAATAAAAACCACTGTTAAAGCAAATTACCAAACTTGTTAAAATAGGGAAATATGGCCAAATCCACTTTTAAAACCAGGCAGTTATCCATTGAGTTTTTCACTACTGGGTTTCAAAAGCAGGTAGTTGTAGGACTCACATGTTAACTTCATAAATCAAATTTTCTCAAACCAGTCAATATTATAATTTACACTTTGGTAGATTTGGTCATATTTGATACCAAACATGTTTTTTTTTTTGAGTGAGTGAATAAGAAGTAATGAAAGGCTGATGCAAGTAAACTTTAGAAGGTGAAAAGTGTCCAGCCAAGGATGAATTAACCCTTAGGTTCAGAGTTGAAACAAAAAAATTGAGAGTCAAAGTAAATCCACAGCCCTTATTTGCAAGTTGCACTGCCCACTCAGCCGCCCACAGGGGAGGGACTGACTATTAGGTGACTCCTAACACTGCCTCTATTGTATCTATATTGATACAGGCAACATGTCCCCAGAAAGCTCTCCCTTACCCAAACACAAATCCCTCAGCATTTCAGGTTGGGTACCATCCATCTCAATAATTGAGCTGAAATACATAAAACCACTACCTCCAAAGTTCAAGGGCAAAGAAAAAATCCAGAAAGTGCTGCAACACAAGCGATGTGTGACAATTCACCAAAGAAGGTCTGAGAGTTGTGTTTTTAGGAGTTCCACTTCATGAGCCGTGCTAATGCGCAGAGGTATACATTATGGAGCTGGGCATGCTTTATCTAGCCGCAAGGGTTTCCCTAGTTCAGATAAACTGGTAACATTTAAAGGACACTCCAAATGTAATTATTAATTTCTGTTATTTCACCGAGTTTCTTGTTGTCTCAATTATCAAAAGATTTTTTTTTTCTTTTTTCTTCACTCATACACAAAAAAAAAAAAAGGACGAAATTTTTCAAAAAAAAGAAAAAAAAAAGGCAATGTACGGAAGATTAAAATATTCTTTACATGTAGGGGGTGGGAGAGAGCATGTGTAGGGTGGGAGATGATAATGATGATAGTAAAGGATATAGCGAAGTGGTCATCTAGGATAACACACAAAATAACGAGGGAAATAAATAATCAGACTAAAAACAAGCGACTCAAGATCGAGTGATGTTTTTTTTGATTCCTATGTAGCAAAAAAAAATCGAATAAAATAAGAAGGTAGGGTAGCAATATGTCCATATGGTTAGTTATAGTTCGTCATTAAGAACCATTGTCGCATAATGACTGTATTCATCTACAGTCTGAAGATGAGGTGTGGCAAAAAGGGACGAAATGATTAGCACAAAGATGGAGGGGCAAATGGAAAAGGCCAAGAAGGTTACAAACCATTTCCTGCTCCATTTCGTCAGTCACAGCATGCAAGGGTATCAATTTCCCGCCAACCATTACGGTTCTGACGTCGACGCTGGTATGATTTTCAGGGGGAGTCCTATCGGCTTCAATGAGAGGCAGTTCTGATTTCGATTTCTTGAAAGCACGCTCGTCATGAGGGTTGACGTAAGTCGAATTTCCATAGTACGAGTGACTCGGGTCTACCCGAGGCCGTTTGAGACCAGATCCCATGGGTGAGTTTCGAGAGTGGGAGGGAGAAGGCAGCGAGCCGGCACTGCTATCAGCCGGGGAGCGCTTCGAGTCATTCGAGCCCGCTGAGGAATAAGTTGTTGAGCCAGTCTGTGTCTGTAGCTTGGCGAAGTAGGCATCGTAATCGACGTCGTCTATATGGTTCTCTGATGATTGAGATTGGACGGCTGAGGGATCGTGGAAAGATACCCCACTGGATTGATTGCTGTTCATCATTGTAGGTCCGTCCTTCATGCCGGCCCGTGTCAGTTCCCCGCTGACTGTACTCTGTGCAATCCATACCGGTAGTGCATTCGCTTGGCGTTTGGCTTCAGCTTGCTGTGCTTGTAGTAGTTTCTTGGCCTCAAGGTCCCCTTCTTCCGCTAGTTGAACCGTCACAGCAGCTTCCTTGGCACCACCAGTGGCCACAGCGAGGCCATCAGATGAATCGGTCGGGTTGTCCAAAGGAGCATTCACAGCAACCCATTTCACAACATCAAAGCTGTTCAAGATCAGACAATTATTGTGTCAGGTAGGTAATCACACAAAGCAGAGTGCGAAAAGAACGTTCTAATCACTCACGCAGGTATAACAATCTGGTCGGCTTTTTGTAGAGTCTTCTTGATCGCCATAGTCTGTGAGTTAAGACGTTGCATCCGATCCTTGTTCTTCTGTACCTCGATATCATTTTCGTTATCATGTAAAGGGGTTGAACAGATCTCACACAGAAAACTGGTAGCGGTCATTGAGAGGCCTGAAATGTCCAGGGTCGAATAAGTTTTTTTGCAACGTGGGCAGACGTATCCTTGGCCGTCAATGACCTAAGCGTTTAAGAAAAAGACATGAGTTAGCATGCTAGAGCAAGTAAACCTGGAGAAAAGAGCGAGGACAAACGTTTCGTTGTTTATCGTCGAGCACTTTGTTCATCTTCCACATTCGCCACTTGATCACATCAACACAGTGTTTGTAGTCGATGAAGTAGTAAGTTCGCGGAGTAGGTTTGTATGCTCCAGGCTTCAACTCGGCACGAATGTACCTGAAGAAGGTGTATGATAGGGTAGTGGATCAACAGAATGCCACGAGATGTAGATCGATGGTGGGAAGCTTACGTTGAGACGAGTTGATCCTGAACGAGCGGATTGGCAGCTTTGGCCAAATCTTTTGGTCCAATTCCGAGTCGAGAAGCAAGCTCCTCATCTTTCATGCTGTGTGACGCCACATTTGCAGACATACACATATGAAAACCTTCAGTTTTCATTCATCAAAACTTTAAGAGTGGCTGTTTACTGTTCGAGTGGAATGAGATGAGAGCCACTCAAAGAGAGAAGAAAGGTAGTCGGAAGATCTCATGGAGAGCGACTTTTGAAATGTACTGATTGAGAAGGGTGAGACGGAGGGTGGGAGGGGGCTGTTGGGGAGGAGGAGAAAGGTGAGAGAGGACTATGTAGGATTTGGCAAAACTCACGCCTCTTTCCGAATCAATTGATCAAAAAGCAAGATGTGACGGACTTCATAGAACGCACGAGCCACGTATTGCAGCAGGAGACGGAGATCGGCAAGAGGATCAGTTTGATCTTCGGGGGAAGTAGGAGAGGTACTATTTCCAGAGGAGAAGCCAGGTTGGATAGATGGGGAGGAGGCGGCTGATGAGGGCATGGTGAGTTAGAGCTAGTTTCCGAGAGAAGAGAGGTAGGAGTAGAAGGATGGGTGATTGATTTTGAATGAAGCGAAGGTTCGAAGTGGGAAGGAATGAATCTGTCTGGAGCGTGGGATGTGAGGGTGTGTGATTGGAGGTCTATGGACAGTCGAATGGGGCTGAGGTGGTCCTGGATGATTGGTTTGTCCCTCGAAGTTATGTATCTAGTTAGTTTAGTTCGTTGATACCAGTCTTGAGTTGGTTTTCCTTCTGGTTGGTCCAAATTTTCCTTGGCTGAGTTCTGGTTGGTTGAGGCTGAAGAATCTCTCAGTGTAGGCAGGGGGCAGGGCGGGCGGCAGAGCGAAGGAGGGTGACAGAATGTACAAAACCAAATAAAACCAATCACAAAACTGGTCGAAACCAGGCAGAAATGGGACAAAACCAATGTCCAAAACAACGGTTTAAGATTTTCCATACTCGGCCAATGAATACTCAACTCGATACAAGCATCGTTTATATGTTATTATTCCAAGTACAGTTAGAACAATCACAGTGGTCTTCAGCCATTCGTCAAGCTCTCTTGAATTCTGATGAGCTTGTCGGTAATGCTTTCAATTGGAATGGTGGATTCCTCCTGGATGAGGGTTGTCAATACTTCATCAAGAGGATGATACATAATACATCATCGCACACGGTTGTGGGATGTGTTAAGGTGCCACTGCCGGCAAGGGTTCCGCAGAAAGACATTTGCTATTTACATTTCACTTTCATCCCACACCAGCAACTACCCAGACAGCCATGGCCGCATTTATCCGGTCTTACAACTCTGCCCTACTCCATCGACCATTGAGAACTCAGATCGTCACCTCATGTAGGTCATCCATATTTCTGTTGTCTTAACCGAAAAAAAAAAAAACTAATGGTATAACCGTCCGCGGTCGGTAGTGTTTCTATTTGGTGCAGGTGATATCATTGCCCAACAGGTATGTATGCACGCCTCAATCAATCAATCAATAAATAAATAAGTCCACTTTGCCAACTAATTCGCTGGACTGTGTTTACTCACAGGCTATCGAGAGGAAAGGAAAACAACACGAGGTATGTGTGTGTGTCCAGCATCTATTTTGGAAAAGAAAACTCTTTTCAGTCTGCAGTCTCGATATTAGAAGAAGACGGTGCTCTTGTCTATAATTCCCCTTATAAGAAGAACTCAACAGGACCTTGACGCATATTATTATCCCATTCGACTTATGATTCATCTTCGATCAATTGGATTACAAGTGGGCCCGGACCGCACGATTGGCTGGTTATGGAGGTAGCTAAACAAACAAGCTTGTTCTCATCATCAGAGACCGACTCTTTATGATCACTCGACTTAACATCATCTCCTGTTCTTCATCCCCATCCACCCCCCACCTCCTCCAGGTTTTGTTTTCGCACCACTTGGAACGCGTTGGTTTAAAACCTTGGATTTCATTCAACTTAAAAGTCGTGGATTGAGTCAGTCATCTCGTCGCGCTGTTCTATCTTTTCTAGGCTCCATCTGTCTCATTATCTGATCATCTTCCACCCCCGTCCTCCATGTTTATCATCTAGCCACCCTCCTCAAGCTCAGTATCGATCAATTAATTGCCGCACCGACCATGTTGGCCTTTTTCTTTACCACGATGAATTATCTGTCGGTTAATCTTTCTTACCAAAAATTCACTCGATCATCTTCCGATCGCCCATTGCTGAGCCAGTACTGTAGAATATGACCATTGACCATCGACACAATTCTTCTCCTTCTCCTGAGATACATCACAGAGAAGGCAACGATCTTAAACAAGCTGAGGAACGGCTGCGTGAAAAGTGGGGTCCCACTCTGTACAAGAATTGGATCGGTAAGCCATTCCCTCCAAGTTTATATATCTTTACTCCCCCTGCTTGCTCGCCAACACTACGCCTTACATCTCGCCCGGTTGGTTCGTTTTGTGCCATTGGGATAGTCTTTATCCCCCTACAAATGATCAACTTTGGCCTAGTACCCAGCCACTTGAGACTCCTAGTGATCAGTAAGTGAATGTACCTGTGCCTGTTAGTTTTGTTGACCCCTGTGGGTCCTAAAGCTAGATATTTATAGTACCTTGCCTCTTTCACAAGACGGCGCTTCCCTGTTCTGGAGTAAGTAACCTCCCCGTCTGGGTGTCGTTTTTCCAAGGCAAAAATCACTCTAAACTGATCAGCCACCTCTTCTGCTTGGTTTTTCCAGATTCTTATTTATCCTATGCCAACGCCTCCACCCTCCCAATCGTGGGAAAAATCGTTGAACAGGTTGACCATAAATTTGAGACTATTTGATTTTCCAGCCTACGTCTCCTATCTTGTACGCATCTCATCTCATTATGTCCTCTGATTATTCTTCTGAACTGGATGGGTGAATCGTACTTACCCATCAAGCATGTATAGATACTTTTATGGGACAATCGGGTTATGTATTCAAACGCTGTTTCTTCATTTCCAAATCTACCTTCGGATACATTTTCAACCTTTGCCTTGTTAAATACAAAGCCGTCTCATGCCTCTATGACTCATAATCTCAGTAATGAAAAACGCATAGATAGATAGCCAGATTTAGGCTTTCTGATCGGGCACGGGTCTCTCTGGCAAGGCCTCACTTAATCTTGACAACAAGTACTGATTGGCAAACTGCTTATCTAGTTCGCATAGTAAGAATGAGAAGAGAGATAGATTTAGCAAGAATACAAGGTGAGAGATAGTAGATGTAGCAAGAATACAAGCAGAGATATAGATGTAGCAAGAATACACGGATTGGTCGTATGGTTTTCAGTGCACGTTATGAGTCTGTAAAACAAGAAAGATAGTAGATGTAGAAATAAAATACATGGATTGAGCACGTGAGAAACAACTTTCACGGTACATTCTGTGAAACCTGTAATCAGCTCCTGTGATGGAAAGATAAAAAGGAGCAACGTGATATATGTATGCATCAGGTATCCAAACGATCCGTGGTTATGTTATAAAGTCAGATCAATAAAAATTGGCTTTGATGGTTCGGTGTGTTTGTTTTGGTTGACATCAGGCTTTTGATCTTTGTCTGAACTTCGTTGTTTTTTATTCGGACTCTTGGTCACCGGGTCATCATCCTGAGCTGCTCGTTTATTCTTAGCGTTAGATTGACATCCAGATCCAGTTTCATTCTTCCTGTCTTCTTTAACGTTGGTTTCCTTTTTGATGTTCTCTGATTTACTTTTATCGTTTTTAGCATTTTCGGATTCCGAGTCCGAATCGATCGTGATGGGTCCCGGGGGCGACCCTGGTTTAGACGTTGACTTTGCACATCATAGGATTATAAGTAAAAGTTTTTTTTTAAAAATAAATAAATAAATCATGTGTTAAGTCTATCGGCTTACTGGTGAAGGTGATCCTGGTACTGAAGGTTGAGTAGGTGTAGCAGGATTTGGAATGATCCCTTCGGCAACCAGAATGGATCGCGGTTTGTAGTGAAATATGAACTAAATACAGGAAATTAGTAACAAGAGAAGAAAAAAAAAGGGGGAAGTGACACAAAGCAAATGGTGTATCTTACGTGAAGGAACGGATGGGGAGGTCTTCGTTTGGCAATATACTTTGTGTAAGGCTTGGGTTCGATAATTTTAGATTCGCCTAAACCGGCGGTACTGGAAAGACGGGCCTTCTTGTTGGACTCTGAGAAGCTCATCTGATTTGTAGACTTGTTTGTGTTTGAACTGGAAGATGGCATAGAAGCGTCTTTATCGACGTGAAGTTCACATTTGAAGATCTTGAGTTCGATAGTACCTAAAGATTTCATGATATCTTCGTTTTGGCAGATCTCTTGAGTCGTGTCATCAGGGTCGACGAGCTTGATAGGTGCAAATTGAAAAGGGCGAGAGATCCTTCCATTGCTAGAGGTGACAGATCGCATGATGTTTCGGCCAGTCATGGTTCGAAGTATTTTTGTGGAGGATGTTTTGATTCCATCAAAGATAGTACTGACCACGTAGTCGCGTGGTTTGAGTGATTTGTGAGCTTTTGTTCGTCCGGACTGGTTGGCGACACTCCGTTCGAGCAGAGAACATGTAGTAGGCTTGATGTCAAGGTTGATTTGGAATCGGCCAGAGTTGATTGATTCGATGGTTACTATTTCTTTGAAGACATTGGTAATTGGGTCTTTGATGGATTCGTGTCGATATTCCGGGCAAGTCGCCTGGGCTGTCGCCGTTGATGTAGCTTGTGTTTCTTGGATAAGGCTGATTGTACAAGATGCACCTGAGGCTGCGTTGGTGGGCATGGTGAGTAAGAGTTAGCAGTTGGTCGTCCTTGGCGGTATCGGTGTAAGTTGGCCATACAATAGTAATGTCATTCTGAATATTTAAATTAAATTAGGATATCGTGAATAATGTAGATCATCAGTCGGGTAAACCTCCGGGGGAATCCGCTCTAACAAAGGCATGTTGAGAGCGTCATTACCGGTGGCTAGTTTAGCGCAAGCTAAGGATTTTAGCCAACAAATTCAACCCCAGTGGGCTGAGCTAAGAGCATGAAGCTATTATCATTCCGGCTAACCATTGTTACATAAATATAGCAATGCTTAGCTTCCGAGCTAAATCTTGAGCTAGAGTCACAATAGCTTACACAAGGCTATCATCTCCCCACCTTGCCATATATCCATATCCGCAAAAACTCAATTATCTCCCACACTCCAATCAACAATGCCACCAAAACGCAGTCCAGAATGGCTCCCACCAGATGATGAACAGCTTGAAAAAAGCTGGCTGAAAATCTCCAAGGATGTTATCCAATCAACAGGGCAAAAAAAAGACAAATTCTGGAAAAGAGTTGCTGAGGATTTCAACGTCTATGCCACTGGTATTGAAGAAGAATGGAGCCGCTGCATGTGCCAGTTTGTTCTCTATCCTCTTCATCTTCAGCATTTTTTATTTGATTTTTCCCCCATCCATTTCTGTTTGCAGTTGGACATACAGAAATTTACACAGAAATTCTCAGGAATATACAGAAAGCTTGAAAAAAGTAAATCATCCGGCTCTCCCTTGAGCAATATCCTTCCTATTTATAACTTCTTAGATAATAGTGAGGAAAAAGATGACAAGACCATGTAACAAAGATTTTGCCACAAGGAATCTTTCCTCTGCCTAACTACTAGTATTTATAATCTTTTGTAACAACTCTGGAAAATTCTAGCAATGTAATAATCTTAACAAACATTCTTGAAAAAGAAAAAAAAAAACCCATAGAAGAATCTACCAGTTCTAATCTAACTCCAAATAAGTTTATGTGTTTATAATTTTAAATCGTTACAAAAACCTCGAAGCCAAAAAACAAACTTTAAACTTTATTTTACTATATTTTGACAAACCTTGGAGCAAATCAGTCCAAGCATTATTAAAAACACAATACTGTTTTATATTTATCTTTGAATTAATCTATGAAATCCATGACTAAGAGAGAGTAAGAGTGATAATCAAGTGCCCTCCAAATGGAAATTATTCGAGAGCCACATGCGTTTCCACAACCCTTAAAACAACCGTAGCAAGCATTTTTTTTCCTGTCATGTTCTTGATCAGCCTTCTTCTTCGTCATCAGACTGGGGTAAGATCATCTATAAGAGAAAAGAAAATCAGAACAACTACTTGTACCATATTATTGGTATGAAGGAAGATGATCACACTTACTTCGTTTATACATTGAACCAATGGACATAAAACCTACCCCCCGAATACCCCAGAAAGATTTAGATGCAAAGGTCGATACATATATAAGTGAGTATTCAAATTGTATATACCTTCACAGCTTTGACTATTTCATCCATGAAGGAGCTAGAGAGGACCTCATCATCCGTAAATCTGATTGTTTATTTTTGTTTAGGTTTTATTTGGGCGAGGCAAGGGCAAATGGTCAGGATCGAAAGAAATATTTCCTTTGGGTAAGTGGGTATGGTTGTGTGTGGCTCGTGGTAGGTTGAAAGTGGCAGGCTAGAGGAGAAGAAGGAGATGCTTACGATTTAGTAGCCGCGATCGACCGGAGTTTCAATAAGTCAAGATCCCTTTATTAATGACATGGCATGTTGATACAGATCACGGGCGTAAGTTTGTAGAACGGACAGAGAAGGTAAAATATTATTCGGTTTGTGTTGGATGTACTAGATAGAGACTGACGGATGAGATTTATCGACTCCATTCATCTTGGGGCCATTTTTCAGTTCGTCTTTGTGTCCAAAAATGTTACTTCTCTGTTATTGGTTATTAGTTTTTTTTTTTTTTTTTTCAATCACAACAAAAAATCATCATCAATTGGACATATTTTTTGGAGTAGAAATTATCGATCCCAAGATCGAGAAAAAGCGCGTCTGTCAGGAAAAGGAAAGCTGAACCTCTGTTGGGCTTTTTCTGGAAGGTTTTCCAAACATGTCTGTAAACTCTTTGTGATTGATTACGTCTCGTAGGGGCTTAGAATTCCTGATGATTGAATTCCTGATTGTAGCCAACCTACGAGCGAGGGGAGAAGGGAGCGAATATGATCGGTGAAATCAATATTAAGAGATGTGATGGAGAGAGGGTAGGTTAGGTTTGAGGAACAGACTCGTTTTTCTCCGGGCACCAAATACCACCTGCGATTAAAGACTTACCGCCGGGCTTTTATAGATAGGAGAAGTAAATGGTTAGATAATTACAAGATCTGAGAGTGGATGTACATATCTGTATTGATATCAACGACAACCTGCTATCCACATGAAACTTAGTACTGACTTCGATTTGTAGATAGTATAAGGCCCAAGGCCCTTTCCTTCCTGTCCTGGAAAATCCAACTGAGAAATTCTTCTTATAGGGTGTTTTATCACTAGAAAACCTTACATCTCGGCTATAGAATGACATGGAGATAAAGAAGAATAGAGCCCGTAATGTTGAGAGCTGTTCAAGAGGGATTGAGGCAGAGGAGTTTTGAGAGGGGACTGAACTGTAACCTGTAGACCAAATCTTTTGCAGGTAGTTTAGGGATCGTCCAGTCACATTCGACGATTTTTGGACACAGAAGATCTATGAATTCATTCCAATTTTCTAACGCTTTCCGATAGGTTTTATCTTAAAAAGATTCCGTCCGTAAGATCAGTTCAAACAAGAATTCAGGTTTTCTGTCTTCAGACCTTGATCGGCTCCTAGGATGTTACGGCGGCAAAATGTTATCTCATGAAGATAACCCCGCCCCCCTCTACTAACAAGTAAAGAAGAAGAAGAAGGATGAGTGGGAATAAAAAAGAAGGTGACACTTACCATTCACAACAAGCCATTCGCGATCATTGCATTCGGGTATGGCCAGTTTTTTCAAAAAGTCCATCGCACTGAGTTGGATACAGAAAATTTATCATCAGCAATTTCTGATAGCGCGTGTTTTCTTGATGATTTCTGTATGGATTGGTAGAAGAAGATATTTACAAGCCCGCTATGAGTCCTGGGCTAACTAGTTGATCTTTGGTGGGACCAGGAGCAAGGTTTTTGACGACTAGGGATCGAGGATTATGAGTGGTACTCGCGGCGTTGGATTTCCGTTTCTTGGTTTTAGGAATCTTCTGATCATCTTCCTCGCTATCAATATGATCACTATCGGGTTCAGGTGAGTCTACGGCTGGATGATGATCTTCATCAGAGGGTATAAACTCTTTCTCTTCTACCTTCTCGTTAAACTCGGACGTAGATGATAGGCTTGAAGAGGAGTCTCGTTCTTTGGCTGTTGGTTCTTTGGCCCGTCTAGTTGGTGGCCGCCTACTTGGTTTCTTGTTATCATTATCGGCTGTGTGCTCAGTCTTGAGTTTCTTAGCTCGTGGACGATTGGTTCGGGGTGGCATTATGATTTGGGCGTGATGTCTTATTATGTAGGTGTTTGAAGAGTCAGAGAGTTAAGGCCAGGGGTATAGAAATGCCAAGAGTGTTTATGTAAGCACATATGTATGTATTTATGTGTGTGTGCATAGACTCATGTATGCATTTATGTACAACCTTCAACTAAAATATTCAGAGCATCAAGTCAACCACCTCACTACAACTACCTCGGCCAAAGCACTCCACTGGATACCATAGGCTCTGGTCAACCCTCCTAAGCTACACACACCCAACGGAACACTTTACACTTTATAAATAATACCACCACCATATCCAGCCACTTACAAAACCCCATCCCCCTCAAAAAAAAGAAGAAACAATATCAGCCACGAGAAAATAACATGCCTAAACTCGAATATGATCAATACCAACGCCTTCACTCCTTCGAGGCTCGTTCTGTTGCCTCGACTCTTGCTCCTAACGAAACCCAACGGATAACGCTCTACGTGATTGGTGCCTACGCACTCTTCATCCTCATCGCCTGGTTCGTCCCTTCATCTCTCATCAACTGATTAATAATCTTACAAGCTTCCCTTTCTCCAATCCTAATGATATGATATCTTAATTTAATTTCCAGGAATCTTTGGGGCCTCAGACACATAATCTATCCCTTCAAACTGCTCACCGTCGCCTTCCATGAATTGTATGTCCATCTCTCCTTCTTCTCATCTCATCCTGCTCCATCATACTAATTTCTTGAGATTTCTAGCTCTCATGCAGCCGTTGGTAAATGTACGGGAGCGAAAATAGAGAGTATCACCTTAGACCCTAATGGTAGATATTCCCTTTCCCTCATAAAAAATGTTTCAATAATTTAAAAAAAAAAAAGTACTAAGAAGGGTTTGGTTTTTTCTTTTTTTTTCCGTGGGGCTTTCAGAGGGAGGCTTAACCAAGATGAGAGGTGGAATTCAAGCTTGTACTTTACCAGCGGGATACTTAGGTTCATCGTTCATTGGGGCCTTACTCATATTTGCTGGATTCGATACCGTTGCATCAAAGGTCAACTTGAAATACATTCAATCAATCACTGAAGATTCCCTCATTCCCTTGACTTATTTATATTAGTATTTTTTTTTGTTTACAGGTCGCTAGTATCATCTTGGCTCTCATGCTTCTGATCACCCTTTGGTGGGCTAGGAATTGGCTTACGAGGGCCGTCGTCGTTATTGCCATTGGCATAATGGTTGCACTATGGTCAGCCTTGCCTCCCCCTTTCCTTTTTTCCCTCCCAAAAAATAAACAAATGAAACCTCAGCATCCTGGACCGCAACTCGTTGTCAAATCTGATTTTCTTCTTGTTATTTCGGACCCAAAAAAAGGTTCATAGATCATGGAAGTCCCTTGCGATTTTATGTGTTATTTAATGGAGTGATGTCATGTCTCTATAGTGTCTGGGACATTGTTGACGATCTCGTCTTCCGGAAAGTAAACGAATCAGATGCCACTCAATTCGCCAAGCTATGTCCTATCATTCCTAGTCGAGTCTGGGGCGTCATCTGGTCCGTTCATCCCTCCTTCCTTACTCCACATGTTATTCTATCCGTTTTATTCATCCTTTCGTTTTATTTCCACCTGGTGATCTAAAGGTTGATTATCTCCGTCATCTTCATGTTGGGAGGAATCTTGGCTGGCTTAGCCGCATTCAAAGACTCAACTAGTGAACAATCTGCTGCTTCACAAAGTCAGTTTCTCATCTCCCCTTTTCTTGCACAAGATGATTGACTATTTTCTTCTGTTTGCGATGGGGTTTTGCGGGTATATAGAATTTATACCGACTTGAAAAAAAAAACCCAGAGAGACATCCTCAATTCTTTTCACTCACGAAACAGCATGAATTCCCACTCGATCCTTTCTATTTCCCGTTGCAGTTGTTGTCAAAGTTTATTATTAGTATTTCCCATTGAGGTCGTTGTTAAAGTTTATTATTAGTTATTTTTTGCTCCTTTTTTTATCTTGATTTATAAACATGCAGTTCTCATCTACCTATCCGTCCCAAACCTCCTTGCATTATCATCATCTTTCTCTTCCTGTACTACAGTTTCGTATATGGCATCTTATTTGTTGTTGTTTTATTTACTGCTGATCAATTTTTTTTTGAACATTATATACGTTGTAATATGGATTCTCAGCACTTGTACATCTACACCGGTGGAAGACTTTCTCCTTTGGCTCCTTGATTCATACCAACTGCACTTTGATGCACTGGGTTCTACTATGTGTTCACGTTTTAAAGTTCAAACCTCCCTCAATCTTTGTTGCTCATTTTTTCACAATAGCTTCATCAATGATCCACTGGATTTATGTGAATAATGTATTCATGTACTGTAATTCAATAGTTGAACAAATTTTAGAGAACCACCCAGTTCGTTATGCAAACTGATGTACTCCCAAGACGGTCGACTAGGCGCTGTTCATTATTTAATCTGCAGTTGATGGTTAGAAGGTCCTTCACCGTGATTTTTTATTTATTTTTAGCATGTTTATCTTGGGAATATTAATGTTTGGGAAGACGCTTTATAAGAATCTGCTAATTGATTTAAGACAACAACGATTGAGACTCCATGCTCACATTCCACAAAATAGACAACACAGCTGGTGTAGTGAAAGTAGTCGACAATACAGATTGATAGTAATACAAAAATTTATATATGGGTAAACAATACAAAATAAACAAAACATTTTGAGAAAGAAAAAAAAAATCAAACAAGATTGCAAAAAAGTTACTAGAAACCAAACGAAATGCGAAAAGGGTGTAACATCTATTTTTGTCTAGAATATGAAGAAAGAGAACGTGTTGACAAAAGTATAATCGAAGGAGAGTGAATAGAGTTCAAAAAATAAACAAGAGATGAAAAGGATGACATCTATTATGGAAAGAAGTGAGGGATCAAATGTTGCCTTGGAATCTGAGACACCCACAGGCGTTAAGAATGAAAGAACGACCTTGACGATCGATATCAGCGTCTCTCCTAAGCGTGTCGACTAATTGACGATGGACAGAGGAGGAGGAGGAGGCGGAAGATTTAGAGCTGAGGAGGTGAGAGAAGATGGCCTCTTCTTTGAGCCCGATCTCAGCTTGCAAACTTTCACGATCCTGGGCGTAATGGATGGCGCTGAGGAGTTGGGAGGGGGTAAGAGGGTCGGGGAGAATGAAGGGGTGTGCGGGATGATCGGCTGGTGTTCCTCGAGAGATTATTGGATCGACGACGGTCGATGAGCTCTGTCGGAATTGGACCCTGTTATCGAGTTCGACCGAGGGGCCTTTTGACGGTTCCACTCGAGTTTGATGGGCTTGTAAGCCAGGGAAAGCGCTCAAGATAGCAACCCATCTCCAAATATTAAGCTTCAGCTCTTCTGGCAAGCGGTCCCATCGAAACACCTTATTGGCCCCCGTCAAGTTTGGTTCGAATTCAGGGGGAGATGGAGCAGGGGTGCTCAGGAGGATGTGGCGTGCGGTGCTGATGAGTCCTAGGGCGGCCCGTCGGGTCGCTAGTCGTAAGGCTTGGTTGCGGCTCTCGCACTTTTCCAGGAGCTTCTTCCAGCCCCCTTCGAGCTCGATGGCCCGTCGACAGTCCTCAAGGTCGACCAGGTCTTTGAATCCCATCATCTTGACCAGTTCCGTCTGGTATTGAGCGTCGTCTTCGACTGTAGAAGGAGGATGAGGATGATTTTCTAGTTCAGAACGAGCCGCATCGCATGCCAACATTTCGACTCGAAGGAGGTTGCTGTTTCCCCTACGACGGGCCAAGGCCCAGACGATTCTTTCGCACCCACGGGTGCCCCAATTGTTTCCATTCACGGCAAGCCATTCGAGGGTACCTGAGCGAGATCTGTCTTCGAGCCAAAGAGCGAGCGAGACGGCAACGGAGAGGTCAAGGGAGCAGGCAGAGAGATGGAGGGTGGTGAGCTGGCGCAGGATGAGGTCAGGGTCCCGAAGCAAACTAGAGAGAGCGAGACAGTCGATTGGGTTGGAGGTGAGCGAGAGCAGGGTGAGGTTTCCGAGGCCGGCTAGGAGGGGTGATGGGGAACTGCTGAGGGTGATGAGATTATTGGAGAGGTAGAGCTCAACGAGGCCGTCCCAGGTCCGACAGAGCTCGGTCAGTGCGGCATCGGTAAGAGAGTTTGAGGCCAGGTTGAGTTCGCGGATGGGGGTTGTACGTCGGTTCTTGAGGAAGCGAATTCGACTGGCGAGTTGACAGACGCCGGCGTCTGCGAGTGCGTTGTGGCTCAGCGTGAGGGTCGATGCAAATGGGTTGGTTGCAAGTGCTTCGAGGACAATCAGCGCGCCCTGTGAGCCCCGTAGTCCGGTGTCGTGGAACGAAAGATGGTTCTGCTGTCGGTCTGGGGTCGTGAATCCACCTCGATCCCTATCCTGGATGACATGGTGAATACTCGGCCCTCGTCGTTCGTCCTGTTCTGGTTTCAGTGGTGAGATGAGAAGTGATCGAAGTAGTGGGAAGAGCGATGACATGGTGGTCTGATTCTGTATGCTGGTTGTGCTGATGTGAGTTTGCAGCGTTTTTAAATATTTCCTCTCAGCCCCCCGGGTATGGAAATTTCCCCCGTAGGGTGGCAGCACACATTGTCCCCGGGTAGCACGCGCCAAAATAGACTTATTACTGTTGGAAACCAAACAATGGCCACTCACCATGCCCACCAACACACCCGCACAATCAGCCTCATCCCAACAACAGCGAAAAACAGAAACAGAAACAAGAAACGACGACGACGAACAAGATATGCAAAGAGTATCAACATGAATCTATCAATTAAGATCCCTTCACCCATGTCTTGAAATAGTTACCATTGAATCAACCAACTCCGGCCGAATCCAAATCAATCTTGACATGAAACCAACTGAATTTCGCTTACTTGAAAGCATTTCCACTAACCATTCCGGACAAACAAGTGCCCAAAAACCACTCCAAGCGCAGGACTGCCCCGAGCCCTGTGACTCCACTCAGTCCTCCTGCGCATGTATCCCAGGTTTTCCAGACCAAACCTTAAAACAGTCGGGAAGTCGACCTCAGGCCCTATTTCCGTCTTCAAGTCAATCTTTCTCATCAATTTGTCTTGAACAAAATTCAGATGTCATCCAGGTGCCCCCATGGTGTGGGGGCTGAAAGTTGGCCCAAGAACCAAATGAGGTTCTCAAGTCAACTTGGGAACCCCTGATGGTCCTCAAGTTGGCTTGAGGACTCTTGGCAGCTCTCAAGTTGTCTTGAAAACCCAAATGTGATTTTCGAGTCAACTTGAGAACTTCTGAAAGTAGACTTGAAAAACACCTTGGCTCCTTATAATGCTGAGGAGGAATTCCACTGGAATTCAATTCCTCCTACCTTTTCTTCTTGTATAGTCACTCTTTCCTTCTCTTATTATAACTCTCTTATATATATTTTTATCATTTTTATTATTATTATAGGAATAAAATTACTGCTACTATACTCAAGCATTTAGGTGGAATGAAACAGCATGATAGCATCACCTTTATGGAAAGAATTTTCCACCCCCCTTTGTCTGTCTGACTGGGGCAAGATTGAGTGTGGTTTTCAAACCTTCCTAAAGACAACTTGGCAGTGGTTTTCAAACTTCCCCAAGGAAAACTTG
Source organism: Puccinia hordei (assembly GCA_007896445.1). Classification (NCBI taxonomy): domain Eukaryota; kingdom Fungi; phylum Basidiomycota; class Pucciniomycetes; order Pucciniales; family Pucciniaceae; genus Puccinia; species Puccinia hordei. The sequence goes on from RDRW01000273.1 coordinate 335,979, forward strand.
GTAGTAATTTCCAAACTGCCCCATGGACAACTTACCTCAGCAGATGTTTTGAAGTGGGTTGCAGGCCAACACCAATTTTCCTTGCAGTTTTCTTCAAGGCAAACCAGAATTTTCCTTGAAGGCAGCTCAGCTCAGAGAAATTTCCAAGGTGAGTTGTGGGCAAATTGAATAACTTTGGAGTCATTGCTTCAGTCAACCATGCAGTGCCCCTCAAGCCATCTTTCAGAAAAAAATCTGTACTGAAAGGTGCCTTTAAGGGCAAAAAGATGCCTTTGAGGTGTCTAGAAAATATGACTCAAAAGGACCTGAATGTATCTAAGGTGTAGGGTTCTACACAGCATTTTCTGTGCTTGCCCCATGTGTGTTGAGGGCCGCTGTGTTCTGTGAGGGGGAAATAGCACTTGATTATTTCAGGTAGGTATGAATCTATTAAAGCTGTTACAGGTGGTTTGAGAGACCTACCCCTTTAATCATTACAAGAGTTAACACAACAATTTCATTTGTTCTTGTGGCCAATAACTTTCTTTTTTTTATTTCAAGAGAAATATTTATGTAGTAATATCTTATCAGACAAAAGATCAACTTATAACTAAAACAAATCATTAATTATCTTTATTTTGGGATCAGGGAAGTAGATAGTGGGTGGATGGTTACAGAATTTTGTTGGTAAATGTAATACAAGTTTCTTTTGGAATTGATAAAGAACAGTTTTAATATTTTTACAAGTTCTTCTTTTTATTTTGAGGTGCAGTATTTATCAAAGGAGTAGAAGGATGTTTTGGTATAATGTGAAATATTCAAAGTTTTGTAACCTCATCCTTAATTTTCCTCTAATCCCTTTGGGTATTTTAAACTGATATGAAGAAATTCTTGTTGTGGGTCACATGATTGAGATCACACTACTACATGAATGGTTAATTTATTTTATCTCTTGGTATATGGGGGTGGTTTGAATGCTTTCCTCTTTTCCTGAAGATCCCTGGAGAGGTGGCCTGATGATAGAGTAAGATATATGGTTTTTTTGCTGGTGTAAAATCTGATTGAGGTATTGACTCTGGTGGGATTTCTTGCTTTAAACTGCCTTTATGCATGAAGTGCATAAATTGAGCTATTTATTCTGGCAATTTTCTCTAAAATTGTACTTCCTCATGTATGAGTGCATAAATTGAGCTATGTATGGTGGTGAAGTTATATAATTAGCCTGCACCACAGAGAATGTTAATTGTTTTGCAGCCAAATAATGGCTGCATATATTAAACAAATTTATGAAGATGTTTCACATGACCAGAAATTTAACTAGGCAATACTTCTATGTCTATATTGTGTACTTATTATCCACTATAATTCTTCTTAACTATATAGCTTGTAGTTACACCATGCTATCCTTAAAGATTGAATGGGTTGCTATAGATTCAATAAAAACTAGAACCCAAATATTCAATAATACAGCTGATTTTTTAGCCCCTGGTAGCTGATGAAAGAAAATTAAAATAAAATATACTTGAAACAGGATTTGGTCAACCACCCCACCCTGTATTGGCTGCATTTTCTCCAGAACATTTTTAAGTTCAAAAGCATGAGTATGTATTTGGATATTGCCATCTGCTCATACCCAAACAAATTTTTCTTTTAATTATTTCCTCGGCCTTCTGCCCCACCCCAAATGTGTCAATATTTCAGCTCAAAATAAAGAAGCAATGAAGGGGGAGGAACTATCTGAGATGAACTGATAGTTCCAAGGAGCAAGAAAGAAGTTTTTCAGGCTCAGACTCAACAATTAATCTCAATCATGAGGAGCAGACTTATATAGTGACAACTAGAGAGCCCCCTTTTAAGATCCAAAAGGGGCCTGTACATGAATAACCATTAAAATGGACAGGAAAGGTGACAGGGGACAGGACAGGGGACAGGGGACAGGGGACAGGGGACAGGGGACAGGGGACAGGGGACAGGGGACAGGACAGGAACAGGAACAAGTACTGGGGACAAGAACAGGAAACAGGAAACACAACCACCTGGCCAGACAGGACAGGAAACAAGGCCGCTTGGTCAGACAGGACAGGAAACAAGGCCACTTGGCCATACAGGAGGTGGCCACATGGCCTAACAGGAACAGGAAAAAAGACTGAGAGTGGAGCTGTTGAACCAGAATTCTGACAAAATGTCCAGTGGGTCCCAGCTGAATAATTCCTGCACCTACTACATTTAAAATCCTCACAGCTTGTGGTTTTCATGCCCTTTTTATGTTTATATGTATGGGTATCCTCATACATATACACACAAAACGGTTGTGCCCCTGGCATGGGGGTACAGCCAGGGGTTGTGCATTTATCAACACCCAATATCATGTAGTGCAATATGTGCAGTCAGATAATGTGTAAAAGTAGTGTTCCTGCAGCATAAATACCTTATTTTTTGTACATGTAGTAAAATATTTTCAGTAAGATAAGTTTTAAATGATGTGTTCCTGAACAATTTTTGAAGGTTGAATTGCTAACAGAAACCAGACTGGAAAAATAAAGAGGAATCAACAACAATAGAGAAAAACATAACAAAGAGAAAGAGGGTATTTACCGCAGCTAATGGATAGTTTTTGTCGAATGATGAGGACTTAAGATAAGAGCAGAATAAGATGAGGTAGGAGGAATCTGTAGATGGAGGAGTAAGATTATTTATCAACAAGCAGAAAAGAGAGAGAATGAAGGAGAACAAAGAAAAAGGAAGAAGAAGAAGACAAACAGCAACAATAAAGAAATGTGATTTTATTAAACTAAAATATCAAGATGATATCTTGATGCCCTGCGAGTCAATCTTGTGATTAAGGGAGGATAAGAAAAAAAAGTGAGCGTTGATGTTGCTATTGTCTATTTGAGGATTTGAGACTTTACAGATTGACACCGAGGATTTTGATGAATAAGATTGAGATCTTGAGTCAAGTTGATGAGATAGAGATCTTGAGTTATTGAGTTGAGTAGACCGAACGGATTGTGTTGAAGTTGAGAATCGATGTCTGACTAGAGGGACTTTTTGATCTAGCCAAGTTCAAGATAAGGGTAGAGATGAAACCCTAACCGGTTGATGATTCTTGATTTAGAGCGCATCCAGTGCGCATGCTTCAATGACTTTACATGTTTGACTGAGAAAACTCAACAGTTCCAGCAGCATAAACCTCTCATTGTTTGCACAGGAAGTACAGTACATGCATGAAGTCCAGTACATGCATGCAATTGCTGTGTGGCTCCAATCCCTTGCAGAATAAATATTTCCCAAGGCAATCCCCTGCCACACAAAACACTCAAAAGTAGTTCCCCTGGGGCAAAAATCCCTCACCACAATACATAGGGAGTGATGGAATTCTGTCTCTTTATCCCCAAAATACCATTAAATATGAATAAAAATATATATGATTAGTTGGACTGACCTTTGTATTGTTGACTCTAAAATGAATAATTTACAATAGCTTAACACACACTGATCCCTGTTGTAGTAGTTACTTTGTATTGACTTAGAAAGAGTCACATCAAATGATCTTTTTCCATCTTCTTCCATTTTTATTCCTTATTCATTATTCATTATTATTCATTACTTATTCATCAACCACAAACTGAACACTTGCAACTAGTATATAAATACATAGCCCAGACCAAGTAATAAAAACTCATCAGTTCTTGTCAGTGTCAACTGGTTCCCATCCTGAGTATCCCTGTTCGACAAATTTTCCCTCCTCGTTTCTCCTTATTCTAACAGGGAGGTCTCATTACCCCTCTCCAGTTCCCTTTTCCTCATCAGCTTAGAGAGGTTTTGTCACAGTGGGTAGTTTAGCAGCCCATTTTTTCTATGTCTGATAGAGATTACTATGTAAAAGTAAGGCCTGTCTTTTAATCAGCCATATCTTTCTAAATATTGAACACATTACTCTTATTTATTTGCATGGTATCATTTAGAGGGGCCAGTCTTTCAAACCACCTGTAATTTTTCTTAGATATGTGATATAATTCTGATAAAATTTCAGATAAACCAACACTGGACTGAAGACAAGAAACAAAGAAATCAGATGAAAATTAGGAGAAAAAAGGATCAGATGAGAAATTAGGAGAAAGAAGGAGAAAGAAGGACCAGATGAGAAATTAGGAGAAAAAATGCAAGAAAAGAGGAATGAGTAAATTGAGCTTTCACCACTAATGATATGGCAAGAAATATGATAAGAAAGATGACTTTGGAGGAAGAGTAGGGAAAAAAGCAGAAAATGAGAATAGAAAATGAAAAGAAGAATTTTCAGGCTTAGAGCAAGCCCAGCTAACCTAAATTCTGCCTTGTTTGGTTATTCTCTTGAACCTAGTCAAAAATGTCTTTAATTTTTTAAGATTAAGTTTAGACCTTTTGTTGACTTCAAATTCTGTTCACTCATACAATTCTGAGCTTATTTTTCACTGAGCACCTTGTAACTTCTCCACTCCTTCATGAAATTTATATTGAGATATCACTGTATAAGCATACTCTTCAACTGGTTGTGTAGTGATAGATTGAGTTCAAACCCTAAGTGTGAAACCTAGTTTAGAGAATAGTAAAATAGCAACCTTTGTATCAATTACTATTTTTCTTTTTACTAATTCAGTTTTTCACTCTACTGTTTCAACTCACATTGCACAACTAGGTGGGCTACTTGGTCGTCTCACAGGTCTGTTTTTAATATAGTGTACTCACATTGCCTGGTCTTTTAAAAGGTTCTTTTCATTTCCCTTCTTATGTCATATTTCACATATCATTTCTCTCTTGATCTTGAGATCCATTCAGTTTCTCACTCTACTGTTTCAACTCACATTGCAAAACTATGTGTGCCACTTGGTTGTCTCACAGGTCTGTTTGTATAGTGTACTCACATGGTCTTTTAAAAGGTGTGCTACTTGGTCATCTCACAGGTCTTTTTGTATAGTGTACTCACATTGCTTTGTCTTTTAAAAGATCAAAATGTGCCTATTTGTTCTATAATTTATCATTCTTGAGGTACACATTGAATCTGGCTGGCAAAGTAAAACAGGGGCAGCCAAACACATTTAAATGTAATATTACATCATCAAACCTTGAATTTTTTTGAAGTTGGTGTATCCTCCATTTCAGGCAGGATACACAACCTCCAGAAACCCAGAACCACAACACCAGATCACCAAGGATGCACGAAGTTACAGCTCACCACTCTAATAACCACAGGCCTCTATCACCCATTACCTCAATTATTTTCAGTCAGTCCCCTTTTGTAACCTCTTCCTCTTTCAGTTTCTTTTCTCTGGCCACCCTCTTTTTCTCCTCTTGCCATCAGTCATCAATAATCCAAGAAGATCAAGCTTCAATCATTGTCTCTGATCAATCATAATCCTCTCAAGAGGTCAATAAGCTTCATATCATATCTGTTTCTGTGGAGTTTCCTTGAAATAAGCCACAAATTTTTGCCTCTAAAGAACCTTGACTATCCCAGAATCATAATATATTAAAAGACTGGGCTTATTAGACTCTCATAGTCATTGCAGGTTTGCAGAGAAGTTGTATAAGCTGATCCCAGCTTTCCAGGGAGAAGCTTTTTCTGAGTGCTCCAGCGGATGTGTTGGACATATATCAATAGGGCTTGTGACTCTCCAGCATAAAAGAATTCAAGAAAGGGCATTGATAAAAAACCCCAGTTTTTCTGTGTTTACACCTGGTTTTCTGCGCAACTGCGGCTGCGCAGTGCACCCGGTTTTCTGCGCACGCACCCGGGTTTTTTTAATTTTTAATTTTTATTCAATATGCATATGGAGGGTGGCATTTGATGTGCACGGCCTCCCCAACCATCCTCATCCAACATCCAACATCAACCACATCAAAAGCCGCTCACCACAATCAAAAACCAACACCACCACCCCTAAATCTTCAACCCCCCGTACCACATCAACCACTCAACCGATCCACATAAAAAAAACACCAGAAATCATCATTTTTCCTCCTCTCTGCAACTCAAGTATCAGATTTTCCAACTTTTCCCTCAATTTTTCTCAACTCCTCCCACCACCTATTTTCACTTCAATCATCACTCCTCATCACTTTTCCACCCAAACCCACTAAAAAAACACCAAAAGACTTCCTCTTTTCCCTTCTCTCTGGCCCACCGCCTCAGAACTTCCCAAAAATATCCCTCCCCCCAAATTTTTCCAAGCTTTCCCCCAATCAAAAAAAAGAAAACCAAAAAAATCATCATGTCTCACATCAACCCCCTCCTCCTTGCCAAAGATGACTCCACCACTCCCAAAACACACAACCTTGCTCCTCCTCCTGAATTAACATATCAAACAAAGGCAGAAATGCATAACTCTGTCCAAACTTGGGCCAAGAAGCATGGCTATGCCCTCTGCATAACCCATTCCTCCACAGAAAATGGGGAAAACAGATCCACTTATCAATGTGACAGATCTGGGGTTTTTCAGCCCAAAGATGGTACTCAATTGGGGAAGACCAAAAAAAAATCCTGTCCTTTCGAACTTACTGGAAACTTCTATAAGAAGAGAGGCTACTTTCAATAAAAATTAAAGATCCTATTCTTTGCTCATCAGAAATCCCTGATTGCACATACAAAACCAACAAGTTTAAAATGCCCCTTCTTCACATAGTTGGTATCAACTCTTCAAACAAATCTTTTTCATTGGATCTCTGTTTCCTTTCTGCCAAGAAAATAGCCAACTACCCTTGGGCCTTGGATCAGCTTTGCATCTCAATGAACAATCAATCTACATCAGTCCTAGTCACCAACAACAAGGCTGCCCTAATGAAAGAAATTGATCAAGTCTTCCCAAACACTTCACATCTCCTCTGCTCCTGGAACATCATGAAGAATATCCAATCCAACTGCTAAAAGCATTTCAACTCTGAAGAAGAATGGTCCACCTTTTGAACCATTGGAATAAATTACTCCATTCTAAGACTGTTTCTGAATATCACAAAAACTTCACTCAGCTTTCTATGACTTGGAATCCACCCACTGCCAACTACTACAAAGACCACATTCATCCCAAATAAGCCATCCAACATCTCTCTAAAATTACTGATGTCAAAGGCAATGGGAATTGTGGATTTCAAACTGCTGCAGTCAGCATGGGACGTTCCTCAGACAAATGGATCAATATTTGCAAAGAAATGAGAGAAGAACTCAAAGTAAACCCTTTCTATTCAAACCATAAGATGCTAGAAAACACTCAAACCACAAGGATCAAATTGATGCACTCTCTTGGGATGGAAAAGCACAGGCCCCACTGAAGTACTGGATGACCTTCCCTGCTTATTGATACTTGATGGCTGACACTTACAAAAGACCTGTGTTCTTGTTTTCTGGCCTAATTCCCACCATTTTTCTTCCTCTCTCTTCTCCACCCACCACCCACTCCCCCATATGTCTCATACTCATTCCTAGCCTCTACACCTCATCAGCTTCACCTTTAAGTCTGAAATATGGCCTGCCCCTAGGATTGATCCATATTGGCAACATTGGGCTGAAGAGGAATCTCTGGTATGGAAAGAGTGGATTCAGCCCAATTTGGACCTTGGGGAAAAAGTTCTTTTCCCTCCAAAGAGAAGATCTGCCAGGCTTAATAAGATTATTGATGTTGAATAGTTATTTAAATATTTTACTTACCTTGTGCCTTATATTTCCATGTCTTTGTCATGAAATTGTTGAGTAACAGGCCTCAGCTAGCCTGTGTATGCTCTCAACCCAATCATCAGCAAATTTCACACATGTTATGTCACAGAGAGTAATGTGGATTTGGGCAGCCAAACTAGAGATTGATGACCCCTGATTACCCAAACTACAGGCTTGCAAACATTCTGAGCATGAGAAGATAGCACTAGGCCATCAACAAAAGCAATACAGCAAGCAAAAAGCAGCTCAACAGATGAAACACTCAAGCAAAGAGCTTTCTGATCTTATAGACAAGAATGCAAAGATGTTAGCAGACAATGTCAAAAGAGCATTCAGGTTGAATGTGCAAAAGAGAAAAGCAATGCTTGCTGAGCACTCAGTAACCAAGAGGAGAGGAATGACTAACCAAGAGGAGAGGAATGACTAACCAAGAGGAGAGGAATGACTAACCAAGAGGAGAGGAATGACTCTTGGAAAGTACAGGCTGAAGAGGGTAAAGCTCACTGAGAAAGCAAGTATTCTCAAATGCTTCAATAGGAGAGGTGGACCCTATGGAAAAGTCCACACCCACCAGTGGTGGGCATTAGTATAAATAGGAGATAGCCAGCAGCCCAGTTGTATTTTATCATCTACCATTATCACATTACTATTATCACACTTGTATATACAATCATTATCATTAGCAAAGACTGGTAGCCTTGCTCAACAGTCCTGCATAAATATATAAACACAATCAATTCATTAGCATCAGCTTAAAAGAAATCTGATAACAAGTCCCTTTTATAATAAGTATTTGTTTCCAGTGAATTCTTCACCCTCCAAATTTTAGGAAACCATTCAAAAACTGCCTGAATATCTTGAATAACAGATGTGACGGTGTTTGGAACAACATTGTGTCCAAAAATCACAAAACTCCAACCAATGATTTTTTAAAAAAACTGTTAGTCAAATTGAGCTCTACACCCCTCAAAGTGTTTTGGACAAGTTTAAAATGTTGAGAAATCCTGGAAATTAAGCCGTGGGGATTGTTTTTGAAAAAACCGGGTGGATTGGCAAAAAAAATAGAAGACATGGTTTTTTTGCAAAATAAAAATTACCATAAAGTTTCACACCCCTGAAAGTACAATAAATAAATTTAAAATTTTGAAAAACAATGAAAATTTGCCCGCAAAAAATTAAATAAAAAAAACTGGGTGTAAACACGGAAAACTGGGTGTACTGCGCAGCAATTTTTACGTTGCTGCTGCATAAAACCGGGTGGAAACACGGAAAAACTGGGTTTTTTTATTAATGCCCTTCAAGAAACTAGAAGATTTTATATTTAAATTTTAACTTGAGCAAACCAAAATGTAGAGAGAAAATAATAAAGACAAGACAAGAGAGATGTGTACGTAGAAGCAACTACTGTCTTGAATTTTCCAAAGAGGAAAGTAAGAGACTTTTGAGAGGAAAAATAGTCAATCATGAGAGATACAACCAAGACTATCTTGAACAATAAAATGTATGAAAGTGATTAGTACAAATCTACTTCTCTTTTTCTAGTTTTTCTTTCTTCTTTCTTCTTTCTAATCCTGTCTTTTCTTTTACTTATTGTCACAACAATGCTGTTAGAGTTTTTGTCCTTTCACCGCTACTTTGGTGTTTCAAGTCTTTTGGTTTCTACATGAAGTGCACAAGTGTTCCACATCAGTCTAAGTCTTTTCTACTGTCTATTGTAGCTAACAAATACCAAAAAACTTACCAAATACGGGTTTTTTTGATATTCTGCCTAGTAGTTCTGGGGTGGTCAATGGCACCTGTTCTGTAGTGAGTTGCTGGTTCTTGACCTTTGATCTGCCTATGTCTGGAGCATGAGAATATTCTTATTCATCACATTCTGGGTTCTGGACTGCGGAATAGCTTTGCTTACCGATTCTCGCAGCTAAAGTTCTAATAAGCCCCCTTGATTGACTATTCTCACACAGGCCCCAGTCAGTTCTTGTTAATTTTTTGTAGCCTATTAACAATTATTACTTAAAAGGTCGTATACTGTGGCCGAAAAAAGGGTAAGCACAAGTCATGACCTGCAAAAACGTAGAGAAATTTCAATGAATCTGCCATTCAACTTGATATGATGCCAATTGATATAATGTAGATCCCGTGTACATTAGACTGCCTCGGTGAGTCGCATGAGCAAGAAATTTTTGATACCGCGTTAAGGAAATGAAATTGAATACATAAGCAAACCAAATTAAGCTTCAAGCATAACTCTCCTGAGGAGGGAGTTAAGTCGAAGAGAGAGATAGATTTTTTATAGCTTGGCTCGCTCTTGCAACGGTCTGCAGGCAGAATTTGTATGCATCTATACAAGTTCTTTGCTTCTTCACGCGACTGGTCTCAAAACCCTGGTTCTATGATGAAGTCACCACAAGAGGCCCGCAAGGGGAAGATAGAAGAAGCGCTCCACGAGAGCATTGGATGATCCAATTTTTGTTATGACTAACCATGGGATGTCTGCCGGGACAGAGATTCATACAAGGTGGGGAGCCAGCCGGCTCCTCAACCAATTTTCGTCTTCTAAGCGAAGCGCGCCCAAGAAGAATTGAGTCTAGTGTATATTGATCATATGCAGCGTCTTCATGTCGATTATATGCATCAAGCTACTCAACTGGAGGGCTGAGTCGGCTGAACGATATGCATTCCCCTTTGCTCCTACAGCATGTGTGTGATTTGAGGATTCAATTTTCCGACATACAAAATAGGTATTCACTCGTGTATGCTCTTTTTTAGTGTACGTACGGCGGTGATTGAACTTTCCAGGCTCAGGGGTTGTTTGGTGCTCCTTCACAGCAGAACCATCGCTCATGAATGAAGAACCGCATGAGACCTCGTTCTAATGAGAGGGTTGCGCAGGTTGAAACATTTAATGTTACAGCAAACAAAAATGTTTTACACTTACATCTATAGGGGATTGAGTCAAAGCGGTCGGCCACATGTGTTGAGATCAATTGACTGCTTATGGAATGGAACCAAGCATGGATAAACCAAGCGAAAGAAAGTGTTACCTACGACAGGATAAGTAAATATTGTCTTTTCGGAAAATCTTGGACCAAAATTTATTCCATTTCCTTTTGGAATCATATACAATCTTTGAGTTTTATCTTGACAGCTGACAGATAGGGCTCAAGGCCAAGAGCATCCTCCAAGCCACTATCCCCCTCAAGACGGTCTGTTAACCAGGCCATATAGAGTCTTTGAAGACCCGATCACTTTCAAATATTGATGGGCAAGTACCTTTGTGTGCTTAACCCCGACAAACAAAGAAAGCAATTGACAAAGAGACTCAGGCGGGAAGTTCTTGGATAAACTGCTGGGCGCAACTTTATTTTCTCTGTCTGGTTGGGCGCTGGTTCATTGGGCGATGTGGGGTGACTACATATGCATGTGCAGTTTCCAAGCTTGCACAACAAAGGCAATTGGGAATGAATGCGAAGTCGTGAGAACCTGCAGCTTCATTTCTGTTTCCGAAAAAGTTAATGTCTTATCTTGACTATTTCCATGACCCTACCAACTCATTGGGCTGGGTAATTGGAAGAACTTGAAACAAATGGCTATGACTTAGTTTTAGGAGGTGTAACCTGACTGCTGATCTACAGAAGCGGTATTATCTCGGCTGGCCGTTCCACCAGGTGACCCATATGGGAAAATTGGCCCCAAAAGACATGCATCAAGGTCTTTGAAATCTATACACAGGGTGTATTTTTCTGCATCGTGATCACTAAAATATATCGAAAGATGAACAAGAATCCTCAAACTTAACGACGTCTACTTTATTTATTATTTATTCATTCGGTTATGTATGACCAATACCAGAGAGATAGTCATCCCTCCTCTTAGAAGCTCGTAGGACCTTTCGAAGTGTCTATCCGAGCTGATGCGTCTCTTCATCCTTCATTTTAAACTCCCCGGGGCGACTTTTCCGATCGATTGAACAGAGGGCTGATTCCGCATGGTTCATGCGGTGTTGAAGACAACCTGGGTGGGGTCGTTGATCGCCATACCATTCGCGTCCGATTATCGATCACCTTCTTTCCGGCCAACTCCAAGCGGCCGGTAGCTTGGATCATGTATGAAGTTTTCTCGGACTGTCAATACATTTTTGTAAGTTGAATTTCAATACAGCCTTATCACCCCTACATGCTTCGTCCTGCTGGGGATGTCGGAAGGCATTCCTTTTGCCCGCGCCGAGTTACACTTTCGATCAGGTTGTTGAATCTTGATACCACACTAGTTTGTTCATGTTTTGATCAGCTGGTGACTAGCACAAAACAGGGGCAATACTCAGACTGAATGGGTTATCTTGATGATTGCCTTGCAGGTCTGGGGTGGATATAAGATATATATATAACCGCTGCTTCCCTCTTACTTGGGGGAATCGTAACCACTTATCCCCCAGCTCACGAAATCGAAATATTCCCTTTGCTTCGTTATAAGCTGCACTGTCATCACCTCACAGCTTTTAGCCATGAGTCTTGACCCACTTCACTACGATACTTTTCAAGCTCTCGAGTCAGACTGCTCCCTTCCCTTGGCGTCTTCTCTACAGTGTCTCATTCGCACTATCTCTTGTACTCTAATCACCATGCGAACTGTGATCAATCCTCAACAATATTCGTCTACGCCTGGAACCCCTGAGCTTTGTGATCAAGATGTAGATAGACTCCAAATTTCACCGGGTGATGCAATATCTGAGACCATTCGAAGGTTTACAGGTATTCTTGGACAAATCGATGAGGCGATACTCAATCGAATGCTTTTACTCGAAGCTAACGTAAAACATACCGACTTGATCTCCATTCCCTCTTCATCGGCCAATGTAGAATTCAAGAGGTGGCTGTCCTATCTTTTCCATCTTTCTACCATGGATCAACGCTGATAGCCTCTCATGGAACATAGCGCAATGCGGGAAACTTCTCAAGCCCGAAAACTTACGCTTCAAATTTTAAGGAATCTGAGGCGAGTCGGCTCTGAGCTTGAGTCGTTCGTCTATTGGACAGACAATTTCCTTTTAGCCAGCATGGCCGATTCCACTCGCGATGACGTATCGAATGACGCTTCCTCGAAATCGAACCATGACAAGCACGAAGAAACATTCAATGCTCTCATTGACGGTTGTGTAGACGTTGCGCAAGCCGCCTGGTCGATAAGAGCCCAACTTTCTCAAGCCCACGCCATGCTCAGTAGACCATCAAGCCTCACACATAACGTTAGTAGGGGTCGTTCCTCGCCTCCGTGCCGCCCCCGCAAACCAACTACCACGCTAAGAACAAAACCCAGACTACAATACGAGGTGGGAGATTCTCTGGGAAGGCCTTTACGGCATCGGTCAGTCCGAAAGTTTCTACCAAGGAAGGCGACCGGCGTCAATCATTGCCTCGCACGGCTGACAGCACTTCTTGAACCTGGTAGTTGTCTAAAGGTCATTCAAGTATCTAGATATTTTCTTCAAAATGGTCATTAAAATAGCGTCTTTATCATTCAAAATTCTATCGAGTCTTCCGCTATTTGATCATAGCTTCCAATGGAGCTCCTTATTTAAAATAAAAGGTGAAAATGCATAAGGTTTTCAAGGGTATCTTAAGATTAGCACTGATAAGTGAGAAGATTAAAATAAGCCTACTTTGTTTTTCAAGTTGTAATTCTTTGATCCCAAACTTCGCTTTAAGTGAATATATTATTGATCTAAAACTTTTCTTCAACTTGATTTATTGCCTCAATGTGTAATGAGCTGGAAGATTGAAGATTCGTCCGGTTCAATTTGGTGAATTCAGCAACCGGTTCATGAAATTTACAGCTTATCGTGTTGTTTTTTTACATTCGACTGGATGGAAGACTCTCCGTCGTCTAAAATCATTCATTTACAAGGACAGCTTAAGCGGCTAGAACCTCCGTCTACCTTGTGTCATTTAGGAGACAGGAAATCCTTTATTCCTGTTGTGTAAAATCTGAAATGTCAGAGGATCGTGTTGAGCTAACCATAATGGGGTTGAGATCAGCCGAAAGACTACAGGTATCTGTGGAGTTTGAGAGAAGCACAGTGAGCTATAAGGAATTGGAAGATGAGTCTGAGATGGGCTGAAAAACTATAGGCACCTGATCGCGGTGTTGGGAAAATGAAAACAGAGAAGTGTAGTTGTGTATTGCATGACAAGAAATACAGAACGCACTGAGAAAAAAATTGAGAAAAAAATGTAGGGAAGAAGATGAATCAAAGAAAGGCAATAAATGTCTGAGAAGAAGGAGAGCTAGATGGAGCAGAGATGAGCCAAAATACTATAGGCGCCTAATGGTGGTGCCCAAAAAATGACAAAAGAAAAGTGTAGCGAAAAGAAGGAGGAAACGAAATAAATAGTACAAATTTGATCATCTAAATCCAAAGGGAATTCTAGAATGATGATGAGCTAAGTTAGCCCACAGAAATTCCACCTTAGGCAAATTCTGGTTATTATTCCTGATTGGTGAATGTTTGCTATATTTCAAAGTAAAATGTGTACTAGAATTGGAATTGAATGTCCCAAAATTGAACTGATGCCTTGGCACCTGCCATCAGGTAACATGATTTTTTCCTGGTTTTATCTGGTGATGATTATCTGTATTTACTCAAATAGGAAGTCTATTAATTCCACTTCCAGAATAATTGCCTAGGTTGAATTCATACCACTTAAACTGTGATGCAACCAACCAATTTAAAGTAGGTTGAACTCAACAAATGAAATATAAAACCAAGGGGGGTCCCTTGGCTTTAATTTCAATCAATTTGCATCAACCAAGTTTAAATTGTTTTAGTGCATGCCAGTTTAGCTGGGATGACTTCATCCTAAGCAATTATGCTGGCAGTGTTCTATTTTGGCCCAGTTCAACTTACATTAAACATGGTGTATTTTGGCTCCTTGGATTCCATCTATATAAATATGATTGGTTTATTCAAATCTTTCTGCTCTTTATCTCTATAGGTCTGTAGCTAGTACCCACCAGCTCTGCTGCCTGGATGAAGTGATATATTGGTGGTGGACTTGGGATCTATAGTGTTTTTTACACAATTGAAATTTTTCATTAGTGGTTTCTTTGAATTTTGATTTTTGTGAACCAACATACTGTCACAGAAAAAATTGGTGAACAAGTTAAAGGATGGGTTTGAAGTGGTAAAAAATCAGGTTGAAAATTTGGTAAGTAATTCAGAAAGCTCCTACTTCAAGACCTGCTTGACCTGGAACCAGATTAGGTATGTTTTTTGTTTTCTTCTCCTTTCTTGCTTGAGGACTGTTTACTGTGGATTCAATCCCTTTTTCCAAAGGTACCAATGGTGTTGTTGCCTATAAGATTTCCCTTGTTGCTTGTTTACAGAATCAACTTGAAATTCTATCAAATTATGTGTTCTTTTATTTTGTGGCCAGATAAAATTATAGCAATCTGATGGGGGAAATAATTCATGGGGGACAGGGGAATATATCTTGAGGGAAAACAGGTGGTTTCACACAAACAAAAAGTATGCAAGGCTTTTTACACACCTGGGTTGCATGAATAATTCCACAATTTTGAGACATCCACAATAACAAGGTTTTTGTGCTGTGAAGTTTTGAGCAGAATCATTGGTGGAAATATTTTTGGAATTGGCATAGCTGAGCCTATGCAAGATCCTATCTTATCTGTCAGCTCCAGTTTCTTATGCGACTTAGAGTTGAATGGATCTATATTTGGGGTAAACCTCAACTATTTAAAGGTTCACACTATAGCTGGTAAGGCCAGTAGAAATAAGCACCTCCAATGCTTGTGAGAAGAGAGGCTAGGTTGTCTATGTAACAAGGGGATGTGGTTTAGATAACCAGAACCGGTGCTTCAGCACTTCTTTCCCTTTTAGAGAGAGTGGACTTCTAGAGGATGTATTGAGAGGAGATTCTCAACCTCTAGGAATAATTATAAGAGTTTCATAGGAAGGGAGACAGAAGGGAAAGCATTATTGGAATATATCAAATAACCCCACTCACTAATAAGTCAGAAGGTGTATGGGTTTTTATGGTAATAATCTGGGGAAATTCTTCCCAAAAGTGAAGACCTTCCCCTTGAATATTACAAGACTTAAGAAACCCAAGGTAAAACTCAAGGATTTTATATTCCTTGGGATTAATTTAAGAAAATATCCTCCTTATAAGGAGAGATGGTTCATTTTAATTCAAAAGGGTAATTACATGGAGAGATATTAATCTCTCCTAAAACTTGAAATTCTTATCATATTTTATAACACTTGGGTTATCATCAAGATGAATATTACATAAAATATGACTTAAGGAGGAATTGAACTTGTAACTTATTATGAATTACTAGTCCATTTCTTGGAATTGACACCACAGATCACCTGACAATTCAGATGGGATTCAAAACTTGCACAACTCTCCAGTTCCAGCTGTGCAGAAAAATTTTGCCTGGTGATTTTTCATCTGGAGTGCTACATCTGTCACTGATCATTGATCTACAGATTCCCAATCCCAAAACTGATCAATTCCAGCTCAGATCAATAATTCTCAACCTCTCAGGCCTCTCCATACATCTTGACATTCAATGACCTCTTCTCAACACTATTGGGAAGTAAAATGTAAGTGGTCCACGTTGTGTGTTGTCAGCTGACTACTATAGCAGAGCCAAATCTCCACTCCTTCAATAAGTAATTTTACATTAAAGATTTAACTCAAATAACACCCAGAGGATACCAGGACTTAAGAAAAACCGCCTTCCTCTAGGTTTGGAACATGTGAAACACTTTTGAAAAGAGATCTGAGTGTTTCATAATTAATGAAACACTCCAGAATATTCCAGAAAGTACCAAACCTCTGTGTATCATAATATATGAAACAGAACAGCCAGTTATCCAAAAGAATTTGGATGAAACATGTAAAAATTTGATGAAACACAGAAAAACTTCAAATTACGCTGAATTGTTGTTATTCGCCCACAATCCAGCCAAATACAGCCAGAATGCAACCAAAAACTGGCCAAACAGCTGTATAAACCACAGCTTGGCCATTAGCTGAAAAATTGGGTGCTCCCTGGTACCAAAAGGTATTTAAGGAGCTCCATTTTCCCCCAAGAAAGGGCTTGTTTTACCCACTTTCAACAAAGCCTTGTCACCAGCCTCTTGCCTGGTAAGTACCTTAAGTAGTTTAAAAATAATCCCACTGAAAATCCCCCTCAAAAGCTCCCCAAACAGATAATATATTAATAACAAGTAAGTTATAATAATTTCTCTGTCTGTGGTGCTTTTCCCCTTCCTTTCCACATGCCTGGGATTTAAACAAACCCTGATTTATCAGGCCCCAGTGTTTAAAAGTTTATTTAAAATCCTCTGCTCATTCCAAGATACCTTAGAGGGATCCAAACAACCCCTGATTTATCAGGCCCCTCTTTGTTTTTATTTCAATTGATGTATTAATTAAAATTAATACAAAAATACTTAAAATTACTAAATTTTATGCTACAATTTCTCCAAATATCCTCATAACTATTTTAATTTCATTACATATATTTGCACCCAGTGTAGGTAGAAGATTTACTATATTGGCATCACTGAGGCTGAAATGTGTATACCAAAGACATCAGCTAACAAAAAACTATGTTAACCAGTACTTCAGCAATCTTAGACCCAATCAGTCTGTAACTTTCTGATACCCCATCTTTGTCTATTTTAGGACTCTAGCCTTTCCATTTCATGGAAATTTTCTCCTTCTCTCAATGTGTTGTTTAAACGGTCAAAAAAAAATTAAGGCCAACTGGTTTCTGGTAAATATCTAGCCGCACAAAATTTAGCCAAAAATTGCGCTGAGGACCTCAGAATATTCCTTCAAACCAAAACAACCACTTGTTGCTCTGATGACCAATCCATTAGCCCAATAGCCCATCCTTAGAACTACCAGAAACTAGAAAATGCTTGGAAGAAAGTGGGGTATTTTTATGACTTGATGAAAATAGGGGGTATAAAATATGACCAAATCCACGATTAAAACCCATTGATTAGAAATTGCCAAATCCACAATTTCTAATCAATGGGTTTTCAAAACAGGGTAGCTAAAAAGCAAACAGATTTTGAAAATCAAAAACCCTGGTTTTCCATCCAAATCCTTCATTTTCAAAACAACCCATTAAAATAACATCTCACATCAGCTCACACTTCACCATTAAATCTATTACCTCTTTTCAAACCAAGCAAAAATCACACTTCACCTCATACAAACATGCAACAAGCAACTATTTCAAGCGGCCAACTCTTCTGCAACAGTGTTGATTTTTGACTCAGATAACAATGACTCAGGACTTGAAGATTTCTATTTTTATTTTTGATCAAAACTCCACAAACAATACCTCAATTCCAGAGGCACCACTACACAATTAAATACTTGATATGACCTGCCAATCATTCAAGAACTTGCTCAATCATGCTTCCTCCAGATTTTTTGAATGTTGTTCCCATGTTTACTCAATATTTTTGAACTGATTGAATCAAATTCAATGTTTCACACCTCCTCTCAGAATACTCAACAATACCCATCTGTCCAACTTGCTATTGCTATGTGACATCTTGGATTAAACAGAAACGGTGCTCCTCTTCTCAGACTCAAGAAAATCTTCCAAGTTGGCAATGGAACAATCAACCTTTACACCTGTTGGGTGATCAATATTCTTTATCAAATGAACTCACACTTGGCATCATGGCCGACTCAAGAAGAACATATGGAATCATCTCAGTTCATGCAAGATGAAGGCTTCCCTGGATGTGTTGGCTTTTTTTATTGAACAACAATTCCACTGAGTCAAGAGCCACCGGTGGATGGTAGCCACTACTGGGACCAAAACAATTGGTAGGATTGTCTGCATTGGTTCCACTATTTTACAGATTCTTAGCTGATGTTTTGTTTGCTTTCCAAACAGTTACTCCATTGAGGTCACTCTTGTTTGTGACACAAACAAAAATTTCATATCCTACCTTGCAGGCTACCCAGGATCCTGTCACAATTGTTATGTCTTCTCCAATATGAAGATTTCTCAAAATCCAGAACAACTCTTTGATCAAAGCCAATTCCTCCTGGCCAACTCTGCATTCAAGTGATCAACATACCGTTCCAGCCTACAAAGTTTCTGATTTGCTTATAACTGAGAATGTGGATTTCAATTACCATCTAGCCCAATCAAGAGTACGCATTGAAAATGCAATTGGTATTCTACAGGGTCAATTTGCCAGTTTTCAAGAAATTTTATCGCAAATCAAGAACCCTCCTGAGATGAAGGCAATGGTCAAGTGGATCATCACCTGCATTGTTCTGCATAGTATGCTAGCCAACCTCAAGGATCAGTGGCATGAAATTTATGATGAGGAGGAACTGGAAGAAGCCCTGCCCTTTTTGGAAAAAATTGAATCTAGTAGCAATGGATTACGTGGACTGTTACACCCTATAACACTTGCACTCTTTAACTAAGGTGAATCATTCAAAATTGACTTGCAGAACAATAAACTACCAGCTTTCTGAATCTTGCATTTGATTTTGGGTACTCACAGTGCCAATTTTTCTTTATTTCTCTGTGTCATTACAGATATTTGTTATCCTCTCTTCCTGAATGCCAATAAAATCAACAACTTTATTACACATACTGGTGCTTTTTTGGAAATTAGTGTTGGAGCATAATACATTTTCTTGCCTAAGTAATTACACACATCTCTACAGATGGTTGGTTTTCTCATTACTAATTTTTGAGCACAATTTTATCTTTAATTCATAATCATGAGTGATTATGATTCCTGACTCTTTTTGACAAAGTGTTTTTTTTGGGAACAGTCCCTGAAACCATTGTGTATCTAGCCCTGGAAAAAACCACACCCCAGTACAACCAAACAATCTCTTATTCAACCAGCTCAAATTGTATCAATGGTGAAATTGTGGATGATACCCTGTCAAGGTATCTTTTCCTCTGATGTTTCAAGTCATGTTTCAATTTATCTTTTGGAATTTCCCCCTGTTTATTCAATAAAAGATCATCAGGAGCAACATTGTTTGCTCATGTGCTTTTTGGCTGAGAAAAAGACAGGTAAGCCACTTGACCCATCTTGCCACCTCTTACACGCTCAGTTTTTTTTCTCACAAACAAGGTGTTAATCACTCCGTTTGACAAAATTAAGGGGTGGCTTTCACTGTTGTTTTGTACTACTTGTTGTTCTTTTCCTGATGCCGGTTAATTTTTGATGTAGCCCAAGCTGAGCCAGTATGGGCAGACTTGATTGGAGGCATGGACAAGCTACCTGATTTGGCTGAAATTGCCACAACATTTTGTCAGGACAATTTTGAAGTTGCCAGGGTTTGTTTGAAGATGATTTGTGTAACTGATTTAAGGAATCACCACAATGTTTTTTCAGGACAATTTTTAATTTTCCTGGGTTTGTTTGAAGAAGATTTTTGGCACCATGGGTGACATCAAACTCATCCATGGTGCCGAAGCCAAAGAAATCTATCCCCCAATTGAAATACCTCCTCATGTGAACTTCTCTTTACCAATGCCTGATCTGAGCCCCAATTACATCAATGATGCACACAAAACCTTGGACCTAGAAACATTGGTTGTTGTTGCCAGTTATGCAGATGCTCATCTGTTGCTCATCCCGGGGCCTAAAACTAACTACAAACAAATAGATTTGTTGGTAATTGACACGGTAAAATTTTCTAGCTCCCTTGGTGTCATGGGTTGCTCAGCATTGCTTCCATTCATGATACTTGTTGATTAAACTTCCCCAGATTGATTTGTATGATGGTAATTGTCTCAGTGACGCCAAGCCTCTTACCAATCCTGGAGTAACTCAAGGGACTACATCCAGAATGTTTCAGCTTGTTATGGAACCTTGTTTTAATGAATCCATCTGCAAAAGACCTGACCTCTTTCTCCTTGCTGGGCACATGGTACTGCATATTCAAGATTGCCAACAATTGGATGCTTGGTTGATGTCACTTGCTGTAAGTCTCCCTTTCTACCCCCCTCCCCAACTCACAGTCTCAAGTTAAAAAAATCAATCTTCCATCTCCACCCAGATTGCTGGTTTGCTAGCCAAGGTTTTCTACTTCTCTCATGCAGCCAAAACGCTGAATCCATCTGAGTGATCTGGCCCAACTTCAAACAAAATCTTGGCCCAATCAGGGTCATTTGATGAACTTAAAACCCAGGAGGAGCCAGCTGTTGATGAACCCCCTGGGTCCTCTTTCTCTAAGTCTACCTCCTCAAGAAACCACAAGTTGGAAAATCTACTCAAATTCCGGCCTCCCTCTTCTGCTCAATCCTTTCTCAGACAGCCAAAAAAGATGGCCAGATATCTTGACTGCAAGCATAAACAGAACAAATTACTTTTCAATCCACAGTTGAACCGGGTGCCCATCTCAACAAGCAATTTTGGTGTAAAAATCAGGCTGACCGGTGGAGGAGCATACATGTATGCTGATCTCATCAAGAATGCTCTTGGGGGAGACGTGGAGGTGCAATTTTTTTTTATTGAACCTGAGCTCTTTTGAGGCTATGATGCCAAGTGCAAACAAGATAACCAGGAAATTGAGTGGAATCTCAACTTAGAAGCCATTTACTCCTTTCCAGCTGATTCTAATAAGTGCAAAATACAGAATGGAGATAATTTTGATGTCTGGTTTGACAGTTACAAATGCTTTATCCACTTGCACAAAAATGCCAAGATTATGATGAAAGCTACAAGCAATACCAAGACAGAACTAGCCTCTGGAGCCTCCAAATGCAAACCAAATGATATTTCTTGTCCAAAAAGCAGACATGAAGCCAGATTGATGGGATCTCAAGGATGTTGCCAGAGGTACCACCACTCAACGTAAGTAGGGGATGTCTTGATATTTTTATAATTAATTAAATTTGAAATAAATGATTGAGACCTGGCCACTTTATTTCTTTGTATGGATGCTCAGGATCCCTGACTGCCTCAATCTGACTCAAGATTTTCCAAACCACAGCAACAAACCACTGCTCACAACAAATAACTGGTTGAAACAACAGGAATTTTTGGCCTCTGAACCCAACAAACCGCAAGAACCCTTGCCCAGCCCCTCCGAAATCAAATGTGATGTGCGGCTGACTGTTCAAAGATCTAGTAATAACTGTAACATAAATTGGTGATGTGCTCTTCCTCATGATCAAGAACAGTCACAGCACATTAGTGACAAGGAAGGAGAGGAGCAATCTTGGGCCTCTGACCCAAACCAAACTGAAAACCCCTGTCCCATCCCCTCCCCAATCCAAGCTGATGTGCCAGTGACTGGACAAAAATCTTGTAAGAACTGTAAAATACATTGGTGATTTTCTCTTCATCTTCATCAAGAACAGTCACAGCAAATTAGTGAGGAGCATGTAGAGACTTTAAAATGTAGATGTGTCTGGTGAGATTTGAACTCACAACCTCAGCTAAGCTGAGACACATGCTAGAGTGCTGCCGTTACCAACTAGGCTACAGACACTTGTGATGGACGTTCATAAACACACACCAATGTTTTTTGGCGTGTAGGCCCCGCACACCAATTTTGTTTGGCGTGAGGGTCCCACACGCCAATTTTTTTGGTGTGTGGGACTTGCTTACGTAATCAAACCAGTGGACCGGTTTGATTACGTTAGCAGATCCCCACACGCCAACAAAATTGGTGTGTGGGAAATCTTGTCGGCCGGCCAGGAGGAGTCCCTCCCGGCTGACAAGGTTATACAACCTTGTTGGCCGGGAGGAAGCCCTCCTGGATGACGAGGGTGTATAACCTTGTCAGCCGGGAGGAACCCCTCCTGGCCAACAAGGTTGTATAACCTTGTCAGCCGGGAGGAACCCCTCCTGGCCGACAAGGTTGTATAACCTTGTCAGCCGGGAGGAACTCCTCCTGGCCATCGAGGTTGTATAACCTTGTCAGCTGGGAGGAACTCCTCCTGGCCTACGAGGTTGTATAACCTTGTTGGCTGGGAGGAACTCCTCCTGGCCAACGAGGTTGTATAACCTTGTCAGCCGGGAGTTTCCTTGCTGACGAGGCTGTATAACCTTGTCAGCCAGGAGGAGTTCCTCCTGGCTGAAAAGGTTATCCAGCCTTGTTGACCAAGAGGAACTCCTCCTGGCTGGCCAACAAGATTTCCCACACACCAATTTTTTTGGCGTGTGGGGATATGCTCATGTAATCAAACCGGTGGACCGGTTCAATTACGTGAGCGTCCCACACGCCAATTTTTTGGCGTGTGGGACCCGCACACCAAAAACAATTGGCGTGCGGGGCCCACCTGCCAAAAAGAATTGGTGTGTGGGACCCACACGCCAATTGTTTGGCCTGCGCTCCCACACGCCAAAAAAAAATGGCATGCGGGTTGGCGTTGGCGTGCGTTTATCAACGCCCACTTGTGACTGCCAGGGTGTTGGTTGGTAGTCCTCATGGTTCAGCTGGTGATACATCATGGTAGCAGACTAACAGGCAACTCAACAGAGAAATGAGGGGATGAAGCTCACCGCGGGGAGCCACTGTCATCTTCCCTTTGACCTACAATTTAGATTCAGATAGCACCTTCTCAGACAATGCCTCTACCAACAATGAAAGTAGTGACACAAATTCAGAAACGTCAAATTTATCCTCCAAGAAAGTCAAACTCAGCCATCCACCACGCCCACCCACATGCAAGCAACAATCCAATCCCAATCCCCATGTGCCTCCTAATATGTCTCAGGCAGAAAAAAATTCTTGTGTAATTTGTCAAATCTATTGCCAATGTGGTCACTATCAAGATCAAAATATACGTGGTAGAAATGTGGCCAATGATGCCACAGAAGGTTCTTGTTTGGCTGCTCAATCACACCTTGGTAATCAAAAAATAAAACACAAAAAGTACAAAGTTTCCACTCATAGTCTTTTCCGTCAAAGGGCCAATGTACATTTTTCTGGCAAACCCTGTATTCCAGTCCACATCTCAAATAGCAATCCAAATGTCAACATCCAATTTTTCAACAAGTCATTTATCTGCTGGGCCAATGCAGCTTGCAAGAAGTTCATTTCTGTGGTGAATTTCCAACCATTTTCAACCATGGATGCAGACCTCAAAGCACAATACCAACATCTCAGCAAAAATCTCATCCAGAAGGCCAAATGTCAAAATTCCAGCATATCCAATAGACCAGCATAATTGGGTGAAATGTACAGTCTATGATGGCAAATAGGTTACGATGCACAATCCCAAATTTGTATAACAGGAATTTCTTCCAAAGTAGCTACAGATCAAATTGGTTATGAAGCACTTCAAAAAGATTTTCCAAAAATCAACAAGTTTATTGGCCGGTGCTTCCAATCTATATCCAAACCCCTATTCTGTGAGGTCCTGAAACAACACATTCAACCAAAAGCCCCTGGACTAGCTCCCCAATATGCAGCCCATTGAAAAGGATTCACCTCACACCTGTCACTTACCATTGGCCAGTTTGCAAACTCACCAATTCTTCACCCTTCAGCCTTTGCCTATGCGTTCCCATTGAGAAACACACTGGGAAGCTAGTGTTAGAAGAATCTTCAATTCACTGGAGGTGAATTTGGCTTCCCAGATGATTCTTGTGGAACCAACTTTGAAGGATTTGATGTTATAGTTGAGTGTGCATGGAAACCCACTGCTTATTCTCACCTGACCCTCCCCTCAAAATACACAAATGGGGGCTTGATAAACACACACCTACACCAGGGGCACACCAACCCTTTTTGGTGTTTTTTTACACCCTTGCCAGCCCTTTTTGGTGTGTTTTGTGGGAACACCAAGGTTTGGCCCGCCCATGGCCAATCCTTGGCGTGCTCAATGGCAGTCAGCCTGCATGCCAAAATGTATGTGAGTGGGCCCGCTCTCCCATAGGCTATACCCATAGCCTATGGGATATCCATTGGTGGTCCCGCCGGCACGCCAATGGATACACATACACATAACTGCATGTGTATCCATTGGCCTGCCGGCGGGCACGCCAATGGATGCAGTCAGAGATCTCTGGCGTTGAGGTTATAAAACCTCATGGCCAGGAAGGAGTTCCTCCCCAACAATGAGGCTATACAACCTCATTGCTGGGGAGGAGTTCCTCCCTGGCAACTCATTGTTGGGGAGGAGTTCCTCCCTGGCAACTCATTATTGGGGAGGAGTTCCTCCCTGGCAACTAATTATTGGGGAGGAATTCCTCCCTGGCAACTCATTGTTGGGGAGGAGTTCCTCCCCGGCAACTCATTGTTGGGGAGGAGTTCCTCCCCGGAAACTAATTGTTGGGGAGGAGTTCCTCCCTGGCAACTCATTGTTGGGGAGGAGTTCCTCCCCGGCAACTCATTGTTGGGGAGGAACTCCTCCCCTGCAATGAGGTTGTATAGCTTCATTGTTGAGGAGGAACTCCTCCCCGTAAATGAGGTTGCATAGCCTCATTTCTGGGCAGGAACTCCTTCCCGGAAATGAGGTTGTATAACCTTATAACCTTGATGCCAGAGATGTCCAAGTTGGACATCTCTGACGTCATCCATTGGTGTGCCCGCCGGCACACCAATGGATACACATACACTTATGTGTATGTGTATCCATTGGTGTGCGGGCGGGCACGCCAATGGATACCCCATAAGCATATGGGAGAGTGGGCCCACCCGCATGGGTGTTGATAAACGTACGCCAACAGTGTACGCCAATGCCAACCCGCACACCAATTTTTTTTGGCGTGCGGGGCCTACACGCCAATTTTTTTTGGCGTGTAGGGTCTACACACCAAAAAAAAAGGGCGTGTGAGACCCGCACGCCAAAAAAGGGGTGTGGTTCCCACACGCAATTTTTTTTTGGCGTGTGGGCCCCGCACGCCAATTTTGTTTGGCGTGCGGATCCCACATGCCAATTGTTTGGCATGTGGGGGGACAATGACATAATAGAATTTGAGGGCCAATTCTATTATGTCAGCGAGCCCAGCCGGGAGGACTTCCTCCTGGCCAACAAGGTTATACAACCTTGTCAGCCAGGAGGACTTCCTCCCGGCTGATGAGGTTGTATAGCCTTGTCAGCCGGGAGGAAGTCCTCCTGGCCGACGAGGTTGTATAGCCTTGTCAGCCGGGAGGAAGTCCTCCCAGCTGACGAGGTTATACAACCTCGTCAGCCAGGAGGACTTCCTCCTGGCCGACGAGGTTGTATAACCTCGTCAGCCGGGAGGAAGTCCTCCCGGCTGGGCTCGCTGACATAATAGAATTGGCCCTCCAATTCTATTATGTCAGCGTCCCCCCACACGCCAAACAAATGGCATGTGGGACCCGCACGCCAAAAAAAATTGGCGTGCGGGGCCCACACGCCAAAAAAAAATGGCGTGTGGGACCCACATGCCATTTGTTTGGCGTGCGCTCCCACACGCCAATTTTTTTGGTGTGTAGACCCTACACGCCAAAAAAAATGGCGTGTAGGCCCCGCACGCCAAAAAACAATTGGTGTGCGGGTTGGCGTTGGCGTGCGCCTTTGGTGTGCGTTTATCAACACCCCACCCGCATACATATTGGCGTGCAGGTGGGCCGCCGTCAAGCATGCCAATCCTGATTGGCATGTTTCACAGGCATGCCAAGGATTTTCCAAATCTTGGTGTGTTAGGAAAACAAGCCAATTGGGGTTGGCTTGCCCCTGGTGTGGGCGTGTGGTTATCAATGCCCACACAAATGGGGTTATCTTTCCAACTGCCCAAGAAAACCCAAAAAGTGTTGGAATTTCACGGTTCTCTCTTTTTATCTTTCTCCCACCTTTCACTCTTTTTATTCACTCCAGATTAATATTCATGTTCCACTTCTGTCCCACATGTTGTCCCTCAAGATGTAGTAGATAAAAGACTCAAAAAGATACATAGAAATAAAAATCATCTATTCTCTGCGCCCTGATCCCTGTGGTCTCTATAGTATACAACCACTTGTAATGTGTGCACTTTTCTGCCACACAAGCTAGCAGCTCTTAGCCCCGTCTTGGGCATCTTTGACCACTTTTTTTTCATCTTGAGTCTTTTGCCTCAAGATTTTTTCCGGTCAAAAATCCTCAGTCCACTCGTCTCACCTCCAAAAATTCATCAAAAAAGCCATTCATCTTATTAGAGATGTTCACTATATTAATCATCCAACTAAAAAAAACTGGGATATTACAGATATGGATGCCATTTTAGATAACTCTTTGAAATATAATCAACAGTTTGATTTTTGTTATTTTCTTTCTAATATGTAACATGCAATTTTTCAAATGATTTGTTGGGTGGCAACAAAGCCAAACAAGGTGGAATATTTGAATAAATTTGTGAAGTGTTCAATCTCTTCTGTACTCTTCCCATGAGCCACACACTGAGTCAAAAGTTCATACTTCTTACCAATGTGCTCCTGACAAGCCAAATGTTCCAACTTGGCCATCTCAAACTTTGGTCCTGATCCTTATCCTCCCTTTCCCAGTATAATTGCCTCTTGTCTTTTTTTATTCCATTTTACCACTTCTTTTCCTCTAATTTAATTCCATGATCCCACTTCTTCTCCTCAAGCTCCATCAAGTGGTTGAATTTTTTTCCCTCTAACTTGACCCCCTTATTATTGTTGTTCAACTGTTGTTCAAACTTCATCATCTTGAAACTGAGGCTGTCACGATCCACTTGGGCCTTTCCTAATAAAGAATTAATTTGAAAGAGCACATCAGAGAAATAATATCAGTGCACAAATTACAATTCCAACTTGCCTGCATCCCTCTTCAACGCATACTCTTCATATTGTGAGAAAGGATTGGGGGTCTTGGGCCCTGAGGTTTATTGGCTCTTAGGATTGATATTGGCACTGTTTAATTTCCTTTTCTTATCCTTGGTTGTTTGAGTTGGCAATGGTTTATTTGAATTTTCAGGAGAATCTAATGCAGTGTTGTTAGGTGTCAAAGTGGTGCATGATTTGTTTTTCTTCTTCTTTCAGGGTGACTGAGTATCTTCTCAAAAGTCAGATGGCAAGTAATCCTCTGAATAACTTGTGTCAAGGGCCCTTTGTTTGGCAATGAGGGGATCCACAGCCCTTTGATGGCGCTTAGATGATTTAGCCTTTCCACTAGGACAAAAACTTCCTTCCTGTCCTTGCTAATGTCAAACATGGGAACAAATGGGGCTTTAGCTAATGAATCAAAAAAAAGTGATTAATTTATCAAATAACAAACTAGGATTGCCACTTCATTTTCATCTGAGTATTTGTCACAAACACTGGATGTTCCAACTCCTTCCTACATTATTTAGTGGAAAGGTGAATGGTTTGAAGGAAAATTTGCATAATGGGTTTCTTCCTGCTTGCTGAATTCTTTGGTATCACTTTTCCTTTTCTGGTGATGAGTTTATTTGTTTTTTGATAGGCATTTTTCTGGGATCAGGGAATGATGGATTAATTTTTTTTTTTCAAGAGCAAGTTTGTAATCAACAAAACTCACCAAATTTTGAGGAAAACTGAAGAAAAAATCTGGGGTTGTGATTGGGTGGAGTTTTATTGGGAAGGATTGATTGTTGGTTGGGGTTGAATTGTGGAGGATTATTGGTTTTATTGGGGTTGTATTGTTGGCAAGGTTGAATCCTGATTGTGGAGGATCATTTTTTTTTTGTTTATACTTGACAGGTCTAGTGCAAATAATTGCATTATTTGCACTTTGTAATGACTGGTTTCATAATTGTGGATTTGGTGAAACTCATTGATTAGATAATTGTGGATTTGGTCATATTTGATACCCCCTAATTACAACAATGTTCATCTCTGTAAGGTTTCCATCTACCCCAAATACATTTGAAAATCAAACTGAATCCCTTCTTACAATACTTTCTAGTCTTCAGTATAATTTTTGTTAGTTGGCTGCATATATTTTTTAATGTTAGCCGCCAAAACTGTTGGACCCCCATTACTGCTCTTTTCAACATACTCCAGGAAACAATTAGAAAAAAATCATCCAACAAGAATCTTTTGAAGATGCTGCATGACCCTTGAACCCAATCTGGACACTGATCTAGTCAAGAGTATATGCTGTTGGACCTGTTTTCATCTCTATCCCAAAAAAATAAACACAACTATGCTGTGTGAATCCACCCCTTTTGCAAAGTCTCAACCATGTAATGAAGAACTCTACATCCACATAAAATGAAGAGTTGAGTTACAGATCTTGGTCAACCGCCAAACCCAAAACACCTGTGCCTGTCCACTTTTGGCATACCTCAATGCCTATTTGTTTCTCAACCAAGACTAGTTTGGCTGAACTGGATTTTGAAAAAACCTGAAATCAAAACTGCAATTGATGGTTGGGAATGCAAACTCTCAAGATCCAATGGAGCTCTTGTGGATATACAGCATGTTTTGAACTATCAAAAAGTGGACTGGGAGCTCTCACCAACTCCTTCTGAAAACTCTGACTTGGAAGACACAGTGTCTTCTCTTAAAACAAATCCACCGCTCAACTTGGACCTATCTCTATTTGTAGATTATCCTCAAGGAAACAAAATTAGTGGAAAGGTTGAATCCACCAGTGTCTTTCCTCTTATTTTTTATGGATCTTCTGCCTTTCCTGTGCAACAAGATTTCAAATACATGTCTAGCTGGAATCACACCTGGGCTGTATTTACTTGACACAAACAGCACGGCATGCCCACCCCTGTGGGAGTGGGCCTCATGGCGCAGAACGCCCACCCCCATGGGAGTGGGCCCCATCAGCCTTCCGGCCAATGAGGTTGTACACCTCATCAGCCAGGAGGAATTCCTCCCGGCCAAGTAAGAGATGTCCAATTTGGACATCTCTGACGTAATCTATTATCCCATAGGACCCATAGCCTATGGGTGACTACAGGCTATACCCATAGACTATGGGATATGCGGGCCCACCTGCATACATATTGGCGTGCGGGTGGGCCGCCATCAAGCACACCAAGGCGTGGGAAACACATTGGCGTGCCTTGAAACATGCCAAAGGCCAGTGGTGTGCCCGCCAAACCCGCCAAAAAGGGCTGGCGGGGGCGTAAAAACACACCAAAATTTGTTGGTGTGCGCCAGGGGCGTGCGTTTATCAAGCCCCCTCTAGGGGCAGATACAATGATGAAGACACACCAGTACCCCAAAAGTTCATTAGTCCAGGTAAAACTACTCTGTTCAATTGATGACCTTCCTGTAACCAAGAATTTTGCTGGGTTTTCCTTGCCAAGTGCCCAATTTTGCACATGGTGTCATGCCAAAAGAAAAAATCTCAAAGAGCTCCAAGCTGAGGCAATCTGAACAAAAGGTGAAACAATCAGGGCAGCTCAAAATTATAAACAAACCAAATCAGAAAATGCTCAAGATACAATCCTCAAAGAGACCGGTGGTTGCTGGTCTGAACTCAACTTTCTAAGATATTGGAATCTGACTAAACATGTAGTCCTTGAGATAATGCACAAATATCTTGCAGGTATTTTTCAAAACCATTGGCAATGCCAATGAAAATTTGTAGCAGCTGCTCAGCCAAAAAGACACCGGGAACATTCAAACCTTCCAGCTCACAAACAACTACAGGAAACACTAGATTTTCCAATGATTTCATCTTCCAAGGCATGCAGCTCATCCAATGAAGAAAGTGCATATTCCAAATACATCACGATGAATGGTGGATTTGACAGTGGCTTCCTCTCACAAGAAGACATTATGAAGTTTTGTATAGCAATGAACCATATATTCCTCCCTCCAGGTCTTTCTAAGCTCCCTTGGAAACTTGGCAAGGAAAAATATGGAAAATTAAAGGCCACCCAATGGTACAGTCTATTTTAATACATCATACCACTTTTCATCTTTGAGCTCTATGTTGAAAACATAGAGCTCAACACTGCCAGCATAATTGCCTAGGATGAAGTCATCCCAGTTAAACTGAGATGCACTCAACCAATTTAAACTTGGTTGAAATCAACTGATTAAATATAAATCCAAGCGACCCCCCTTGGTTTCATATTTCATTGGTTGAGGTCAACCTACTTTAAATTGGTTGTTTGAATCCTAGTTTAACTGGGATGAACTCAACCTAGGCAATTATGCTGGCAGTGCAAAGGACCACTGCCTACTTGGTACAATGTGTGGACATCTTATTTGCACGTGAATTGACCAGCAACAATATCACCTGATTTGAGAAAAACTAGGGTGTTGATAAACGCACGCCAAAATAAATTGGCTTGTAGGGTCTACACACCAATTTTTGGCCAAAAGTGGCATGTAGACCGTACACACCAAATTCTTTTGGCGTGTAGGCCCCACACGCCAAAAAATAATTGGTGTGCGGGTCCCACATGCCAATTGTTTGGCATGTGGGATACTTGCTCACGTAATCAAACCAGTGGACTGGTTCAATTACGTGAGCAAGTCATTGGCCAGGAGGAAATCCTCCTGGCTGATGAGGTTATACAACCTTGTTGTCCAGGAGGATTTCCTCCTGGCTGACGAGGTTGCATAGCCTTGTTGGCCGTGAGGAACTCCTCCTGGCTGATGAGGTTACACAACCTCATTGGCCGGGAGGAACTCCTCCCGGCTGATGAGGTTACACAACCTCATTGGCCGGGAGGAACTCCTCCCGGCTGACAAGGGTTCCCACACACCAATTTTTTGGCGTGTGGGACCCGCACGCCACCAATATTTGGTGTGCGGGGCCTGCGGCCAAACATTGGCGTTACATGCCAATTTATTTTGGCGTGTAGACCCTACATGCCAATTTATTTTGGCGTGTAGTCCCCGCACACCAAAAAAAATTGATGTGCAGGTGAGCGTTGGTGTGCGTTTATCAACACCCAAAAAACTATGAAAGTTATGGCAAAATGGATGGTGATCTCTTTGACCATGTCAAGGTCTTACCACACCATCATTGTGCGCTGCACATTCCAGACCAAATGCAAGTGTGGGGCCCTTTGCCTACAGTTGCTGAGTTTTCTGGCAAGCGGCTCATTGGGTTCTTGCAGATAATCAAGAAAAAAAATCTTGTTGTGTTCCTAATTCAACTTTGATTTGTTTGACATGCCTGCTGATGATAATAAAATCTAAACAGACAAGATGAAAGGAACAATGATGTGACATGCCTGTCAGCTGCAACACCTTAGTGAGAAACCAGAATACCAAACCATAGACAACCAAACAAGCAAGAAAAATTATGAATCAAGAAACATTAGCTTGACCATTCCAATGTACAAAGTTGTATTCCAGTATCTGGCTGAATGGGATCAATCTCCTATCATTAAGCGGGATTCTTTCCCAATTCCTAAGGGTGGGAGAGTGCTACATGGACTGGCAAAACCTCTTTGGTCAGTTGAATGTGATGGTTTCACAGTTGTTGCATTAGGGATGCAGAACTGTGTGGTGGTGAAACTCAATGGCCAGGGAAAACATGGGATTTTCAAGCAGATATATGCACTAGAGGACCACAGGCACCTTAAATGGAAATTAACTGTATTGTCTCTGATTACTGACTTGTTCTCAAAAAAGATGAAGGTCCCAACAAGTCAATTTAGGTATTATCCATGGATCTACAAAACAGTGGTTGGGCAAGTCAACCAATAAAAGGCCCTTGTAGTTTCTCCATCCAATGTGTTCTCATTGGCTGTATATCAATTTTTGACCCCAGGCATGTTTGGAATCCAGCAGGATGGGATCAATCTTGTGCCACATGATCACATGGCTCTGCTTTACATCTCTTATAATCTGTAGCTCCTTTTTCTTGATTTTTTCTTCTTACCTAAAAGACTGGCCTGGGTTTTTTGTAAAGATTTTTTTGGCTGTCATAAACTCAATGAAGAAATATGTGTAATTTTAATTTTTTAATTTTTTGCATTTAACTCTAAATGAAAACCTCTTCAGCAAGAAATCCAAATATGTTGCCAACATGATAGTCAATTTCTTAAGATCAATGAAGAATGCAACCACTGATTTCCATAACTTTGAACCACTTGATCAGCCTTGCGCTGGTGGGGTGCTCACCTCTATTTCACCTAGTCAGAACACAAGAATCATTTTTTCAAACTGTTTTGCTAATTACAAGGCTGAAAATATTCACCAAGCTGTTGTGGTATTTACAAGGGTTCAAAAGGAATTGTGTATTTGTAAGAATTGAGCAAGTTTTTCCAATTAATTGAGACAGAAAAATAATTGAGTTGGTTTTCTGTGTGGAAGAAATTTACATGATGAAATAAGGCATAGTTTATAGGAGACAGTTGAAGGCCTAATTATGTTACAAGTAAGAAAAAAATCACAACAAGGGGAAAATTCCTCCTTGGAAGATTATCATTGATTGTGAGAAAGAGAGATAAAAACAATTGAAATGTGAGTCAACAGCTACACCACGGGTGCACCTGGCTGACATCTGAGTCGTCTTCAAGACGAACAGACAACAAAAGTCGACTTGAGGACGAAAATTGGTCCTCAGGTCGACTTCCAGACCAAATTAAGCTTTGGCCTGGGAGACCTCCTACCCATGGGGTCTTCAGGCCGACTTGAGAACCAAAAATGGTTCTCAGGCCGACTTGAGAGCCAAATCTGGGCCCTCAAGCCGACTTGAGAACCATTTTTGGTCCTCAAGTCGACTTGAGGACCACCAAATGCTCTCACGGTGTGAAGCAGTCCGATTGAGCCCCCCCAACGGTACTCAAGTCGACCTGAAAACCAAAATGACGTTTTCAAGCCGACTTGAGCACCATCCACAAGTCGACTTGACCACAAAGGGGGGTGCTCATGTCGACTTGAGAGCCATTTGAGGTTCTCAAGTCGGCTTGAGCTCCCCATTGTCCTCAAGTCGACCGTAGATCGGAGTCCCGGTCGACTTGAGAACCTTGTGTGGATTCCAAGCCGCTTGGAATCCACACAAGGTTCTCAAGTCGACCGGGACTCAGATCTACGGTCAACTTGAGGACAATGGTCCCTCCTTCCAGCCGGAGAGAGCGGGAAGGAGGGATGAGAATGGTTATAAAAGGACTGCACTAAGCAGTCCTTTCATAACCATTCTCATCCCTCCTTCCCGCTCCATCAGCCCTTATGGCTAGATCCACCAACCTGGTCGACATCGTGTTTGACCCCTGGCTATGCGACAACATTCTGAAACTCTGTGCGCCTGAGAAGGCGCAAGGTTTCTGGCCGACCAACAACAGTCAGCTTATGCCGGTCAGCCAACGCACCACCCACCGGCTGTGCCGATTCAAGAAAGTAATTTTCGATTTTCTTGATTCGGCCCGCAGCGACTTCATGGTCGGAGGCATCCTGAAGTATGAGGATGCCTCCCGCCATCTCGCTTGGACCGGCCGCATCCGCCGCGGACGACGATACCACCTCTACCCCATGGTATCCGCTTCGACGTACCGGCGCTTTCGACGCCTCATGGTGAATATCCCCAAGAAAGGGGATATTTCTGTCTCAGTGTTGATCAAATTCTCCCCTGAACACAAGGAGAGATTATCAAAGAATCCTGTAAGTTAATTACATGATTTATCTTTTCAAATTGAGGCAACTTGACTGATTTAAAGTTGTTGTAGTCCCCCCCTAGCCTCAGCACCACTGAGTCAGACTACACTCACATCTCATGGCCCCCCTCAGAAGATGGGGTTGAAGTGGACCCCACTGATGAAATCAACACCAACCAGGCTCCAGATCTCCCCCTTATCCCTCCAACTGGGGCTAATTCTCACTACTCACATGACTAATTATGTCTTTCAAGCTAAGTGAATAACACTTGTTATTCAGGACTGAAAGATTTTCTATAACCTTTATATTCAGCATGTTGCGAATTTTCTCCCTACTTCTCCTGATTGTGTCCCAGTGGGGAATAAACGCATTGCAAAGCTGTAATATCAAGCGGATCTGGTGATACATGGCTCTTGACATGATGTGATGCAAATGACCAAGTATGAGAGCAGCCATCAGATACTACACAGTAATAAGGAGGATATCAAAAGACCAAAATATTTCATGAGTGTGAGGTTACAATGTATGATGAAAATTAGGTGCATAAACACCACATACCATCTTTTCAGGGAATGGATACCATTGTCCATTTGGATGTAAGTCATCATCATTGGCTGGTTCTTCATCATACCCAGGTTGCCTCACATTGTCACCAACCGGTAATGGGGACATAGTTGATAAGGGATCATCCATCAACCAGTGATGCCAGTGTATTTCACTTTCTGAACCATCATTAGAATATCCATCTAACCCACCAAACCCCATTCCTGATTCTTCATTCATATCCAATGGAGGTAAGGAGTATTCATGTTCAAATGGATTTTCAATCTCTGTCTGGACATTACAAGTTGCATCTTGAACATCCAAAGCATTCAATTCATGTGGGGTAAGTCTGGTGTTGCATGAAACTGCAGCTCCTCCCTGAAGGACTTGTGATTCAGGTAGGTAAAGTCTGCTTGTGCCTACACCTGACTCTCCATATGAACCACCAGTTGAATGATAAGGAGCAGATGATTTTTTGTGTGTTTCATAACTTCTTCTTAGATTGAAAGCCGCTTCCATCTCTTTATGAAAGGGTTTCTTGATGTGTCGGGGAACATTTCTCAACTCTAACAATTTTCCCCCACAAGAAGCACACTGAAATTTTTCATTACCATCAGGTTGAAGCACCGAGTGAAAACCTAGAAGATAAAGCATTCAAAAATCAGCCATTGTCATCTCATCATACATATCCACCCTGTTCAACTGACCAGGAATTGGCATAATAAATAAATGTTTTGAGGAGTAAATCTTTGAATGGTAGAAATTTGGGCTAATTGGAGTGAAAGGAAGACCAACTGTATATAATAAGTGCTTTAGAAAAGGGAAAAGAGAAACAACAGTTCCCCATTTTTATACATGAGACTCATTTTTGAAGTTTCCAACTTACCTTGAATAATACAGTTTGTACCTCTTCTTTGAGTCCAAAATGGCCAAAATTACTCATAGAGTTTCACATCCAGGTTGAATACTTGGTATTGTATAACATAAGTAGGAGC
Organism: Puccinia hordei; assembly: GCA_007896445.1. Classification (NCBI taxonomy): domain Eukaryota; kingdom Fungi; phylum Basidiomycota; class Pucciniomycetes; order Pucciniales; family Pucciniaceae; genus Puccinia; species Puccinia hordei. The sequence goes on from RDRW01000273.1 coordinate 371,684, forward strand.
ATGTGCTCTATTTTATCATGTATTTCAATAGAGAGGGAGGTTGTACTGTGATGTATATTTCACACAGGTTTCGGAGCCATTTCACTGACCCGCCCCCTGTGACAGTATTCGGGTTTTCGGAGCAACCACCGGGGGATTTATAATGAAACTTCAGCCCGATACCGGAGATATCTGAATTTCACACAAGTCCCGAGACCTCCACGATATCAACCCCTCAAGACGAATCATCCCATCAATCCGACCTCCACGACATCAACCCCTCAAGACGATTCATTCCCATCAATCCCTTGGAAATACTGCCAGGTAAGTGTTTCATCAACCAACAAATACAGCATACTAATTACACCTTTTTTTTCCCCCAGCCACGTCGACGAGCCCCCCATGGCTGGACATCAACCTGATCCAACCCCCCGTGTGGCTATGGCGCACCGTATCATCCACAGGTCCCAAACCCCGCCCTGGCCCTGACCAATGAAACCGCACCGGTGCCACCCCAACCGAGTCAAGTAGGCCCCGTCCGAAACCCAGCATCTCGATTACCGCGGTCCCCTGCCATCTATCACACACCCCAGCGAACTATGTCAGATCCGGATGGATCTGACGTTACGGACCTCTCTGAATCTAACTCTAGCATCCCCCCTAGCCAAACCTCTTCGTTGTCATCTGCAGGTGGCCGGAGGTTAACTACACGATCAATCGAGGCCGTTCAAGCACGGCTACAATCCATCGGTGAACGATTTCGGCTCAGCGATGAAATGCTTCGATGGGCTCAAGGCCTCTTGGATGTGAGTATGGCCTGCTTTCTTCCAGCAGCATGTAGAATAGTGTTGATTGATTGCTAACATTCAATTCTTCTTCAGATGCCAGAAGAAGAATTGAGGCTGATGACTATACTGATCAGCCTCAACAACCAAGTCCCTCGCAATCTCCCTCCCACTTCTGACACAGTTGCCTCACACACTAGGGAGAAGATCCCCCCAACCTTTCGCGTTTTCATTCGGAACACGGTCCGAGAAGTTTTACTACGACCCGAAATTGAAGCGTATGGTCGACGATCAGCTAAAAAGCTATCCGTGGAAATGACCCCCTTTGTGATTGTCATGGTAAGACCGATGATGTACACCTTACACATCATTTTGCTAACTCGTTCGGTTTATTACAGGGAATCATCGACCAGACTAGTCCCAACTTCAAGGCGGCCAACATGCCGGATAATTACACTCAGGACCTTGGGTACAAAACCGAATTACACCGTCACGTTGCGACGGTCATCAAGGGTGAGAAGAACATTTTCTCCAACCACCTCCGCACCGGCTTTGCCGGTGAAACTCCAGTCATACCCCCTCCCAAGTTAGACAAGCTAGTATCCGATGCCTACATTGCCATGGACCAACAATTCAAGGGCCTCACCCACTCTCAAGTCCAAAGCAGCCCACGTGTCACACAACCCCGCCGCGGCCGGCTGGCCTACCTCAGAGCGATGTTTAACATCAACCGGCTCAGACGAACCTCGAATCCCGGCGTGAAGGTACCGTGTGCCTGGGAAGAGATCGACCGCGATATGGAGGTCCGCCGCAACCATTCCCGAGTTTACAACTCAGTGTTTGGACACCTTCTGCTTGAAAAGGACGGCCGTCTCTGGAATGGAATGTCTACAGTGGATGACTGGACTGAAGAGGACCAACAGCTCCCAAGTAACGACGAGGTCCTGGCACGTATTGCAATGGAGACTCAAAACAACTTGGCGCCTGGTAATGCTGGGGGGGATTTAATCTGAAATCCAATTCCTCCCCCCTTTTCTTAAGTTGTTGCCTTTATTATATTGTTGTCGCTCTTTCTCCTTCTCCTCCTATCATCTCTCCCCTTTCTCTCTTTTTCCAAATCCCTCCCCCCTTCTCCACATTGTTTGATAGCTATATATATCCAATAGGAAACACACACGATGTCTTCTTGCTGAAATACACACACGATTCCCCCCACTTATCTACATGAGAAGCTCTGGCCGAGCTTCTCTCAATGTGCAACATCAGACAACCATCGAGCATAAGCTCGATGGGAATAATAACAGCTCCGCTGCCCATTCCCCGTCGGACCCGGGTGATATGCAGCGGTTTCCGAACCGCCGTAAAGTCGTCTTCGGAGTGGTTTTCAAGCCGCCCTAAGGACGACTTAGCCTCGTAGAGGTTTTGAAGTCGGTCACAGGCCGACTTGAAGGCGCCTTACCGGTCGTCTTCGAGGCGAAGCATAAACCGCCTCAAAGACGACTCAAAGACGGCTCAGCTTAGTGACGTTTCCAAGTCGATTTGCAGGTCGTCTGAGGGGCGCCCCTCAAGTCGACTTAAAGACGGAAACCTGTGCTAACAGGTGCATTTGAACTGGCGATTCAATTGGAAAAGACGACTTCGAGGCGTCAAAGAAAGACGACTCGAAGCCGTCTGAATGCGTCCGTGGTGTAGAATTCTTGCATCCACCCCGTGTCAAAATTGTCATCATCAACCACCAAGTCATCATTGTATAAATCACCCGCATCTCCTTCAAAACACTCATCCAACAATAAATCCGGGCTTTTGTAGTCCAAGTCGTGGCCTTCATCATTGGAGTCATCCGCACAGTTTCTAGTATTCTGACCTGTGGGTTCCTCTTCATCCACTGACTCATTGTCTGAGTCTTCTCCCAACAGCTCATATGGCTCATGGAACAGAAGTTGCTTAGTCGACTCAGGCTCGACTCCCGCTTCACTAACTAGGATTTTTTTTTCGCAATAAATAAACATGTCCCCCCTCTTTCAATTTCAACTCGATTGGTAGCAAACAACTCAAGTCATGTTTAAACTAAAATAACTAGTTACAATAGAATCAACACAAACTTGAACTTGAAACCGTAGGCAACGTTGTTGACATAAGAAAAGAGCCATGAACAACCCACAGCCCCGAATAGATGTCCATGGAGAATCAACAGAATAAATAGTTCAAGTTGAATTGATTCAAATAAGAATTGAAAGACAAAACAAAACAGAAAAAAAGACTTCTTGATGTTTCGTTAACTAGGAAGAAGAGAGAGAGAGGGATAAGGAACACGGATACAACAACAGTAATAATATCATAGAGAGAGAGAGAGAAAGAGAGAGAGAGCGAGAGAAGCAGTCCAAAGAAAGAACATGGTGCTTCTGATGATCTGAAAATCAAAACTTCTGACACGAAGTCTCCCACCAAAGGAAAAGAGGAAGGTAATCGGGAGAGCGAAAAGAAAAATTGAAGAAGCAAATTAATATGGCTGAATGATGAAAAACATTGTAAGAAGAAACATTTTAATCATAATAAGGCAGGAAAATACAAATTGAACGTAGCGAGCGACCATTACTTGTAAAGAAAAAAAAAGCATGTAACAGACAAACACAAACAAACAAGAAGAACAAAAAATCAAGAAACAAAAAAACAAAAAAAGAGAAAAAAACAGGGTATGGATGGGAAAAGTTGGAAACTGATAAAGGTTTACTTTTCGATTTGTTATTCGATTGTTAAAAAAACATCAGTGCCCCCCCCCCCCACAAAAAACAGTCAATTAACAGAGAAAAGGAAAAGTGTATGTAAACACAACGTGGATATATTTAAATTATTATTATTTATTTTTCTTGAACGGTTAAGAATCAATATCAAGCTGAACGAAGGTCTTGTCCGGGCAAATGTGGGACGAGGAAGACACAACGCGCAAAAAGGCTGGGTCTCCTGCTTTCAGTTGGTTACGGGTTGGGTTTTTTAGTTTTTTCAAGAAGGAGGAATCAATGGGGTGGTTCTAATAAAGCATATATTCTCATGTCGATTTTTATAGAAAAAGGTTAGAGGAGACGTGTGGATGAAGTTGGCGCGGATGAGATAGAGGATGGGGAAGGACGCGTGACAGAGGGGAGGGCGAACGAAGGAGCCGAGAACGTGGATTGAGCGACCAGTACTATTGGCTACACTTAACCGACATTTTCAAGGACTGGATGATGCCGAACTCGAGTCAGCGTCGGGGCCGTCGGGGCGGGAGATGAACTCGGGCAGACTGACTTGTAGGAATTTCTTTTTCTGGTTGTCTGTAAGGTGGCCCCCGTTGGCCGTCTTTCGTGCATACCAATCCCATGACTTTTGGATCACCAGCTCAAACATCCCTGGTTGGAGGGTCACTAAAGACGTGACCAAGATTACCAGTCAATGAACGCCCCGCCCATTCAACTGAGAGAAAAAAAAATTGCGTTACTCACTTCCTCCATCCGGGTTGACTTGCGATCGTGCAGCAGTAGGAGCCAGTGAGCCCAACAAGAACTCATCCTTCAGGAGCTCGGGTATGGTTGGCCTGTGGTCCTTGTTATATCTCAAGCAAGCCTTGATGGTGTTAATCGCCTCCTTCTCAACAGGAACCTTTTGATCATCTATGGGAACCTTTTTCCCTTCGGAAGTGATCCGCATCGGAGCGACGGACTCGGGGTAATCGATCCTGTGATTAGGGTCACGAATTGTGTGGACCTTGAGACTGGTATCTAATTTCGAGAACGGTGTGTGGCCGTAGACCATTTGGTAAAGGATACAACCCAAGGCCCACACATCCGTCGGTCTACCCATCTTGACCGTCTGATGGTCGCCATGAGATGACTGTTGCATCATCAACGCTTCCGGTGACATATAGTTGGCCGTTCCGATCTGAGTCTCTCGACTAATGTTGGCGGTGTCCGCAGGCACAGCCTTTGCGATCCCAAAATCAATAATCTTCACCGACCCTTGTACCAAAACGAAATTCGCCGGTTTCAAATCTGTATGAATGATGCCCTCGTGGTGAACAGCGTCAACCGCCTCGAGCATCTAGAAACAAGGAGGAAGACGTTAGCATGTTGGTAAGTGAATTGGGTCTACTGAGAAACTTCAATGTCAGCTAGAGTGATCAACGTAACCTGCTCCCATATGTGTTTGATAAACCGAAAGCTGATTGGCTTTCCGATCTGACGATTAAGTAGTTGATTCAGATCGGTCTCTCCTAGCTCCATGACCAGCCAGACCTTACGACGGACGTCATCCATCGAAGAGTCGAGCAAGTTGATTATCCGATCATGACCTCGTAAGCGTTGAAGCAGTGCAATTTCATTACAGAAGGTCAAGTAAGTCTGCCGATCAGCCTGCTTGAGGCCTACAACCTTGATGGCCACCATTTTCGGAGTTCCATCCGCCATCCCGGCCCGAAATACTTTCGAACTTCCACCCCGACCAATTACACACTGCCGGGAATACTCAACTCCGTTGACGATGATCATATTTTTCTCTATCCGGTTTAGCTCGATTGGCTTCCGCATCTGCCAGTCTTGTTCGTCGTTCAGAGGCACTTGGCGTTGATTGGTAAAATTACTATTATTGGGGCCAGCATCCATATCCTCGCGCACGTAGAACCTTCTCTGACTTGCTGGAACTTGATTAAGATTCCGGGGTGGTGGCCGAGGTTCGGAAGCAACCTCATCATCGTCGTCGCTTTCACCATCTTCGTCTTGGGATGGTGATTGGACAGGTGGGGCCGGTCGGCGCTCTTGCTGTTTCCGTTGGGGAACAGCGGTGCTGAGGGCGGATAGTGAGGCTTTGTGATTGAGGCTAGGCGTTTGATATTTGTGAGCTGGCTGTTGCGAAGAGTTGCAGGGCGTTGCCGGAATCCCAGGATGGGGGTGATCTTGTTGGTAAACGCTGGGCGGTTGAGTTGGTTTGTAGAGATGATTCTGGGGCCAGTGTGGAGTTTGCTGGCTGGAAGGCGGATTCTGGGGTTGATGATAGTGGTGGGGCTGCTGGTGGTACGGAACGTTCTGTTGAAGATGATGATTAGACGTAGACTTTAGGTCGGGATCACATACATTGTGGTGAGAGTTCCTCGATTGATCGCGAGTAGGTCCAGGAGCAGGACGTGAGGATGGCGGAGTGGCAGATTGGGGGACCCGGGTATCGGAGTATGCGCGTAGGGATTTATATGACCCATTGCCATTAACCTCACGGGCAATCTGCCGACGCAGATCATTCGAGGACTCGTGAATGATGGGAGAGCGCCGTCGAGCGAGACTGATGGGTGGTGGAGGCGCAGGCCCACTATCGACATTCGCTCCCACCTCAAGAGTAGGCTCGGGATCCAGGGCATTTGACGCTTCAATTACGCTTCTCTTTGCGTCCAGCGACACGCTAGGACAGTGACTTGGACGAGACAGCGGAGTTCCAGATTGTGCTTGAACTTGAGCAGATTGTGATGAACTAGGATGGTAAGAATCGGATGGCAAGTCAATAGACTGCAAGGGTACTCGTCCAGGTCGCAAACGTTGGGAGCCAGGTGGGTATAATTGGGAATGAATCGAGCCGTGGATCGATCCTGGTCGCCCTGATGACATGATATCATTCTCCCTTGTGGCTGCCGAGCCAGACTGCTGTTGTCTACTGACAGATGTTGCACGTACGTTCTGACTGTTGGTTGCAGGGGATTGGGAGCGGTGTGTGGCCGATGTGGGTCTAGGGAGAACATCAAGACCGGGAGGGTCCCTTGTAGAGCTACGGAACGGCAAGCTTGGCAAAGAAGGGTGAGTATTAGTAGGAGAGATTTGAGATTGAGGCTCCTTAGTAGCGTTTCCTGCTCGAGTAGACGCGATTGAGAGTGCACGTTGAGAGCGAGCTGAATCGTTGGAAGCTGCTCCTGAATAATTCACGGGATCATTGCCGGTGATACTGGAAGCATCTTCAGGAGAAGCGAGACAATTGGCTTCATCGACAGGGATCCGCGAGGGTCGTAACATCTTCATCCCAACCTTCAGGCCATCGACTGAAAGCAGAATAAATAGAGAGCCGTTTGTGTTAGCAAGAGTTATTGGGTTAAAGTAGAGCTTGATGACTTACCTTTCCGACGAACAGTCGAGCGAAAGTTGGAATTAGAGCGTGCGGCGCGAGAGTTGAGAACAGAGTTGAATGCTGGGGTATGGGATGATGACAGGAAAGGTTGGTATGCTACTGGCGAGTTGGGACGGGGATGAGGAATGAGGGCGGCAGAACGCGACTTGGAGAGCGGGGGTCGATGAGAGGGATGTGAGGATGGGTGAGAGTGTTCGGAGGAACCTTCATGGGATCCATCTGTGAAGGTTGTATTGCCATTGGTCCGACTGAGTGAGCAGGTAGAGCCACGCGATACAGCGGTACCAGAAGTCAAGCCGTGACGACGATGCTCAGCTTCGAGGTCAGAGCCAGAGGAAGCGGCTGCCAGTTCTTCATCTTCATCATCGTGTGTGTGATAGCTGCGATGATCGGTAGTACCCTGGAAGAGTTGGCGTGCATATTCTGTTTGAAATTCAGGTTTCTCGAGAGGGGTAGCGGGTGTTTGAGTGAGGTTGGCGGCGATTTGAGAGATATAATGAGCCTTCATACTTGGGGTGGATGGTTGGGATAGGGTTTGATAGTACTCTGGATCGTCCTCCATGGTGGAGTTCTGAGTCTTGTTGGACTTTGTGAGGTTGCCGATCCTGGAGAGTGATGAGAGGGACTTTGTGGAGAGGTGGGTGATTCCGATGATTGAGGAGCGGAAGCTTAGACCAGAATGACGGCCCGAGTTGGCTGCTGATTGGCACGAGTCATGTGATTGATTGTGAGTAGGCTGACGGGAGATCAGTTGGGGATAGTTGGGTTGACGGGTGTTTGGGTTGGAGTCGGGATGAGAGGAGAGGGGAGGTTCGGAGGTGGGTGGAGAGAGGGAGGTTGCTGAGGTGTGTTGACCGGTTGAGGTTGAGGAGAGTGATAGGGATGGTCTCCGATGGAACAGCTTGCTGCCGAGCCGCCTAATGGCAGGAGCAGGGTTAGAGGGGATGGCTGACTGGGGTCCGGGGGACTGGGAGGTTTGCTTGAGGGAGGCTGCAGAGCTAGAGCGGCGGGGACGAAAGGGGTTATTATGGGAGAAGGAGGAACGGCTGACCGGATTGGGCGAGGGGAGGTTTGGTTGGGAAGTGGCTATGCTCATCCTCAAAAATAATATAAATAAATAAAAAATAAATAATAATTATAAATAATAATAACAATAATCTAAAATAAATAATAGATGAATAATTATTTAAATAGGTAAATAGGTAAAAGAGAGGAAACTATAGAGGTTTCTACTAAGTAAAACTGCAATCAAACAAATAACAAACCGTTTCAAGATCAGTAACATCCGTTATACTATACTCAAGAAAGACCCGACTAACTAGATGTGTCGATAACCCTTCGAGGGCAAACGAACGAAAAGGCTGGATCCAAGTTGGGGGGCAGAACACACGCGAGATGAGTTGAGGTCAACAATTAGAAGCTAGAGGAGGTCGACGAGCAAGAAGAGTGGTCCCTCAGTGATCCAGAGCTTGTTGTGTTGACCTTCGTTTTGGATATCTGCCTACTGATCAGGAAGGTAGATCGAGAGAGAGACTTACATTTTATGGCAAGAAGATTATCAGACGAACGAGAAGGAGATGAACTGGCTGGTTCGAATCCTTGGGTCTTGGCAACTAATTAGCAGCTTGAGGCTAAGAGACCACTCTGAATTGGTAATATGTAAGTATTGAGGTGTGGATGGGGAAGTGTTGATAGAAGGCGTTTGGGAATTTGGGAAGAAGTCTTAAGTCTCAAGCCTGGAGTCAAGCGAACCGAACTCGCATCTGTTGACCAGTTTTTCAACTATCGCATTCCCTCCACTCAACTAAAATTAACCTTACTCCCATTTAATCACACACTCTTCACTTCTCTCTCTCTCTCTCTCTCGTCAACATCAAACGTAGAAATCAATCAACCAATGACCGATGACAGATCGGAACAAGAATCGATAAAACATTCACTGGTTGAAATTATGTATGTATGTATATATTTCCATGGGAACTAAAAATAAATCTGCAGTATAACAAATGTTTTTAGACCTGACTTGACTGACAGCACGCAACCCCCCGACTGACAGTTTGACGACAACGACTTGATAACAAAAGTCCCTAAAGGCGTTCGTTTTAAAATAAAAGGAATACATTACAAAGAGACAACTTGCAAAGGTACTGCATACATATTCATCCCAGCATCCTAAATAATAAGCAAGACGGTACTTTACTGATATCTATTCCAGCCCGAATTCTGCATGGGAACTTGATCTGGGATCCTGGTGACTCAAGTGATTCAAGTGCTATCTTTACACAAAATTATATTCTTTCTCCCTCATCGTGTCCACTCTCCTCAAGCTGGTCAACAAATGGCTAGGAGAGGACCAATCAATCCGCCAATGCTCTTAACCAGCTTCTTGGCGAACAAGGTTTTTAAAACATAACTGATGAGTATTTATATAAATATACATGATACACACATCTAAGAACACCTCGACTCAGAAAAGCTGGGCCTCTGGAGTGACCATAGAATCGAGCCTCTTGGTGCTTGGCGTAGCTCTACCCGCCAAGGCCCCAAGGACTTGGTAACACCAACTAGCCCGGTCATTTTAAATACTGTCACCCACCCACCCACAAACACGCACTCTTACTCACTCCAGTCCGATCTTAAAAAGTGTATAAAACTCCATCGAATTGGTTGTGAATATTGCAGCAACTCCACGGGGGTTGGTCAATCCGGATTTTCAAGGTGTCGGCGACTCCCCGACGGGGTTTAGCAGGATGTGGGCGTGGTGTTGTATCTGAGCGATCCCGTTGTGTGATGTGTGAGTTTCACAGAAGGAATCCCGAGAGTTGATTGTGACAGTAGTTGCCGATCCAGGATATTGGCCATTGACCGATTAACGATCAATGACGATAAGTGACCCAGATGTGAACGACTGCGCTCGTGGATTTGCTGATTGTGGGATAGCCATCCGATTCAGAGTCGTCCCATCAAAACTCATATCGTGTAATATATATCCAACACGATAAACGGCTCATGCGCACCTATTCAAAAACAAGCCTTGTTAGTTATTTACATAAGATCACTAAGATCATGCTACCAGGGGGTGACATATATTAATTATTACCAATTTCACTGATTGATTCTGAACATAACCATAACTGCTTAGAATGTCCATATTTAGCTTAAAATTGTTTGGTGTCCTCAACTGTCTGATGCCAATTTGGATTTTTTCAATCAACCCGATATATTTAAATATTTGTATAATTATCTATTTACTTCCTGTCATCAACTTGATCTCCGCTGCTCTTCAGCATGTCAGATCTTGCGATTCTTGACCAACAGTCTTATTCTTTGTTGTAACTTCACACTTTGTGTGACCGCTTCCATACAAGGAGGGTTAAGCTTGGAGCAACTAGCTGAAGAAAAGATTTGGTAATTAAACTATGTATCTGTCCCGGAATATACAAAGCACAATTTGATAAAGAATCGGATGTAATTGTTCCCTAGTAGCAACTCTTGACTTGAATGTTGATAAAGAATTGATAGAGTAAGTTTCTTAGATAATTGATAGGCAAGAGAGGGGGCACAGAGTTGTTTGTGTGGATAGATGTTCAACAAGAGTGTCAAGATGCAGTGATACTAGTCTGCAAAGTTTTATAGCACCCGGAAGTGTTTGAGCACAGCTGAGGGCAGGTGAAATTCAACAAGACATCTAGCAACTGTAGAGCTTGCTAAGATTCCACTGGAAAGACAATAGCACCTTTCTTATCATTAGGAAGTTTTACTGAGTGCACAAGTGGCCAATTTATATTCTAAAAGCAATATAATCTTGCTATTTTGATATTGTTTTTACAAATGCTTGGACTTTTTGAAGATTTTTGGATGGCAAGGTTATGGGATTAAGGCCACAGCCCCAGTTTAGTCTTCAGGTTACTGCCACACACAGCATCAGGAATCAGCCATGGTTATCATTAATGACCAGATCATGGGTTTCAAAAAACATAAAACATTTTTTTTTTTGACAGACTTTAACAAATCAGTCCAAGTGTTTGTAAAAACACAATAGATATGGAAGTGAAATGTTGTCCCTTAGAGCAACTCCAACGGGTCCGGGATGGCTCAGACCCTGAGCCACAACCCTGAAGCACATTTTGACATGGTGTCTGACACATGTCCCCAAATCACCTCCAGCGGACTTGCTAGGGGCTCCACCCAACACAAGGCTGTTTCATCAACTACATGACAACTTGCCATTGCCAATACCTGGCATTTCTTCTCTAATTTCTCCCTACAACCCACAATGGATAGGCTCATTCTTCATTTTATAGACAATGAGGACAACATCATTCTTGCCCTTCAAATAAATACAACATTATCAATCTGGTTCAATCTCAGCAAAGGTGGGGAGGTTCCGTCAATGGAAGAATTGCAATTGAACGGCACCAAATTGAAGGAGATTCCTGGCTATTCCATGACTACTTCAGTGAGCATCCAACATATCCCAATTTTTTATTCTGTCAAAGGTTCCAAATTCAAATTGGACTATTCAGACAAATCCTTGAAGATATTCAAAATAGTGATGATTACTTTGTTCAAAAACAATATGCTACTGGTAAATTGGGCTTCTTGCCATACCAAAAAATGACATGTGTATTGAGAATGATGGCTTGTGGAGGTAGTGCAGATTCCATGGATGAATATAAATGGATGGGTGAGCTTCTTGGTTTTCTCTTTGCTTTTTGTTGCATATAACTCATAGACCCATGTAATATTCAGCTGAGAGCACCGCACTTGAATGCCTGAAGAGATTCTGCCAAGCTATCATTTTTGTTTACAGAAAAGAGTACCAAAGAACTCCAAATGACATCAATGCTGCACACCTGTTGAAGTTTGCTGAGGAGAGAGGATTCCCTGGCATGATGGGATCATTATATTGCATGAACTGGTATTGGAAGAACTTCCCAATGGCATTTCAAGGTCAATATACTGGAAAGGAAAAAGTCACAACCCTAATCTTGGAAGTGGCCGCCTCTTACGACCTCTGGCTGTGGAATTGCTTCTTTGGAATTCCAGGATCTCTGAACAACATTAATGTGCTGGATCAATCACCATTATTTCAGAAGCTTCAAGATGGATGTGGCCCCAAAATTACAGTCAATGGAAACAACTACTCCATGTGCTACTATCTGTCACATGGGATTTACCCACCCTGGGCAACTTTAATACAGACCATCTCAATCCCAGTTGGCCAAAAAAACAAGGTGTGTTACTTTCATCAATAATAGTCAATAAAATATTGATATTGTATTTTGAAAGCATTTTGCTAAGCTTCAGGAATCCTACCTAAAGGATGTTGAGCGTGCTTTTGGTGTTCTGCAATTGTGATTTGCAATTGTTTGAAATCCAGGTTGGCTATGGGGAACCAGTTGAGAATCTCTGGCAGAAGAATAGGGAAGCAATGGAACCAAGTGATAAAATAGTTGAACAACACTAGTGGATTCCATTCTTGCAATCATGGATAACATAGAGAAATACATGTTTAATATTCTTTATTTAACCGCTCAATTGCTTTTCTCCTCTTGGCCTAGAAATAAGCTTGATTCTTGTAATCCATACTGGCCAGATCTTTTCCCCATCATCCATACTGGCCAGATCTTTCCCCATAACCATGTTGTCAGCAAAGGACTCAAAAGCATTTTGCTTCTGGAAAGATATTTCTAAAAGATCCTTTTGGCCTTTGATAAGATTGGAGAGGTTGATTTCTTCATTCCTTCTTTTTTTGGATGCTTTTTATCCTTCAGGTTGTTTTAAGTACTTGGTAACTGGTTCATGAGGCTTGTGTCATGAGCCATAGCGCAGGCCCGCCTGCACCATAGCCCACACCATATGTACATAGTCTATCACGCACATGTCACAGACAGGCCACTTATAGTCTGCCAGGACAAGGATACACATCACTTCCTCATCCTGCAATCTACATTATAGGATCCCAAACACCCCAGAGTGCCTTCCTCTCCCAATACTAATAATAACAGCTTGGCTAGAAGAAAGAATGTTTCAAAGATCACTGTTTGCCAACTGAGATGGTGGATCAGGAGTTGAATTGTTTTTTTTTTGCTGTTGAGTTTTGAATAATTCAAGGCACTTGCTTCCTCAGTGTGCTTGATCCACTTTGGAGAATGATGTAGGATTCCCCAACAGTGATCCAGGGTAAAATTATTCCCTGTATCACTGTTGAAAAGTAGCTTTGGCTCAAGAACCTATAAGCAAAAAAAGAAAAAAATTGAAAGAACCAAGTGGATTGAGAGAAACTTTACTGTACTCACAAGTTCATCCACATTGGAGCCACTTCTCATCCTTTTTTCCACCTGTGAATAGTATCTGCAGTGGTGTTGAATATGATACCAATGGTCTTCAAGTAACTTCTTCAAGCGGGTTGGGAAGGGTTTGAATTCCTTGACATTCAAATTTATTTGAGTGATTTCATCAATAAGCTCAATGTAGAGTGCATAGATCCAATCCCAGAACACTGTCTTTGTCTGAATTCTTGCTATAACAGCATCCTTTGATGTGTTAAGCCAACTCATACAAAGACTTTGGTCTTCTTTGGGTTGCAAGTTGGGAGGCTTTCATGGGCTCTTTGGCTTGGATTCAGCGATGTGTTTGAGGTTTTTGTTCTGGACTGGAGTCTTCAAGTCCAGATATTGAGTCATTTTGTAGTTTTGAGTTTGTTTTATAGCAGCAAGAGCAGGGTCAATCTCAATCTCTATGTTGGGTGACATGTTGAAAGAGAGGAAAGTTGACCAAACTTTGACGTGGAGGTGTTTTGTTGGGTTGGAGTAGACTCACCACAAGTGGAGTCCTGTGGCAAGTTGAGGAGACTCGGGATGCATTTGGCAAGTTGGGTACCTTGTCGGCCGGGAGGAAATCCTCCTGGCCAACAAGGCTATACAACCTCGTTGGCTGGGAGGAAATCCTCCTGGCCAACAAGGCTATACAACCTTGTCGGCCGGGAGGAAATCCTCCTGGCCAACAAGGCTATACAACCTCGTTTTCCTGGAGTAAATCCTCCTGGCCAATGAGGCTGTATAGCCTTGTTGGCCAGGAGGATTTAGTCTTGCATAGGCCATAGGCCAGGGCGTGCGGCCCCACCTGCACAACCATTGGCGTGCAGGTGGGCCGCTGAGAGGCACGCCAATGGGTATCAGTGTGCTTTTCAAGCACGCCAATACCCATTGGCGTGTCTCACAGGCAGGCCAATGGTTTGGCGATTGGTGTGCCTGGAAACACGGCAACGGGCATTGGTGTGCCCACCAAACCCGCCAATTTGGGTTGGCGGGGGCGTGAAAACACGCCAAACGCCCCTGGCGTGGGAGTGGGAATGCGTTTATCACCACCCTGTTTTCAGATTACAACTTTCCATCTCATTAGTGGTACACTTTACTTTTTTTCTTCATTAATATGTGGCATTTACTTTTTATCTGATTTTTTGTCATTAGTCTAGTTATGGTTTTTAATTAATTCTATTCTTAAGATAATGCAACCCCACCACAAATCAGTAGATCAAAAATTGTCTAGATTACTGGGTAATAACTGAAAAAACTTAGGTCCTCACAACACTAATTACTGAGAAACAAATGTTAACAATTAAACACTTGTAGTTAGAAACCATGATATTCATAGTGTGAAATGCCAAAATTACACTCAAGTTCTGTGGACTCAGCAATTGGTAATAACCTGGTTCCCTGGATGAGTTAGGATTGGGGCTTATCCCTCTCTGGATTTTGGGATCTGGGCCTTCTTGCATAATATCACGTCTTGCAGTGCAGGGGATATATTTCAAGGGTGGGTTGCAGAAAAATATCAAATTCATGGTAATATGGCAGCCATTTAGAGTTGATTGTGTTTGAAAAAATTGGTACATTTTTTCAATAAGGAAAAATAAAATTTCCTGGGACCTAACCCAGGACCTAACCTGAGAGCTCATTGGGGTGAACAATGGGTGTTGCTTTCACACTGAAACTAATGGGCTCAGCTTAATATGAGCCAATCATTACCATATCCATCAAGCTTTGAATGCTCCTCAGCTTTGACAAACATTTTAAATTCCTTTTGCGTGACCCCCATCCAAGGGGGAAATTTGACCTCATCTTCAACAGTTACTCAAATCAACAAAGACAAAACTATGGACTACCATTCCCGGAAATTCAACTCAGCTTCAAAGCTGATCCAATAAAACTTTCTTGTACTAGCTCAAATGCTCCACTCAACTCAAGCCTTTCACTTACCCATTTCACTAGCCCTGCATTTTAATCAATCCATTCCATCTTAGGCATTTCACCTTTGACTCAAAGACATTCACTTGAAAACTCATCCTTGCCTATCATGTGATTTTCATTTCAATTATCTCATATTTGAACATCATGTACTCTTCTTTACTGATCTTCTTCAAGAAGATTTGTGACTCTCATCTGGAGTACATACTGTATCATTTTTCTTAAACACATCCTCTACTTATCCTTGATAACAGTAACCTTGTCTTTTATTATAAATGCTCTTGTACTTTTTCATCAATCTCTCTTTCCTCAGTTAATAAATACAACATTTTTTACACTTACTACTGAACTATTCAGCTTGCCATCATCCTGGCTGAGTCATAAGTGATCCCTCTGAGTTCACTCATCTTCATCTTTGAATTTATTGTTGAACTATTCCAACCCAAACTTATCTTGGAAACTTCTTTGATCTTCAAGACTTCATCTCTTCTCTATCTTGCGCTTTGGCCAACTAAATCCCCTTTTGTATGTTGGGTTGGTCAAATAACAGTTACATTCAACATTTGTGACTTGTATAAAATTTTACAGTATGATTCTGATATGCTGAATAATTCTGAAATGTGGCCAACTGCATAACTCTAGGAGAATTAGTGTGTATGGGCACTTGAATCCACCCATTTTATGATGAATATCTTCTCTCTTGAAAAACCATCACTTTCATCTGCAGTCAGAGTTGATCCCTTGGAGATTTCAACTTAGATGTACTCATTGTATATTACAAATATTTGCTGATGAAGGTTTCAATATGTGAATGTTCTTATTCTTAAATAATTGGTCCAATTATCCTAGAAGAATCATCAGTCCAATTCAAAGTTGGACTAGCAACAAAACCTAACACTTTCTAAACCAATTCAGAGCATCCCCAGATCTTGGTAAAGTGGCACAGTGAGCCAACTTTACAGAGATGGACCCCCCACACCATACTTGTGGCCTTTTTAGGTCTCTTTAAGTAGAGAACCCTTAATATTCTTAGTAGAGGTCACTAAATTTAGGGACCTCAACAGAGCTTGGTAAGGTAAGTTTTAACCAAGCTCCTCAAGTCTCACCCACCAATCCTCAAGTCCCCCAATTACCAAATGAGTTGACAAGTCCCCAAGTGTGGGGCAGCTTGGGATGGCAGTCGCGGAAGCCCCACACTGAGCCACGACTGCACAGATTCTTGGTAGGATAACCAGCTCCCTAACCTCTCCGCAGTTGCGGACAAGTTAGGCCATCTCCACCGTGGGGAGCTATCCGGGTTGCTATTGCAACTGTTCCGGGGCACCTCACCGGAGTCATAGCAACCCAAGGCTGGGTTGCTACACACCGCAAGCTACAATATATTGCAGCTTGGGGCGGTGAAAGGTTTTGGGTGTTCCCGGTTGTGTGTGGTTTAAAGTGACCGGGGGGGGGGGAGGGGCCAGATATCACAGTTTGTTGCTGTGTGATATCTGGCCAGTGGGTTGCTATCGAGTTGCTATAGCAGTTCCAGATGTGGAACTGCTATAGCAACAGAGCTGTGTAGATCTGGGATATAGCAACCCCGGTGGAGTTGCTATATGGGGTTTGGGTTGCTATATTTAGCATAGCAACCCCATATAGCAACCCCGGTGGAGATGCCCTTAGCGACATAGCTGTGAACGGTTTGCAACCGTTAAGCCGTCCTCTCGGTCCATCGGCCGCCTGGCCCAATGGTCAAGGCGCCTGCCTACGACGCCCGACGTCAGCAGGAGACTCCAGGTTCGAGTCCTGGGGCGGTCGCAGAATTGCCCACGCAACAGATGCAGGTCCCGTCGGAATGCAGGGTCTGCAGAGACTTTTAGGCACCTCGTCTTGCCGGTGTCACAAATCCTAGTTTTTGGTACCTCGATTGACTGATGAGCTTCATTGATGCAAGTCAATATTCCGACAGATTCCCTTCTCCATACCACTAAGGCGATATGACATCCAAAATCAAAGAAGGTCAGTTCCCTGTTCATCTGCTCAAGTCCTCTTGCCTCTTCTTAAAAGCCAACGAAGTATGCTCACCTTCTGATTTTATATGGGCTCTAGATAAATATTCAGTCATCTTGCCCACTTACAACGAACGGCGAAACTTACCTATCATGATTTGGTTACTGGCTCGTACGTTCGATCAACAGTGAGTCTTGATTGTTCTATCTACCAACGGAATCACCTAATCTATAATGTCATCTGACCTATTAAATGCTGATCTGCTATATCTATCAAAATACATTTTATCAGTCAAATTGATTGGGAGGTGATCGTAGTAGATGATAATTCCCCAGACGGTACTTTAGAGGTTGCTGAACAACTACAACGTCTATACGGTCCGCATCGAATCGTCCGCGCCCCTTCCTCTGTCACCTGTTCCTTCACTTCTTATCGAATCTCTCACACTTCCCCTATTATTCTGATTATGGATGACTTACGCCTTAAAACTGATTCTTACCGACACAAGTTAGATTCTAAGACCCAGAGCAGGTAAACTGGGACTGGGAACGGCATACATGCACGGTCTTTCAACATGTACAGGCTCCTTTACGATCATCATGGACGCCGATTTCTCACATCATCCCAAGTATTTACCTATGTTTATTGCACTCCAACAAGCACATGACTTGGATATCGTAACAGGCTCTCGCTACCGTCCAGGCGGCGGTGTACACGGCTGGGACTTCAAAAGAAAACTCGTCAGTCGTGGCGCAAACATGCTCACCTACATTCTACTTGACCCTGGTGTCAGCGATGTCACTGGCTCATTCCGGTGAGACTCAATCTTACTTGTATTGCCAGCAATAAATTTCACGTACAATCTGTGTTTATTTATGATGCGAGCGATAACTGACATCTTCCCATCTCATTGCACATGTTGACTCACAAAAGATTGTATCGAACATCAATCTTAAGAGAATTGATTCAAAAAACAACATCACGAGGCTATGTTTTTCAAATGGAAATCATCGTGAGGGCCCGATCAATGGGATACAAAATTGGGGAAGTGCCGATCACGTTTATTGATCGATTATACGGCGATAGTAAATTAGGAAAAGACGAAATCCTGGGCTTTGTCAAAGGTCTTTGGAAATTATTTTGGACTATCTAGATCTCTCTCTTTTTCTTTGGTTTTCTTATTTCCATCACCCTACTCACCCCTCAATATCTTCTCCCCCATCCTTTTCCCCTTATTGAGTGATTGTTGTCATTATAAATTAATTCTATAATTCCTTTTTTGTCTTATCATCAAGTCAAGTTTATTCCCTTGTTTTCGCAATCTGTTGGGTCTTGCAAGACGAATGATATCTTGTCGCTCATGAAACAAGCCTATTACTAGTTTTTTCCCCTCCGACCGATCTATCAAAATGAGTGAACAACAGAAAAGTGGAAGCCTCCCATAAACAACAAGACAAACAAATACAAGGAGGGGTAGCAGAAGAACATAGAAAGTTGATAACTCCATGCAAAGGCCTGATGCACGTGTTCTTCTCTTTTCTGGTAGGGCCGAATGAGCACTTGATTTGTTAGTGTGACTAGCTCGGAAGACCCATGGCAGGAACAAACCACTTCTGTGCTGTGACAACCAAGGCGTTGATTGCAATTCAAGTCCAACAAGGCATTTGCTGCTACGTAAGAAAAGCGCTAAGCAAAGTGGATGTGTTGTGCCAATATAGGTTAGTTACAACAGTGCCAGCCGCCAAACCAAATACAACTTGAGATGTATGTGATTACTGTCTGAAAGCTTCTATAATTTTTGCATTGCGGACCTGAATAATTCAAAATAGTTTTAGACATCTTGGAAGGGAGGGGTTTTGATGAATGGGGCAGTTACTCCAGTTTCATGAGATAGCTTTCATACAGATAGCTTCGGACTTCATGTAGGAGAAGAGCTTCGATTTGTGTTTATTTTACGATTTTGATCAGGTTGACAACCGTCAAACGAACTCCTTTGATAACAATGACAGTCACCTCTGGTATATTACTCCAGAAATAAACACAAAGAAAACAGATTACAAAGGGTTGCCGCACAGTGTTTATGTATAGTATGGGATATGCTTAATTTTCCCTTGGGAATACCACAAGTTGTAGCTGATTTATTTGCGTGGACTGCGGGATCTAGAGACACTAGACCTGGTGTAACTTGAAGAACCACTTCTAGAATAAGACCGATTTCTACGAGAGCTTCGACCTCCATATTGAGGACTGGGCCGTCTGGCACTACGTCGGGAATGGCGACTGGGACTTCGACTGAGGGATCTTTTCCGACGGTAAGGCGGAGTTCGTGATCGGTTCGACCTACCAGCGGGCCGACTATCGGCAAAGCTTCGTCGGGGCGGGCTGCGACTCCTGCCCCCAAACGATCGACGGGGAGGGCTTGCATTGCGGCGGGGTAGGTTGGGACCGCGAGGGGCAGGGTAGCGATTCCCATTACCAGAAGAAGCTCGATAAGTATTACTACCACGACGTAGAGCTGCTGGACCTCGTGGAGGAGAGACTGGTCGATAGATCTGAACAGATATGAGGGAGCCATCCAGTTGGCCTCGATTCATGTGGCTAACAGCCTTCTGCGCAGCTTTGTCGGTCTCAAATGTGACAATAGCAGTTCCGCGATGTGATCCAACTGATTTCATATCCATCATATTTCATTTGGTCAGTCTTCACTTTGATAAGCAACTGGAAACAAACAACATTGAATACTGACTTCGCCTGACAATTGGTAAATCAACCTCTCTAATATTGCCATACACCTTGAAGATTTCTCGGAGATGTTCAGCGTTGACGTTCTTGGTTAGTTTAGATATTTCGACGACCCTAGATTTACTATCACCTCGTTTAACCGAGTCCCGAGAATCACTCCTTGAAGAGTATGAAGAATACGATGCGGAACGCGAACGAGAGCGAGAACGAGAGCCTGGACCAGAGTAGGATCTTCCACGTTTTCGACGGGGAGATCGAGATCTGGAGCTGGAGTATGAGCGCGATCTAGATCGACTGTCCGAGCTGGATCGAGATAGACTCATGGAGCGCGAATCTGAACGTCGGGACTTGGGACTGGCTCCACGACTGCTTCTTCTCGAACCGGACGCAGACCTGAGCGACACATATGAGCCCGAAAAAAAGAACTCAAAAACTTCAACATCACGATAGATTATTGATAGGGTGTCTGTCTCTGTCTGTAAGCTGACCTTGATCGGGGGCTAGCTTTTGATTTGTTGAGACCGTTTGGGGCATCTGGTTCGGACTTGGATTCAGTATTCTCTGTCCTCAGAGGTTTAGGGGAAGCCGATCGACCACGAGGTGAAGCCATGGAGAGATATGGGATTTCGATGGGTTGGGGGAGGTTGGGGACGAGAGAAGACGCGAGAAGTGGCACTGAGTTCAGCCGACGGGGGGCCAGATGGACTGCGGGGGGCCTCCTACAAAACCAGTCTGGAGTAGAGGCACTGCGCCACTTCACCGGGTCTGATCCCCAATGAATGCATCTAACTTGGTTACCTCCGGTGTCTGCGAATTGTGCCCATCGTCAGACAACTTACACAGCCCGAAAGCAGCTGATAAATCTCAAGTTTTGTCGCGCGGACAGTCACGGCTCCAGTAGCCGCATTCACTACCGAAATGTTCATGGAAGAACTTCAGTGTGACAAAATTCACATTTTGCCAGTTGCTTGCAGGCTGTGTGAGCTCAGGAGTGGAGCAGGTTTTGTAAAGGGGTTCAACTCCTGTAGTCCACATTGTGATTTCAATGCGCATTTGTCTGGCCGCCTGAATGACACTTTTGACCAAGTCTGATGGTAATAAATCTTTGTTTGTTATTATCAATTGGTAATTTCTAGAGTGCCCTTTAAGATAAACATACTCAACCTGGAAATTTTGTGTCAGCTATGTGTATGAAACACTGGCTTAATTTCTATAAATAAGCCAGGTACTGTCACTGTGCTGAAAGGTTATCTGAATAAATATGTATTTTATTCTCTCTATAGTGTCCAAACTATGCACAGAGGATAACCTAAAACTCCTTATAATTGTAGATTTGATATACAAAGCAATCAATTGGAGAAGACCAATAGTTAACCGTGTAGGTTTGGCTATTCTTTGTCTTTTTGGGTAAGATGTAGCAATATAAATTGCTATTAAGCAGCTGGCAAGCACTTAAGCTGATTGGCTACTGTCAGAGGTGGTAGTCTTGCAGCAACTGCTTTATAAGGAATAGATCAAGGCCAAGGATGGGGAATTCTAAGGTAACTTGAGACTAATTCCAGTAATAAAAGGTTGGGTTGGATAAAAGGGAATACACTACTCTAATAGTAGGAGGAGAATATTCAGGGTACTTACAAATATGGTACTGGGTGAATATGCTGAGGAACCAATCCCAGGCCAGAAGTGGCCTCCTTTTATATTCTAGAGGTTCTTTGTAGAAGGTTCTAGAATGACGTTATAATTTCTGCTCTAATGTATTAAAATTGAAATGTAATATGATGTAATGAGAATTGTTTTATATTGAGCACATTATTTTCTATTTCCCCATGACCTCATGACATGTATGTATAACCAATCACATCATGGGACAATTCTAATAATAGAATAATACTGGGAAATTACCACGCACTTATGTAATTTCCTTCTTATTAGCATAACGTTAAGTTCTTATAATTATGAACATAAGTTTCATTGTCTCTCAGCTTTTATTACAATAATTTATAATCTATATTTTTTTACGGTTATTCCATCTCCTACTAAGTACCTTCTGAGATATAGTAAAGTAATAGAAGGAGTAGGAATTTGGTGGTGGTTTGAGTGAGGTACCCCACCTAATTTTGTATGAAAATTTGATTCCTGTAATAATATTCTAGGATATATTATTATTAATACAATATTTATTATTTTTTACATTAAAGTCAGTCTTTAGGATACTCTGGAGTATCTCTAGGGCTGACAACTTGGCTAAGCTATGCCAGAGTCTTTAGTAATGTGAAAATCCTCCTTGCACACTAAGGAAATAGTGGATGTCAGCCACCAAGATATTACATGTAGTATGTAACATTTAATACTTGAAACTGCAAGCTTGAATAATTATAATTATTCTTTATTTTTATAATTATCTTTTATTACATTGACAGTCTTAACAGAATGGAAATGCAGACTCAACATTCTAGCAAATTGCACAATAGTCTAACAGTTAAAGACTGGCTTAGTAATAACTGTTACAATCTTAAGGACCTGGGTTCAAGCCACACTCATGACCACATTCAAAGAAATCATTTATTTAAATTATATCTGTTTTTTTACCAAAATTAAGTTATAATTTAATTAATGAAAATCTGTGGAAAATTGATTTTCAAACATGCAATAAATGGATAACGAACCATTTAGAGCATCTCCAATCGTCTCAATAAGTTGGCTCAATAAGCCAGCTTGATAAGCCAACTTTATCGAGACAAGCCCCACTCGTGCGCTTGATAGCGCTCCATAACTGTCAAATCAATAAATTTCTCAATAGAGGTCCATAACTTTATGGACCTCTATTGAGCTCAATAAGCTAACTCGTAATTATCTTTCACAAGTCAATCCTCCCCCCATTCAACACCCCCGAGAGATCCCCACCCATAAAAACCCACCCCGTGTAGTGCTCCCCTGCAACTCGAGTTATCGAACTCGAGTTCCAGAGGAGCACAAGTGTGGAACCAGCTCGATAACCCAGCAATAGAGCCGGGTTATCAAGCCTCGAGTGGGGACACTCTCCATAAAATAACTGTTGAGCTCTTAGCGAGCTCAACAGTTGTCGAAAAGTAATCCAAACAATTGGAGATGCTCTTATTGGCATAGTTTTCTTCTTGAAAATCCTGGAAGATCCAAGGTTAACACATGGCAATTTATAGTATAAAATTACACATAAATCAAGGCAAATCTTTATGTAAAATATATTAATTATGCAATAATAACTTATAATTTAATTCCCACTGGTTTAACTCTCCAGAGCAAGCGCTTTTCCAAGCACTAACCCCAAAGGAAGTTATATGTACATGTAATTAATAATTATTTAGTTCAATTAAGAAAAATAAACATTAAATTAATTTAATTAATGTGAAATAAATATGGCATTGTTTTAATTAAAAATGACACCATGTTTCACTTCTTACCACGAACAGGCTGATCAGATTCACCTGCTAACATTGCCCCAATCCCCACTGTCAAATAAATTGCAGAGGGATTAATACAAAATATTTATTATTTAAGGAGGAGGTTTCTTCACCAAACTGAAGACATCCTCCTCCCATCAACTTTAACCATTACTAGATAACTTATTATAAGCTACCAAGGCGCTTACTTTCTCCTGTAAGTAAGGAGGACTGGCCTTCTTATACTTATAATTATCTTTAACAGTTAGAGTCCTTCAAATCCCCCCAATTAAATTAATACTCCTTAATTTAATTGGATGAAACGTGTTAAAGTCTGGTTAGCCCTTCTGAGGATATTAATTCCCATAACAGAAGTCTGCAAGCAGGGTAGTGGCCTGTTTTTCTTAATACTTAGTGTTTTTTATTAAAAACACCAAAGTAATTTTGTTAATTGTTATCCTTATTACACTTTTTTAAGTGTAAGACTTTTTATTCCTTACTGTACACACCACTATCTGTGGAATAGAGTACAGTTTGTTGACAGTGGAGGTACAACTGATTTATCTAAACTAATCATCACTGATTTTTAGACTTATATAGTCAACTTTTGAAAAGGGTAACTAACCTGTCCATGATGATGATGAGAATTAAGACTTGAGTTGAATTGATGATGATTATTTTATCAAATTGATGATTACATTCTTGATCCTTGTTTTTTGATTGATGACAGAGAGAATGAGTGGGAAAAGAGGAAAAAGGGGATGGACAGAGAAGAAAAAGTGAAAGATAAACAAGGTTCAAAAAGGGGAATGACTGAAAATTAAAGGAATAATGGCCAGAGGCCTGAGACAAGAGAAGATGAGCTGGAAAAAGTCAAGAGCACAGGATGCTCAGGGACTCAGAACAGTAGATCAGAAGTCTCCAAAGGAGCAAGTCTGACTACTAAGAGCTCGGAACTGAGTGAGGTTTGTATTTCATGTGGGAACAGATGAAATACATATGGTGAAAAGGGGCCTAGAGTGGGGGCCTAATGGGCTGTGGAACACTCTGGAAAGAAAAAGAGAAAAGAAATATATAAGCCCTCTTCCGGGCATGGCGGAATTCTAACAAAAATACTTGGAATACGGGGTGATAGAGTGGTGAGCTGTGACTTCATTTGTCTTTGGGCTTCTAAGGCCATGGTTCTTGGTGCCTGAAGTCTGTGTATCTTGCCTCTAGTATAAAAAAACTTTAAACAGTTCAAAGTTTTGATCATTTAATCTTGTGTATATATTTGGTTGGCTGAAATTCTTCTACTTTCCCAGAAATTTGTAGTTTGTGCCTCAAGAGCCAAGAAAAAAAGGCTGGATAAATTGGAGAACTATCATTGTGTACTAGAGTCAAACTTGCATGAGAAGACAGAATCTGAAGCCAAAAAAAAACAACCCCTTATGGCTAAAAAGATATAACACAATGTTGACTGAAATAAGGGAGCATTCAGGTCAGCTTCACTGACTCTAAGGCTGACAGTTTATTGATGCCTCCATCATACACTCAATGTCTTTGAATTTAGTTTAAAAAAACTGCATGTGTATTCCTGGCTGGAACCACCCACCAAAACCATGTAAGGCCCCAGTTCTAAACACATTGATTTAGTTGTTGAAAGTTAAGAAGTCAAATTTCCATTTATTATTTTTCATAAAATTCTCCAAATTTCCTTGAGGAAGACTTTTGGGACTAAATTTTTGCCCTTACCAATCAAGAAAAAAAACTTGAGATCAACTTTCTGCATTTGAAATTTGGAAACTCTAAGGGAGCTGGAGATGTTTCTCCAACCTTTCTCAAATGTTTACTAAACCAAGATCCTGTCATGCGACCAACCCAACGTACTAAGGGGATTTAGCTGGTCAAAGCGCAAAGGAGAAATGAGGCTAATGTCGTCAAAGATAAGTTCAAAGGTAAGTTCAAAGATAAGTTCGAAGATAAAATACTCGAGGAAGTCTATGAGCACAACTCAAGGTAATGGGTCAAGTTGGACTCAAAGGATTTGATGCGTAAATAATCTTTTATCATAATTAACTGAGGAAAAAGAGAATGAAGAGAAAAGTACAATAGTATTTATATTCATGAAAAATACTTGTTGAATCTGAGTGATGAAATGAGTGTCGAGGTAAAATACAAGTATGAAGTAAATACACGGATATGAAAAATGTACCAATGAGGTTGAAACAACAATGCTATGACTGTAAATATGATTGATTTGAACATGTGATAGAAGTGAACTTCGAACAGGGGAGTGATGAGTGAATCCTAGGTGATAAGGTAAGGTTAAGTGCAAGGCTTTGATAAAAGGGAGTAAGTGCCAGGCTGAGAGTTCAGATCTTGAGTGCTAATTGAAGGAGGGTTATTGATTAGTTTGAAGATACTGAGGATCACCGGATTAAGCAATTCCTAGCTTTAGAAATGCTGGTTTGAAGGAGGCTGACTAAATGTCAAATATGTTTGTTGAGTTAAGTGTCACGCGATTGCATTTGAAATGAAATGAATGTTGAAGATGCATTTGTCAAAGCATTTCAAAACTGAAATGCATTTGAAACTGAGGATGCATTTCAAAGGTCGATGAGTAGTCAAAGCTGAGCTCATTGGTTGCAGCGTGACATATGCCCGGGTATAAAGACTGCCAAGCTCCTGCGAGGGTCGAAGAAGATAATTCCTAAATGAGCTAGAACTGTTGATAGTATTACTCAAGAATAAAGACCAGAAACTATGGAAGACAATTAGAAACATTGATGATAAGAGTGAAGGAAATAAGCTGAAGATGATAAACTAACCCCTGATGTATTTGATTGTAGTTATTATGATTAATTTTAATGTGATGTTATAGATAACAGAGGACTGATGGACTGTAATTGTTGATATGATTAGTGAATGATTTTTATAAGAGAGAAAGAGAAGGAAACAAACCCTAAAGATTATAGGCAACAGCTAAGTGATGTTTTTGAGATAAGTGATCAGATCAGACTAATTAGACTAAGAATGAATAGAAATGTATTAGTGAACAGATAACGAATGAGTGAGAGTTAGATGAAATGCAATGGTTGCATTTCTCACCAAGTTGGAAGCTAGAGAAGGCTATCCACTGTTAAAGCTTCACTATTGATTTTGAGGGGATTATTGATCTTGATCTTGATGACTGACTTCGAGTATCTTGATGGATGAGAAGTGATTTTTCTTAGGACAGAGAAGGAAGGGATGAACTCGGGAGTGATAGTCTGATATTTCACAGTAGTGTCACAAAATTCCAACAATTCCCACATTCCTACTTCCCACACTACCACTAATTATTCCCACCACACAGCTACCAATATCAAAGAAGAAAGAAAGGAAAAAGAGAAAAAAAGAAAAAAATGGAAGATCTTGAAGTGTTAGATTGAAGATGTCAAAGATGTATCCGGCAGAACCTGGAGTGCAAGCCAAGCACTGTGACTCGAGGTGATCAATCCAAATGCAAAGGTTGTTGAATAACTAGGGCTCCTTGTGTTTTCCCACATGGCTTTCCCTTTGAATCACCGACTGCTTCATCCATCCCCCCTATAAGTACCAGTGGCATCCTGCTTCCCCTTGCCTACCAGCCCCAGAACAATCTTGCCCACCACCATTGCCATCACCATCCATTATTCACGTTCGACGCCGTCCTAGAAGGACCGCTTGACCTGTCAATTATTGGTTGCCGAGTTTGTTGGATACGCCAGATCCCAAGGATACGCCAGATTTGGGTGAGTTCAAAGAAGGATTGAATTTTAAGGGATGTTTTAACTAATACATATTTTTTTTTCCAGAAATAATAGGTCTGTATCAAAGATATACAACCATGACTCCACCGCCACCACCACCATACAATGAGCCCAATCCAATCGTCTTGCCCAAAGGTAACCCGGAGTTGTCGAGGGTCGAGGAAGGTGCCAAGGATGTGATAGGAGTCAAAGAAGAGAGAAAGGATTTTGAAGGAGAGAGAAGAGAAAGAGAAGAAGAAGAAAGAGTCAAAGGAAGGATTGAAGAAAGGGTTGAAGAAAGAGTTCCAAGTCAAGTACCACCTGCGACCACCGATGCTTGAAGATTGACTGAAAATTTCGAAGAAGGGGGTTCAAGGAAGAGGCGATATGAAGAGGAATTGGAGAGAGAAGAAGGATGGGGAAAGAAGAATTTGAGGAAAGATCATTTGAAAAAGCTTGGTTCGATCTTTGAAGAACATCAACTGAATCAGGTTCAAATTGCAAAGAGGGTGTCGAACTTGATTGATGAGGAAGATATGGAAGAGTTTTGAGAGTTGATAAAGGAATTAACAGAGAATTGGGAAGAAGCGGAGAAAAGATAAAGGATGAATAGTTTTATTATTTGTTATTAGATAAAATTTTTTATTATTTTATATATATATTTTTTATTTATTAGATACAAGAGAGAAAGAATGAGTTTTGGGTTAATTAAGTATTTTTGTATTTGAGAGAGTGTTTTTGAAGGAAGAGAGAGAAAAAAAAAAAAAAAAGAGAAAAGAAAAGAAAAGAAAAGAAAAGAAAAGAAAAGAAAAGAAAAGAAAAGAAAAGAGAAGAAAAGAAAAGAAAAGAAAGAAAAGAAAAGAAAAGAAAAGAAAAGAAAAGAAAAGAAAAGAAAAGAAAAGAAAACCGAAAAGAAAAGAAAAGAAAAGAAAAGAAAAGAAAAGAAAAGAAAAGAAAAGAACAAAAAAACAGAAAAGAAAAGAAAAGAAAAGAAAAGAAAAGAAAAAAAGAAAAAAAGAAAAGAAAAGCGAAAAGAAACCGCCAGAAAAGAAAAGAAAGCCAAGAAAAGAAAAGAAAAGAAAAGAAAAGAAAGAAAAGCCGAAAAGAAAAGAAACCCAAGAAACCCCGAAAAGAAAAGAAAAAGAAAAGAAAACCGACCCGCCCAGAAAAGCGAAAGAACCGAAAGCCAAGAGAAAGAAACGAAAGAAAAGAAAAGCAAAGAAACGAACAGAAAAGAGCAAGAAAAGCAAAGAAAAGAAACGCAGAACCTCCCCGCAAGCCAAAAAAAGAAACCCCACGAAAAGAAAAGCCAAGCCAAGCCCCGCCAAACGAAAGAAACCCCTCCAAAAGAAAAGAAAAGAAACCCTCCCCACCCAAAGCCCCGAAAAGAAAAGAAAAGAAGAACGCCCCTCCCAAAAGAAACCCCGCAAAAACCCTCCCAAAACTCCCCCCGAAAGAAAAGAAAAGAAAAGAAAAAAGAAAAAGAAAAGAAAGAAAAAAAAAAAAAGATCCCCTCCCCTGAAAAGAAAAGAAAGAAAGAAAAGAAAAAAAAGCCCCCTTCGAAAAGAAAAGCCTCCCCAAAGAAAAGAAAAGAAAAGAAAAGAAAAGAAAGATTGAGTTTTGAGTTGTTTTTCGAAGTTTTTTTAAGGTTTATGATTTTAAGAGTGTTTTAAAATAAGGAATTTTTAATGAGAGAATAACAACAAGAGAAAAAGAGATAAGGGACCAAAGAGAAAAGGAAGAAAAGTGTTAAGAGGATTGACGAGGTTTTCGAGGATAAGTCAAATGAAAATCTTGAACCAAGTCAGGAGAGTTTCGAAGGTGATGTGCTGGTTCCCAAGAGGTTCGATCTTCGTCAGACTGGTATCCAGTCCATTTGACAAGATATTGTAGTTAGCCTTTGTGTAGTCTTGAATCAAGAATACAACTTACTTCCCACTTGAGGTGATCTTGAACATTGACAGGTTCAGGAGGGGGATGAGCCTTGCCCGGGAAAAGATCCTTAGCCGGCTCAAGGAGTGATACATGAAACACTGGGTGAATAGCTTTCCACTTCGAAGGGAGAGAGAGTTTGTAAGCATTCTTTGAAACAATTGATTTGACAGAGAAGGGACCAAGTTTTCTTTCTGAAAGTTTCTTAGTGGGTCGAGTTGATCTAATGTTACGAGCGTTGAGCCAGACTTTGTTGCCAATGTTGTACTTCGGTGATTTGATTTGAAGTTTGTTAGCTTGAATTTTGTATTGTTGGCTGGCTGCTTTGAGGTTAGTTCAAAGGTGCTCTTGAAGAAGCTTGAGGTTGGAGAGGTAATCTGCGGCAGGAGTGGAGGGGGAAATGTGGATAGGATTGAAGATGGGATTTCTGCCGTAGATGGTTTGGAAAGGGGATTGTTGGGTCAAAGAATGAGTGGTGTTGTTGTAAGCGAATTCGGCTAATGAAAGCCATTGGCTCCAGTTGTCCTGTTGATAACTGACGAACATTCAAAGATATTGTTTGAGGATCTGATTGACTCTTTCAGTCTGACCATCCAATTCAGGGTGATAGGCTGTTGAGAGGTATCGAGTTATCTTCAGTTGTTGACAGAGTGAAGTCCAGAAACCTGAAACAAACAATGAGCCACGATCGCTGACTATGTTATCAGGAAGACCATGCTTTGAGAACACATGTTTGATAAAAAGGTTAGCAAGGTCTTGTGAGTTACAAGTAGTCTTGCTTTGAAGAAATAATGACATCTTCAAGAAGCAATCTACTATCACGAGGATAGCATCATGACCATCTGACAATGGAAGTTGAGAAATGAAGTCAATTGAAAGTGAATGCCAAGGAAAAGGCGGAATCAGAAGTGGTTGAAGCAACCCATACTTCCTATGCTTCGAGGATTTGTTCCTATTGCAAGTATGACAACGGTTAACATAATCTTTTACATCCTTGACCATACCAGGCCAATAGAAGTCTCGAGCTATTAATTGGTAAGTCTTGTCTTGACCAAAATGACCAGCTAATGGTGAATCATGTTGTGATTCGAAGATATCCAGTTTGATCTGAGGGTTGTCAGGTATAACCAGCCTGCCCTTATACAGAAGTGTATCACTATCTTCGACAGTGTAATCTTTTGGAGTATTCCTTTAAAGATCTTAACAAACAGGATCATCCTTTTGAGCTTTGACAATCTTGAGGAAGTTCTGTTGAAGCTGTTCAAAATGGACAGAATTAAGAGTTACTTGGGGATCAGAATGAAATAAAGTTTGAACATTGTCAGGGTTATTGTCAGCGAATTCTCCCCCCTCCAAGGGGTAAACGTCTTCTCGATGTGACAAAGCATCTGGGATTACTTCTAGTTTGCCGGGTCAATAGGTGATGGTAAAATGAAATTCAGAAAGAAATTCAGACCATCAAATTTGCCTGTGAGTAAGAACCTTAGTGCTTGTGAAATATTTAAGAGCATTATGATCAGTCAATATCTCAAATGGTTCGAGAAGACTGAGCAAATAAGAGCGCCATTTCTTCAAGCAATGGACAATTGCAAGAAGTTCCTTATCATGAATCTCATAATTGAGTTCAGCAGATTGTAGCTTCCTTGATTCAAAGGCTACAGGGTGAAAGTGCTTCGAAGAAGTGGAGAGTTGAGAAATAACACCTGCAACTGCGTAGTCACTAGCGTCTGTTTTGACGATAGTCTTACACTTCTCACTAAAGTGAGCCAGGATGGGTGCTGAAGTAAAAGCTTTCTTGAGAGTGTTAAACTCTTGTTCTGCTTCAACTGTAAAAACAAAAGGAATATCCTTTCGAAGAAGATTAGTAAGGTTCACAATAGTTTTGGAGTAATTCTTTATAAATTTGCAATAAAAATTAGCAAAACCAAGGAATCCTTGAAGTGTTTTAACACTGGAAGGTTTGGGCCAGTCTAAGACCTTTTGACATTTGTCAGGGTCCATAGCAATACCGTCTGTGGAGACGATAACCCTGAGGAAGTGAAGCAAAGAATTATGAAATTTGCCTTTTTATAATTTCGCGAACAAGTTGTTAGCTCGAAGCCGTCAAAGCACTTCCTTGATATGGGTAGTGTGATCTTCGAAGGTTTTTGAGTAAACAAGAATATCATTGAGGTATACTACTACATAGACTTCGACAATGTCAGCAAAGATATCGTTGACAAAATTTTGAAAAGTAGAGGGAGCATTGCAAAGCCCAAAAGGCATTACAGTACACTCAAAGCTACCAAAACAAGTTCTCATGGCAGTAAGCCATTCATGCCCTTCGGCAATCCAAATCAAATTGTATGCTCCTCAAAGATTGAACTTCGAGAAGTGAGTAGCTCCATGAAAAAGGGTCAAGAGATCGGCCATAGGAGGCACTGGATAAGCATTCTTACGAGTGACATTATTCAGTTTTCTATAATCAACACAAAGTCAAAGAGAACCATCTTTTTTAGGAACAAAGAGAACAGGCAAGCCTGTATTCAACTTGCTTGGCCGAAGGAAACCTTTTCCTAAATTTTCCGCAATGTAGTCTTGAAGCTCGGAAGATTCCTGCTTCGAAAGAGAATAGACTGGGCCAGGCGGAGGCGCCGGACCTGTAAGTTCAATCTGATGATCATAAGGCCTATGAGGAGGAAGTTCATCCGCTCGGATAGGAGAAAAAACATCAGCAAATTCATGGTAGATGCTTGGAAGTGTCTTTTGAATGGTTTCGAGGTCTTCAAAGTCATCATCATCTTTGAGGCTTGGTATAGCCGTCGAAGGAGGGTGAGACAGGATCAGGGAGTACAAAAAACCTTTTAATGAAGGTGAGTCCTTCTCTTTGAAGAAGGATGGAAGAGATAATTTAGAGCAATAAGCAATTACTCCGTGATCTTTTGAAGAAACGGAAGAGGGAAATTCAGGATATTTGAAGTCTCCTGGCGGAAAAGTTTCATCCAACTCAATGAAACGGTCAGGTAAGCTGTTTAAGTCTTGTTTGACGGAAGAAGAGAGGTTAGTTGATTTGGGTGCTATGGTTCAAAGGTTAATTACTCCTTCTCTCCAGTTAACATCTGGATTCCAATGAACCAGAAAGTCATGGCCAAGTATGGTGTCATCCATTCCTTGGGCATCCAGGACTATGAGATCCCATTCAAAGCTGGGGAAAGATTTGAATTGAAAAGTCCACCTTGCCTTCTTCAAGACCCAAAAGCTGGGGTCCTTTGAAGAACTTACCAAGAACACCGGGAATCTAGGTATCTCAGTGAGCGACAGGGACTGTGATCTAACAAAAGAGGAACTAATGAAAGAAACATTAGCTCCAGAATCCAGTAGGACTCTGTAAGGTTGATTCAAAGAATCAAAAAGGATAAATCTCGAACTTGGGATACTGTTAGTGGCCTCACAAGCTCAAAGGTTGACTTGCGGGAAATGAAGAAGTGAGTAGTTTTCTTTGCAAGTCTCAAGAGAACTACAATCTAATTTTTTGACAACTTAGCTGCTTCACGGGCAATTCTTTTTGAACAAGCATCTAACTTATGCTTTCCCCCACAATACATACATAACCCATCCTTCTCCCTCCTTGCCCGCTCCTCTGACTTGAGGTTTCCCTCGATGTTGAGGATCTTTGTGATCTCTTGAGGCATTTTGGTTTGAGCTTGAGGGTGTGTTGAGGTTGAGGGTTTAGGTTGGTGAGGTTTCTTTGAAGCTGGTTTGTTCAAAGATTGCTTCAAAGGTTTGTCCAATTTTGAATGAGTTGCTTTGGTCTTCTTGGATCGAGACTTGTCGTGATAGCAGTTGTCCAACTCGATTGTTCGATTGATTAACTGTTGGAGTGTCAAAAGTCAATGACCACTGACAGCGAGCTGATCAGTGATTCGGGCCGGTAGTCCTTTTTGAAAGTGAAATACCAGAGCCGCGTCGTTCCAGTCGATATGCGATTGGAAGACTCGAAACTGGGAGATGTAAGTCGAGGCCTTGCCGGTGTCCTTCATCAAAAGAGAGTTGAGTTCGAACTCCACATTGCGAACTTCATTTGGGTCCCCAAACAGGGTGAACAACTGTTGTTTGAATCTGTCCCAGTTGTTGAGGATACAGTCCGGATTCTTGCTGCCAAGGAGTTCAAGGTAAGGTTTGAACCATTGAGAGGCTCAACCTCCCAAATAGGATGAAGCATACAACACCTTCTGTCAATTGAGGGAGAAGGTGGCGGGGTTGTTAGAGAAAAGAATTTTGCAAGACTGTAAAAAGCCTTGCAACTTTGAAGAATTTTTGCCGTCGAACTTGTCCGGGGCCTTCATTCCAGGGGTTTGGAACTTCGGCGCCCCACTACTTCCTTCGGTCTTCTTCAAGGCCTGGATGAGGGCGACTAATATTGCCGAAGGTGATTCATTGGAGGCCTGGTTGTGATCTCTTGAGTCTGAAGGAGGCGGTGGTTGGCTAGGGGATTCCCGTCTTCAAGGGCGACCTCGATTGGTGGAAACCCCAGGGTGAGTTGAAGATCCATCCAAATCAGATGGGTTCAACAATGGATCAATGGGAGCATTCCGATTGCGAGTGGATGGAGGAACTTGTCCAATCAAGGGTTGACTGTTGGTAGGAGTTCTGTGAGCTCCTTGACAATCAATGTCTTGGTCGAGCTGATGTTCAGCGGGGCCAAGGGACCTAGTTCGAACAGGAGTATGTTGCATTACAGGAAGAAATTACAACAGTGAAGCTGTTGTAGCAACAAACACAGATGGAAAGGTCTGTAAGTTTGTTGGATTGAGTTAATTATAATACTGTCATGCGACCAACCCAACGTACTAAGGGGATTTAGCTGGTCAAAGCGCAAAGAAGAAATGAGGCTAGATTTGTCAAAGATAAGTTCAAAGATAAGTTCGAAGACAAACTTCGAAGATAAGATGCTCAAGGAAGTATATGAGCACAACTCAAGGTAATGGGTCAAGCTGGACTCAGAGGATTTGATGCGTAAATAACTTTTACTATAATTAACTGAGGAAAAGAATGAAGAGAAAAAGTACAACAGTATTTATATTCAAAAGGAAGCTACTGTTGAATCTGAGTGATGAGTGAGTGTCAAGGTAAGATACAAGTATGAAGTAAATACACGGATATGAAAGATGTACCAATGAGGTTGAAAAACAATGCTATGACTATAACTATGATTGATTCGAACATGTGATAGAAATGAACTTTGAACAGATGAGTGATGAGTAAATCCTAGGTGATAAGGTAAGGGTAAGTGTGAGGCTTGATGAAAGAGGGTAAGTGCCAGGCTGAGGGTTCAGATCTTGAGTGCTAATTGAAGAAGGGTTATTGATTAGTTTGAAGATACTGAGGATCACCAGATTAAGCAATTCCTAGCTTTAGAAATGCTGGTTTGAAGGAGGCTGACTAAATGGCAAAGATGTTTGTTGAGTTAAGTGTCACGCGATTGCATTTGAAATGAAATGAATGTCAAAGATGCATTTGTTGAAGCATTTCAAAACTGAATATGCATTCAAAACTGAGGATGCATTTCAAAGTTTGATGAGTAGTCAAAGCTGAGCTCATTGGTTGCAGCATGACAGATCCAATAGTACAGAGTCATTGTGCACATGGAAGTAAATCTTCCAAATTGGCTGCATGTGTAAACAGGTGGAGTTGGCTCAAGATCAACATTATCAAGATTTTTATGCCTCAAGATTTCACTTCAAGATTATTTGAGATCTCAATTGTTTCAAGATCAATTACTCTCACTGTAAGACCAATGACTTTTCAGCCTATGCTTTAGTTTCATTATATATAAATTATTCAATTGTTGATTATGAGTGATTTTTTTCTCTTCTTTCATTCCACTTATTGTTGTGATGCTTTTGTTTTTTCATTTTCATTTCTTTATTTCTAGCTTCATGGTATTTAGAAAATAGTTCCTATTATGTACAGTTTATTTAATTACTTAATTATTATTCTCTTTCTTCTCTTTATTGTATTCCGCTCATTGCACAACAGATGAGCAGGCCTTTCAGCAAACCTCAATTTGAGAACATTTTCAGGATTAACCAGGTGAAAGTATGTCTACTGTGTGCTTTTTTTGTGCTCAAGGAGGATCCAAGTATGGTTTTTTTAAATCAATATCTCACATTCTTCAAGGTGTTGCTCCATGGTGCCCAATTTCTCAATTCCTAGAATTGGGAT
This sequence comes from Puccinia hordei, assembly GCA_007896445.1. Classification (NCBI taxonomy): domain Eukaryota; kingdom Fungi; phylum Basidiomycota; class Pucciniomycetes; order Pucciniales; family Pucciniaceae; genus Puccinia; species Puccinia hordei. Next base: position 406,876 of record RDRW01000273.1, read on the forward strand.
TGATGCAATCAAGTCACAACATCAGAGGCATACAGAGTGGCTTTGTGGGGGTGAAACTTCTAGTCAAGGGGCTTTGTGGGATGTCATTGGGGGTTTGGTGGTTATGGCCTTTCAAAATAGTTTGATTTTGCCAAGAGCATATCGAGGGTAAAAATGTAATGGATGAAAAGGGGCCTGAGGTTTCCCCATTGCACTAAAGGGGTCATTCTGTTGGGTTTCTTATTTGATTTCTTGCTGTCCCCTTCTCACCCATTGATTCCCAGATGAAAAGAGGTTTGAATATTGGATGATTTAGGTACACACCTGAGTTTCCAGCTTCAAACTCCTTGGCGCAGGCCCAGAGTTAATTATAACCAATCCACATATATAGATGTGTATCATCTTGGTTGACCAATGTGAGACTCTCCAAGGAAGCATGAGGATTCTTCAGGCATGAATCTTGGATGAGTGTGAAAATCATCTGAAGTGGAGATTAAATTACCGCCTTTGGCTGTTAAAAAACAAAAACCTTAATCATATCCACCAGTGGTGTTCCAAACCAGATGAAGGAATTGTTACACTTCCATAATAATTGCCTAGGCTGAATTCATCCCAGTCAAACTATGATGGACCCAAAACATTTAAAATAAGTTTCTTTCAACTGATTTAATATAAAACCAAGGGGTCCCTTGGTTTTATATTTTATCAGGTGAGATCAACCAAGTTTAAATTGGTTGAGTGCATCCTAGTTTATCTTGGATGATTTCAACCTAGTAAATGATGTAAGAATTTGTGATATGTGTATAGGAGCAACACTGGGTTGCTACACTACACTACACTACTTGACCAGTAAGTGTAGTGGAAAATTTTCCTCCTCAGATAATTTCTGGTGTTAGCTTTTAAAAGTCATTTGTATTTTAACAAGTAGCATAATTTCTTGACACTATAAATATCTGGCCTGATCAAGTGGTGTCTTGCCTCCAAAGCCAAGGTAAACTACTCTAGAAGCTAACTGTTAATCAATTTCCCACATCTGTTCTATGTGCCTGATCCCTGAGACCATATTCCAGTCTCTTGTAGTGAGTAGCTTTTTTCCTATCACAAAGCTAGCAGCCTTAGCCCCATAGAGGGCTTCTTTGTCTTGTTCTCAGCCTCTGAGCCTTCTTGCTTGAGGTCCTGCTGTTTCCCAAACCTTTCTTCCTCAGCTTCACACCTTCACCACAGAGAATTCATATTTCCACACCACTCAAAAGCTATCAATCAAGGAGACAAAATTACTTCAAATACACTTGAAGAAACAAAATCCAATAAGCAAGGTTCAAAGAACAATAAGGTCACCACCCATTTTTCTCCAGTTGAAAAATTTGATAACCATGTTCTCAATCAGATGATCACCCTTTGGTTGTTATAACAAGCATTACATTGGAGTTGGGTTGAAGATGATGCCCTAGGAGCTTGTTTCTTTCACTGAGGTTTGGCTGTGCTGGTTGCTGTTGAGCTCGGCAAATGTTTACCCTGCCGAGCTTGGCAGGGGTCCCTAACTTTACAGACTCGGACACAGATTTTGGCCGAGTCGCTAAGTTAGCTTACCAATCCACTTTACAGAGACAATGGTGGATGCTCTTATATCCTCATTCTCCACTTGGCCAGAATCTCCCAAACTAGCCAGGAAGTTTTGACCATATTTAGAGTGCGCACCGCATCTGGTGTTTATAAATGCACTTTCAATAGGTGTGTTCAATCATTCATAAATAAACATGTTGGCCGATTGTTGCTCGGTCTATGAGATTCTGAAAAGTAATAACCATGTCCATTTTGTTGTCGCATTGGCTAAAACAAACAGGGGCGTCATACCCCATCTGCATTGAATTGTTCTATACTGCGCTTTATTCCACATATACTTCATGCTGATTTTATAAAAGGAAAACTACTATGGAAACCAGAATCAAACTGTGTTTAAAAGACGAGAAGGAAATAAACGTTAAAACATGCAGGTATGGTACATGAATGAGTACAACGATAGTAAATAAAAGCTATGATGTGAAAGTGGCTCAACATAGTCGACTGAACAAAGGACCCCAACGGCCTCCCCTGGTTTTAGGTTCAGGTTTTGGAACACGAGGAGCATTATTGTGATCATCGACGAGTGGGAATGTGTCTTCGGCGCCAATCATGTTTTGGACATGATCCCCATCTTCTTCTCGCAATGGGTGAGCGAACGACGTCTGCATCAATACCTGGTCGTCCGCTGACGATAGCGCTTGAGGTTGTGTCGGCTGAGCTGGATCATTGGCTTTCAAGCCTGCTTCGTTCATCGCTTCCGGTTTGGGATTGTCATCCTGGAATTCAGTGATCAGTTTCTCGCCTTCAAAGATTTCATCGCGTAAGTTTCCTCCGCGTGTTCCTGGTCGATCTGGAAGGAGTTCAACGGATGGCTTGATCACCGAAGGAGAAAGCATTCTACGTTTCGGACTTGGGTCTGGCTTCACGTCTGCTTCTACGCCGGCTTCAGTTGCCTGATGTTCGTCTTCCTCGGCTACCTCTTCTTCTCTTTCTCGTTTGCGATTCATCCGATCAGTGGAGGGCTTCACCTCGACCGTTTTGGACATGAATCGTGCAAGTTCGTCGTCCAGTACACCCAACTTGGTGGGTCTAGCTTTTTTGACATTGGGCTTAGGGGCACGTTTTGGCAAGGTTTTCTTGGGGACTTGGTGGTTTACTGAAGTGGGCATGGAATCGAATGTATCAGGCAGGTCGAGAGATACCCGTCGACTAAGTGAAGAGTTTTGTGATTTTTTGTTCACCGAGATGATCGGGTCCGCTGACTCAGATAAGACCCCCTCCTGACCCGCGCCAGCGCCGTTGATAGCATAGAACATACTTTGTTTTCGAGCACGCGAATCCTTGACATCAGCATTGGTTGCGAACCGGACAAAAGGGATCAACTGCGCAGGCTGGGTGGGATGGTGGAATTTGTTCTTGGGATTGGCTTCAAATAAGCGCTCCGAGAACGGTTTTGCAGGACGATGAGCGCAGACGAATTCGTAAGCGGCGGCATAAATCTCGGCGGTCGAATCCTCCGACGAGAGATAAGAAAAGGCTTCTGGGAGTCCGTTTTCACCTTCTACCTCATCCGGCCTGACCAGAATACCGGCGAAAGCTTCGATAGCATCCGCCTCTGAAGCAAAGGCCAGCACGCAAGAGAAATCATCAACCCACTCGAGGTGCTTGAATGTAGTCTTCCGGGTGGTGAGAAGTTGGAGGATATGCGAGATGATCTGGTCGGTCTTCAGCAGTGCGATCGATCTGTTGTAAATTAATATTGCATCTGACCTTAATTCACGTTCTAAGCCTGGTTGGTATTTGAGAGGCGGGGGGATCGCTGTTCGCAATTGAATTCGGAAGTGGTAGTGTGAGCTATCTGCATCAATCATACTCCAGACCAGGTTGCTGATGCATGGTTGAGCTCACATAATTGCGCTAAAGTTTCCTCATCGATTCCAGGATGTTGGCTACTAAGACCAAATTCGATCTCGTCACTTTTGGCAGCTTCAATCGGACGGAGTTGGTTTGAAGTCTCATCGACTGAGTTATCGCTGGTAATTCTTGACGCGCGTCTTGCCATCTTGGATCAGATCACCGCGATGGCGAATGAGTTCGTTCATTAGGTTTTGCAATGGGGGCGTTTGAATATGAATGGGAAAGGTGGGAGTATGAATTTTTAAATGATTTGATCAGATTAAAGGTTGTAGGAAGGAGGCCAATGACACATCGCACGGCGGTTTGAAGTAGATAGGGGAGGAGGGGGAAGAGAAACCGATTGGCGACTTGAAGGGACAAATATATGATGAAGACCGACCTCGAGATCGAATTGTAAATCGGAAGCCGGCTTGTAAAGCTTCCTACGGGTGCGTCCATTTGGATTGGCTGGGAAGTCGCGGAAGGATAGACTGGTCTTGCTGGCTTGATTGTCCATCGTCGCGAGAAAAAGCCGCCTGAGGTGTTGGTGATCAGATTTAGACTGCGTGTCCAAAGACGGGATGACCAGGTGGCACGGGTGGAAGCTCGGGGGGCCACGGGTCTCACGAAACGGCTTAATATGCCTTTTGTCTAGGGTTTTGGACATGGTAAATCCTTTGTCATATTGGGTATTCATAATATTAGCTTATCTTAAATAATTTGACCACCTTCAAATTTTGACCAGCACAAACCATACAGCAACCTACTCCCCCTGGATTTGCCTTACTTCACCCCTCTCCGCAAGTGATCCACTGCCACCGTACAACATCAATAAGCTATCTATTCCAAGCTTACACCGACTATCTCATCTTAAGGACTACTCCCCCGAGCAAACTCCTACTATCGAATCGACTTCATCATGTCCTACGGTGGTCATTACGGCGGAGGCGGTAACTCAAGCGGCTATGGTATGTACAGACTCAACGTGGTCTTCATCCTGGGAGGTTGCTTAATTTCGCATTCCCACTCTTCACAGGCGGGCACAGTTCTGGGGGCTACGGTGGCGGCGGTGGAGGCTATGGTGGCGGCGGCGGCGGCGGAGGCTACGGCGGCGGTGTATGTTCAACCGTTTCTGTTGCATCTTTTCTCAGAGCAGCTGATTCTCTGATCATTTTGATCGTTCAGGGTGGAGGCGACCGAATGTCAGGCCTTGGCAGCGGCTTAGGACGTCCTAAATGGGACAACTCAACCCTGAGCAAATTCGAGAAAAACTTCTACGTTGAAGACCCTCGAATCACTGCTCGTTCGGAACGTGAAATAGACCAGTTTCGTGGCGAGAAAGAGATTCAGGTGTTCGGCAAAAACATCCCTAAACCTATCTTTAATTTCGGCGAGGCTGGTTTCCCAGACTACATCATGAGTGAGATTCGGAATGCCGGATTCAGTGCTCCAAGTCCCATTCAATGCCAAGCTTGGCCCATGGCCCTCAGTGGTCGTGATGTGGTGGCAGTTAGTGCCACCGGATCAGGGAAAACTATCGCGTTCTCTATTCCAGCCATGATTCACATCAATGCGTAAGCTCAAGCTTTAACTTGTTTGCCCGCTACCTTGCACTGATCTTGCTTCGAACCCTAGCCAACCCCTCTTGGCTCCGGGCGATGGGCCGATCGTCTTGATCCTTGCTCCGACTCGTGAGCTGGCCGTGCAAATCCAAGGTGAATGCACCAAATTCGGCGCCTCGTCCCGCATCCGGAACACGTGCGTTTACGGAGGCGTTCCCAAGGGCCAACAAATTCGTGACCTGACTCGCGGCGCAGAGATTGTCATCGCCACTCCTGGTCGTCTGATCGACATGCTCGAAAGTCGCAAAACAAATCTGCATCGAGTCACTTATCTTGTGATGGACGAGGCAGACCGAATGCTCGACATGGGATTTGAGCCTCAGATCAAAAAGATTGTCGAACAGATTCGACCCGATCGACAGACGCTGATGTTTTCGGCTACTTGGCCTAAGGAGGTCCAGCGATTGGCCAGTGAATATCTGAAGGATTTTATCCAAGTCAACGTTGGAAGTCTAGAGCTTACTGCCAACGTCAACATCACTCAAATCGTCGAGGTGTGCAGTGATTTCGAGAAGAGAGGCAAGCTGATCAAACATCTCGACAAAATCTCCTCTGAATCCGCCAAAGTCCTCATCTTTGTTGGAACAAAGCGAGTTGCCGACGACCTGACCAAGTATCTGCGTCAAGATGGATGGCCGTCCCTTGCAATCCATGGTGACAAGCAGCAGCAAGAACGTGATTGGGTACTCGAGGAGTTCAAGAGTGGCCGCAGTCCTATCATGATCGCCACCGATGTCGCTTCGCGTGGTCTAGGTATGTATGCTTATTTTTCCCTCCCCGCCGCGGAATATCCATGGGGCTGTGGAATGTGCATCACTGCATCTTCCCGGGGTGTCGTGCTTGCGCAAGCTCGCATGAGTTGGGCTGGACCATCGCTTTCACAAGTTTGGTCCACGCTCCTGCCTGATAGTACCTATGCCAGTTCCGTTGCATCTGCAAGTGCAAGGGCGGCAGTACAGGTCGTATGTTGTGCCTGGCAAGAAACGATATATCATGTTTCTCAAGATGCCTTGATGCATGCAGGTAGCGTTCTATCAGTCTAGTGTCGCAGTTTGTCTCGTGGTAGCTTTCTCCGGGTTCATTTGCGCTATCATCACCAGGATCTTTCTCTGGCTGTTAGGGGTCGTCGCTATATTTGTTCTTTGGTCCACTGGGTGGTAAGACATTTACTGTGCGACTAACCAAGCCTCAATGTGGTCATGAAAGATGGCGTAAGGAATTCGAGGAGCTGGCAAGGGGGACATTCCAACGCACGCAGATAGAACCGACTCGCACCCGAAGGCATAGAAGATTGAGTGCTCAATCAAGAATCTATGGGTAGCAGCCGAGCTCTTCCTTCATTCCAATCCCACACTTCCCCCAAGTCTACCGCTTTTGGCGGCGCCTCTGTGTTTTACTCACGTTCTTTTTGCCTCCAAAACGCCCTGATACTTGGATTAACCAATCCCAGACGTCAAAGACATAGCCTATGTCATCAATTATGACATGCCCAACGGGATCGAAGATTATATTCATCGGTAAGCTTTGCTTTCTCCTCTTGAAAGTTTGGACTTGCTTTGCAATACCTCTAACCCTGGTGTTTTCAACGTCCAGTATCGGTCGAACCGGGCGTGCTGGCCGAACTGGTACAGCCTACAGTTACGTCAGTGCTGATCAGAGCAGTGAGCCACACGATTGTTCCCTCTTGCTATTTTGTCAAGTCGTTCCTGAGCCAATCTTTCTTTCTTCTTCCCAGAGCTGGCTAGAGAATTGGTCAAGATTCTCAAGGATGCCCACCAGGTCATTCCGTCAGCATTGGTAGAGATGGCATCAATTGGAGGTGGTGGCGGTGGTGGCCGCCGAGGTGGTGGTGGGGGATATGGCGGTGGACGTGGTGTAAGTTTTGACGGGTTCCCGTTTTATGCAAGAGACCCGTTTGCTGACCCGCAACTTGTTCGATCCCAGGGAGGAGGTGGTGGTAGATATGGCGGAGGAGGCTCCGGTGCTAACTCTTATGGCATGGGGCGCGGAGGCGGGGGAGGAGGTGGTGGTTCACGGTGGTAAGATGCTTTGGCGGAAACTCCCCAGTTTCTCTTCCAAACCGTCTTGCGAACCATCAGCTTTTCCCGCCCATCGCTTCTTTTTATCTTTCCCCGTGAGATCAAGGATCCCGCAGACAATTCGGAACTTTGATCGCTGCCCGAATTTGATCATGATTTACAAATCTAAACATTCCTCCGGGATTCGGTCGCTCCATCACCCTTCTTGCTTTCTTTCCTTCCTTCCTGACTAATCTTTGATGAAACGCCCTCCCACGATAGAAAACTGGTCATTCAAAGAAACTACTTTCCAAGTGTGATGTTTGACAGCGAGATGAACCAATGCAAATGTAACTACCATTCCTCCTCTGCTGCCTCTGGGTCACCCTCATCGCCTTTATCTTTTATCTGAGGGACTGTCCAACAACATGCCTAGACTCCTTTCCAACAAGTCAGTAATTCACTCTGTTCTTCAGAAGACACCCCGGTCCAGCGCGAGCGGCCCTGTCACATGGCTACCTCACGCAAGTTCGTGCGAGCAGTCAGGGGAGTTGCCAGTCACTCAGTGATCTCAGTAATGCCTACTGCATGCTACAACACCTTTCCCACTCTCCTCCCTGGACCCTTTCAAGTTTGCCATTTTTGTGTGTTTGGACCCAAGTGCATATCCCCAAAATTTCACGTCAGCTGAATTGGCATACAGAATTATCAACTTCATCCACCCCAACCGTCTGGCAAGAACAGCACTCCTCAACAAGTGTAGGTGTTCCAAAAGGGGTGCTACATTCAAGCTGAGATGATCACCTATCCGCTCCTTTTTAGCTCATCCTCTCACAATGATTAAATGCTTGGCAATCTGATTTTCTTTCAAGAAACTAGCCACAAGCCACAAATTCCATGAGGCTCTCATGCAGAAAACACCAATAACACACAAGCCTCCCATTGGGAATGGGAGATGCTCTGAACCCCTAATCCCGGGAGGCTTAGTTAATTCAGGACTTTTAGGGATGGGATGAAGGTTTCACCACAAGTATTTGTGTGATACTTGCTACTTTGGACCACAATAGAGTTCTGGGAATAGTACCGCTTCACCCAGGGAGTACCTCAACTGTTCAGGTGAAGAAGACTTGAACAGACAGAAATGTTGATGTTTGGAAGGATGATTAATTTCATTTATGAGAAGGAGAATGAGAATGAGAAAAGAGAGAGAGAGAAATAAATAAATATACTAAATAGAATAAAAATAAACATACCTGGAACAGACAGCAATGTTGATGTTTGGAGGGATGAGGAAAAAGGGAATCCTTCCAATGCTGTTTGTCCCAGGGTATGTAGTGAAATGAAAATAAATGACATGTCACAGATTGTGACATGGAGGGAAGTACAAACAGTAAAAGGAAAATGAAGCAGAAAGAAAGAGATACGTCTCAACACCTTGCTGGAGATGACAAAACAAAGAGAATTAGACCATGCCAAACATTTCATAATGAATTTGAAGGAAAAATACTGGAAGCGGCTTGGTGAGCATATTGTTCAGCATATCACTTCTTGACACATTGAGAATGGTTAGCTTCTTGTCTTGAACACATTCTTGTACAAAGTGATATCTTGCATGGATGTGTTTCATCCAGGAATGATGTTCTGGATTATTCACCAAAGCTCCTGCTCCTTCATTATTGACATGCATTGGAAGGGCATCTCTAGGTCAAAGGTGGAGTTCTGTCAGAAAATTGCACAGCCATAAACCTTCTTTGCAAGAGCCTGATAAGGCCTTATATTCATCTTCTGTACTAGATAGAGGTACAGTGGCTTACGTCTGAGACTTCCAAGAGAATTCTACATCTCCAATGCAATAGGAATATGCTGAGGTTTATATTCTGTCTTCACAGTCCTCAGCCCAATCCAAGTCAGAATAACCGTAACAAGAGAGTGAGCCAAACAGATGCAGAAAAAGATGCTTGGTGGTAACAAGACAGTTCAAGACTTTTATGTCAGCAGACCAGTGAGCTTCAGACAGGTCTTTTAAGAATTTCAATAATTTCTTTACCCAGAAATCTATGTCCTGTCTTGTACAATGTGACTGCCATAGAAAAGAAACAATCAACTTGGAATGAGGGCCTGGGGATTTTTGGTCACAAGGGGTCTTCCAGATAGTATCTGTGAAGTGGCAATCTGTTGGAGTTTGAAAATTGGTGTGTGATATTTTTGCAAAGCAAAGAACATCATCCACATGATTAGACTGAGACAGGAATATTTGACAATTTTTGATGTTGCAAGTAAACCTCATCCAGAGAAAATGATGTAAGCATTCATCTGCGCCAATTTTCAATTCTTTTCCCAAATCACAGATGATGGCATCAAAAAAACCAGGTTCTCTAACTATTTCCAAATAATTCATGTGAACCATGAGAGCACCTACTAGTTTTTGGTATTGAATTTTGAAATACAAGTGGATTGTATCTTGAATTTTTTAACCATAGTTTCAACAGAGCCACATGAAGATCCTGGTTCCATTGCCTTAGAATTTCTTCAGTCCATACAGAGATTTTTTTCATGTCACATACATAGTTGGCATGTGTAGAATACTCAAAACCAGGAGGCTTCTCCATGTAAACCAGCTTGTCAATATGTCTGTTACAATAGCAATCTTGAAATCTACCTGGTGCCCTTTCCATTTGCAGATTTCTATGAGACTGCAGATGAGAAACAGAGTTCGCAGTCTTAGGTGAAAGAAAAACTCCTGGTAGTTTACTCCTTGAACTTGAGCAAATCCCATTGCAACCAAACAAGCTTTCAGTTTTTGGATGGTTTTATTGGGAAAGTGTTTGACCTTAAACACCCACTTGGATTTGATTAATTTTATTTCTTTAGGTCAACTCAAAAGGCTACATGTATCCATGCCAACAAGGGACAAGAAACCTTAATCCACTGCTTTCAGTCACATTTATTTTTTTGGAAACCATTGGAGTTGTTTCCAGGCTTTTGTGTATCAAAATTAAGATGAATGCCGGTAGAATTGGCCCAATCTCTGAGTCAATCAGGTGCTTTTCATTTGTGCATTGATTTAAAAGGTGGATTTGAAGTGGTGGCTTTGGGCTTGGGCTTCTGTGATTTTGAGGGAGTGATGTGGTGGACTATCTGGTACAGGCCTCCCCAAACTCAAAAATATCAAGCTTTCAGTCATCAGTGAGAAGACTCTCAAGACCAAGATTTCAAAGTCTCAAATCCTCAGGTTTATTGAGTCAAGTTTTCTCTCATCCTCTGGTTCTATAATGATATGATTTTATTATGTCCTTCTCTTTCCAGCTCTTGGTGTCATGAGCCGTATTGCGGGCCTGCCCGCACCAAAGCCCGCACCACATGTAGATAGTCTATCACGTACATGTCACAGACAGACCACTATATAGTCTGTCAGGACAAGGATCCACATCTCTTCCTCATCCTGCAATCTACATTATAGGATCCCGAAACCCCCAGAAACCCCAGAACCCCAGAGCCTTCCTCTCCACAGATCAGACCATAACATATTGCAGGATCTAACACTACGGAGACAAAGGCAAGAAACCAACACCCAGACACCTGAACAAAACCAGAAAGACAACCCAAACAATCCCAACTCCACCCGCACCCAAAAGATGGACGAAGTAGAGCAAACAATTGGCGTGTGGGAGCGCACGCCAAACAATTGGCGTGCGGGGCCCACACGCCAACGACGACAGCTTGAGGAGATGACCCAAGCAAGGGAGAACGAACGATCCCGCCGGAGAGCGGCCGAAGCACAGCGGGACCAACCACCCCGACCAACCGGTTCCACCCCAACCCGTGGACCAAAGATCGCATGTCCCGACAAGTTCAATGGTGAACGCGGGACGAAGGCAGAAACGTTTGCCCACCAAGTGGCGATTTATACATCGGTCAACAGCGCCATGTTCCCTGACGACAGGACAAAGCTGTTATTTGCCGCATCCTACCTTACCGGACCCGCCGCCGTGTGGTCCGCCCCGTACATCGACCTAGTCACGGAAGGGGCGGACTTCTCGTACGACGGGTGGACGAAGGATTTTGGAACGATGTATTTCGACTCCAAGAAGAAAGGAAAGGCGGAACGGGCGTTACGAGCGCTACGACAGACGAGGACAGTGGCCGACTACACCCACACATTCCTCACCCACGCTACTGCCACCGGATGGGAAGTCCCGACCCTCATCAGCCAATACCGGCAGGGCTTAAAACGGGACATTCGGACGGCACTAGTACTGGCCCGCACCACTTTCACCACTGTCAATGAGGCAGCGGGTCTAGCCATGGAGCTTGATTCGGAGATGCACGGGGCGGAAACGACCACTGGATTTGCGAAGACTCAGCCAGATCCCGACGCCATGGACACATCTGCGATCAGCGGCCGACTGTCCGAGGACGAGAAGGCCCGCATGATGCGGGAAGGACTTTGCTTCCGCTGCGGGACGCGAGGACATATCTCTCGGGAGTGTCCAAACAAGAAAGGGAAAGGACGGACACCTGCCTCAGTCTCTGCACTCAAGGACCAGATCCGACAGCTAGCCAATGGATTGGCGGCACTTAAAACGGAGGGACAGGCGGACAAGGCGAACAAGGGACGGGCCAATAAGTCAAAAAATGGAGACGCTCGGGAATGAAGGTTGTGCCCTTCCCAAGTGTAGCGGAGTTGTCATGCAGTATTGGTGCTAGTCAGACATTACATGCAAATGAAATTGGTCCCCGATGTTTCCTTTCATGCACCATCACAACTCCCAGAGCCACACCCCAAAGCCCCTATCCCCCCCTATCCTTCCTCATAGACTCCGGAGCAACCCATGACGCTCTGAGTGAGTTGTACGCATCCCAATGGGGACTCCTCAAGGCCGCTTCGGCCTCGGGGCAAACCGTCTTTGGATTTGACGGGTCCGCAAGCAGAGCAACCCATGAGATAGACCTAAGGTTGAACGACGAACTCCGCCCGTCCCAATTCATCATTACACGACTGAAAGACTTGTATGATGGGATCCTAGGGATGCCCTGGATCCGCCGATATGGACACCGAATCAATTGGACAAACCGTACCCTATGGACCCCGGACATTGCGGCCGCTTCGGCGGTTTTGTCTATTCCGAAAAACACCCCAACCGGCGAGTCGGGGAAAGCTAGGAAGATTGACGAGGGGGTGTGTGTTTTTGAACGCAATAACGCCCCCGCAATGTGAGTTTGATATCCCTATCCCCCACATCATTCCCAAAACGGCTGGCAAGCTTGTACACCCTGTAGATAGACCCCAGAACCCCACATGGAATCCCGAAACCCGACACCCCAACCACGTACCCGATGAAACCGTATCCAATCAAACTTGTGCTACTGCGGCAGCAGTATCGTCCTACTCGCCAAAATCCCCGCAGAAGGTCAAAAGGCCCATGGGGAAAGCTAGGATTAGTGACGAGGGGGTGTGTGCTTGCAGCACAATAACGCCCCCGCAATGTGAGTTTGACAATCCCCCACCCCATACTTTACCGCCCGAGACAGCTGGAAAGCTTGTACGCCTTGTAGATAGATTCGCAAGCCCCGCCAAGAACCCCAAGACTCGACACTCTGACCAGGTACCCGATGAAATCGTTGCTACTGCCAAGGCAGTATTGTCCTCTCCGCCAACATCCCCGCATACGGTCTACAGGCCCATTGGGAAAGCTAGGATTAGTGACAAGGGGGTGTGTGCTTTTAGCACAATAACACCCCCGCAATGTGAGTCTGATAGATCTCCCCCGCATTTGAATCCCGAAACAGCTGGCAAGCCTCTTTCCCCCCTAGGACATACCCCTGTAGTGATCAGCACGGCCAAAACATCGTGGTCAACATCGGCCCGATTGGCAGCAAAAGGGAAATCCACGACCGCGGAGCGGACTACGGAAGAATTAGTACCGCGGTGCTACCACCGACACCTTGACATGTTCCGGAAATCAAGCGCCATGAGACTTCCCCCGCGAAGAAAGTATGACTTCCGCGTAGATCTGATCCCAGGAGCCACCCCACAGGCCGGAAGAATCATCCCGCTATCCCCAGCAGAGAACCAGGCACTTGATATTATGATTGCCAAAGGACTGACGAGCGGGACCATTCGACGGACCACATCCCCGTGGGCGGCACCAGTACTATTCACTGGAAAGAAGGACAGAAACCTGCGACCCTGTTTTGACTACAGGAGACTCAACGCGGTAACGGTGAAGAACAAGTACCCGCTCCCACTGACAATGGACCTAGTTGACAGCCTTTTGGATGCGGACACATTCACAAAGCTCGACCTCCGCAACGCATATGGAAACCTCAGAGTTGCGGAAGGCGACAAAGATAAGCTGGCTTTCATCGACAGGGCAGGACAATTTGCCCCGCTTACCATGCCCTTCGGTCCCACGGGAGCGCCAGGATACTTCCAATACTTCATGCAGGACATCCTCCTCGGACGGATTGGGAAAGACACCGCTGCATACCTAGATGACATCATGATCTACACGCGGAAAGGGTCGGACCATGCGGAAGCGGTGGGCAGTATACTGGACACATTGAGCAAGCACCAATTGTGGCTGAAACCCGAAAAGTGTGAATTTTCAAGGCCGGAGGTAGAATACCTAGGATTATTGATATCATGCAACTGAATCAGAATGGACCCCGCAAAGGTGCAAGCAGTAACCGACTGGCCAGCACCAAAGAATGTCACCGAACTTCAACGATTCATTGGATTTGCTAATTTTTACCGCCGGTTCATCGACCATTTCTCCGGAAAGACCAGACCGCTCCACAACCTGACAAGAGTAGAAACCCCCTTCGTGTGGGACGCCAAGTGCAACTCCGTGTTTGAATCCCTCAAAACCGCCTTCACATCCGCTCCAATCCTGAAAATTGCGGACCCGTACAAACCGTTTGTCCTCGAATGTGATTGCTCCGATTTCGCGCTTGGCGCAGTACTGTCCCAGGTTTGCACCAAGGACCAGGAACTTCACCCAGTAGCTTACCTGTCCCGATCCCTTGTACAGGCGGAACACAACTATGAGATCTTTGACAAAGAGTTACTGGCTATTGTGGCTGCCTTCAAAGAGTGGCGGCAATACCTGGAGGGGAACCCACACCGCTTGACGGCAATTGTATACACCAATCACCACAATTTGGAAACCTTCATGACGACCAAGCAACTCACGAGAAGACAGGCAAGATGGGTGGAGACCATGGGATGTTTTGACTTTGAGATCATATTCCGACCAGGACGTCAATCAACAAAACCCGACGCCCTATCCCGCAGACCGGACCTCGCCCCAGCACCGGGAGAAAAGCTGACCTTTGGTCAGCTTTTGAAGCCAGGTAACATCACAGAGAGGACGTTTGAGGAGCTTGCGGAATGTGCAGAATTGGGCAGCTGGTTTCTGGACGAATCGATTCAAATGGATGACGGGGAACATTGGTTTGAGGTGGACGTGATGGGGACTGACTTGGAAGATGCGGGACCGGACGACCTAGCGTTGTCTGACGCCGAAATCATTGCCAGGATTAGAGAACTGACCCCACATGACCCAAAATTGGCTGACTGGATTAAGCTGTTACAGAAACCGACAGGGGACCACAACAGGTATGCGGAAGCCGATGGGGTACTCTATGACAAGGGACGGATAGTGGTACCAGCGGACTTGGCATTGCGGACAATGATCCTCAAAAGTCGACACGACACAAAGTCCGCAGGCCACCCAGGCAGATCCTGCACGTTGGCATTAGTACGGAGAAGTTTTGTGTGGAATGGAATGAAGAGATTTGTCAACCAGTACGTCGACGGCTGTGATTCATGCCAAAGAGTCAAATCTAGCACTCAACGGCCATTCGGAACGTTAGAACCCCTCCCGATTCCCGCAGGCCCATGGACAGACATTAGCTATGATTTGATCACTGACCTCCCTGAATCCCGCTTGAGTGACAGCATACTAACAGTAGTAGACCGACTGACCAAGATGGCCCACTTCATCCCATGCAAGAAAACCATGAACGCGGAGCAACTAGCGGAACTGATGGCGGAACATGTATGGAAACTCCATGGAACCCCCAAGACAATTGTCTCAGACCGGGGAAGTATTTTTGTCTCCCAAATCACACGTGAGTTGAGCTCCCGCATGGGGATTAGACTACAGCCATCCACAGCGTACCACCCAAGGACAGATGGACAATCCGAAATCGCCAACAAAGCAGTCGAGCAATACCTGCGGCACTTCGTTTGCTACCAACAGAACGATTGGGCCCCACTCCTCCCAATGGCAGAATTTGCTTACAACAACAACGACCACACATTGACAGGAGTTTCCCCGTTCAAAGCCAACTACGGATTCAACCCGGCATATAGCGGAACCCCCTCAACAGCACAATGCATCCCCGCAGTAGAAGAACGACTCCGCAAACTTGCGGAGGTCCAAGAAGAACTCAAGCATTGCTTAGAAGAGGCGCAAGAAACAATGAAAGGCCAATTTGACAAGAACACAAGGGAAACACCGGAATGGGACGTAGGGGACG
>RDRW01000273.1:427500-465465 GCA_007896445.1 Puccinia hordei
GGGTCATTGAGACCAAGCCACCTGAGTCCAAGTTGGTTTTGGAGCAGATATAGACCTTACCACAGGTATGTGGGTACAAGACAGTAACTGTGTTCCTTGAGTCCTTGGTGTCAGAGTATTCAGACTTGTAGTCTGAAGAGTCATCAAGATCAACTATGGTGTCATACCAGCATGAGCCAAATTATTTGAGGGAGGACCTTGTTTGGGGTAACACTCACTATTACAAGTGTCTTCTTTTCAATCAGAGTGATTGTTTTGAGAAGGACTGAAAGTTCTTGAAAAACAAAGCCTTCTTGTGATCATCAATGATTTTTCCTGCGTTTTGGCAGCCATTGAGATCATGGCATGTGGTCTTACAGAAATGACATTAGTGGGAGGCATCATAAGGGGGGAAATTACCAGGCTGCAAGTCTTTACAAGCCCTGGAGACAGAGATGGAAATGGAATCATCTCCTGGTTGAATTTGCTGTTAATCTCTTTATGCATGACCAATATTTTGGCAGAGATTTCAACAGGGAGGTGGAGTTGAGATGATCAATAGTTAGAGATTTTTGGGTGTCATCAATGCATTAAGGCCACCCACGGACTCAGCCATGCTTTTGATGTGCAATTCAATTGGCAAACCATCTTTCATACAAGTGACAAGAAATTTAAGTGCAACATTTGAACCCCATTAGTTGAATCATTGTGCATCTGAAAGGGCAGACCAGAGGAGAGCTATATCAGAGCCATTGCTTTTTATGATTTTTTTTACTTGAGACTGTGTAAATAGATTGAGAAATAAAAGAAGGGACTAATTGACTGTGCTTGAGCCAAGTGGGAGAGGGTTTGTCTTTATCCCTGGTGGTAAGGACATAAGTGTATTCAAGAGATTTGAGGTGAAAACAGACAAAATAGGCTCAATCCAAGTAGTTGGAGTTTGGACCCTGAGGAGTGAGTTGAAAAATCCCAGTGGCCTTGATTTCAGTTGGATTTTTAGAGGGATTTCTGGTAGATAGACCAAGGTGAGGGGTTGAATTTAGCAGAAATCCTACAATTGAAGTAACAATTGGTTCCTTCAATTGCAGTGTGTAACAAGATTCATTGGGTGAAGCTAGTGCAACTGGGTCTCATAAACGGTTGAGGGGAAGAATACTGGAACAGATAGCAGTTGTGATGTTTGTAAGGATGATTCATTTCAGATATGAGCAAAGAAAGACAAAGAAAGAAAGAAAAAGAAAGAAACCTGGGACAGACAGCAATGTTGATTTTTGGAAGGACGAGGAAAAAGGGAATCCTTCCAATGCTGTTTTTCCCAGGTTATGTAGTGAAATGAAAATATATGACATGTCCCAGAGTGTGACATGGATGAATGGAAAAACAGAAAAATGAAAATGAAGCAGAAAGAAAGAGGTACATCTCAATGTCAACATGGGCATCACTGGGAATCTTTGAGGATTCCATGGGATACCATGTGCAAGGCCAAACCAGAATCTGCTGGTCCACCTGTTCATGTGGTCATCACCAGCCATAAAAAGGAGCTCCTTGTTATTATTTCATGATTTCCACAAGGACACCCCTGGAGTCCATGTGGGGCGGCAGAAGCAGGCCGCTTGAAAAAAACAGCAGGTATGCAAAATTGTTACAAGCTGGGGTCAAACCTGCAGCATATTTTATTGAATACAGACAGATTCATTCACCACTACCAAACTTGGACTTTGGGTGAACCTGCTCAGTGTGAGCTATGATCTGCCCTGCTGCCGCTTTTGACCAAATTCTTTGACCAATTGTTTCTGGATTTTCCAACCTATTCTACCCTTGCAATAACCGACCAACGCAAAGGAAGAGGTCACTGGGTGACTGGCAACTCCCCCGACTGCTCGCGCGAACTTCCGTGAGGTAGCCATGTGACAGGGCCGCTCGCGCTGGACCGGGGTGTCTTCTGAAGAACAGCGTGAATTACTGACTTGTTGGAAAGGAGTCTAGGCATGTTGTTGGACAGTCCCTCAGATAAAAGATAAAGGCGATGAGGGTGACCCAGAGGCAGCAGAGGAGGAATGGTAGTTACATTTGCATTGGTTCATCTCGCTGTCAAACATCACACTTGGAAAGTAGTTTCTTTGAATGACCAGTTTTCTATCGTGGGAGGGCGTTTCATCAAAGATTAGTCAGGAAGGAAGGAAAGAAAGCAAGAAGGGTGATGGAGCGACCGAATCCCGGAGGAATGTTTAGATTTGTAAATCATGATCAAATTCGGGCAGCGATCAAAGTTCCGAATTGTCTGCGGGATCCTTGATCTCACGGGGAAAGATAAAAAGAAGCGATGGGCGGGAAAAGCTGATGGTTCGCAAGACGGTTTGGAAGAGAAACTGGGGAGTTTCCGCCAAAGCATCTTACCACCGTGAACCACCACCTCCTCCCCCGCCTCCGCGCCCCATGCCATAAGAGTTAGCACCGGAGCCTCCTCCGCCATATCTACCACCACCTCCTCCCTGGGATCGAACAAGTTGCGGGTCAGCAAACGGGTCTCTTGCATAAAACGGGAACCCGTCAAAACTTACACCACGTCCACCGCCATATCCCCCACCACCACCTCGGCGGCCACCACCGCCACCACCTCCAATTGATGCCATCTCTACCAATGCTGACGGAATGACCTGGTGGGCATCCTTGAGAATCTTGACCAATTCTCTAGCCAGCTCTGGGAAGAAGAAAGAAAGATTGGCTCAGGAACGACTTGACAAAATAGCAAGAGGGAACAATCGTGTGGCTCACTGCTCTGATCAGCACTGACGTAACTGTAGGCTGTACCAGTTCGGCCAGCACGCCCGGTTCGACCGATACTGGACGTTGAAAACACCAGGGTTAGAGGTATTGCAAAGCAAGTCCAAACTTTCAAGAGGAGAAAGCAAAGCTTACCGATGAATATAATCTTCGATCCCGTTGGGCATGTCATAATTGATGACATAGGCTATGTCTTTGACGTCTGGGATTGGTTAATCCAAGTATCAGGGCGTTTTGGAAGCAAAAAGAACGTGAGTAAAACACAGAGGCGCCGCCAAAAGCGGTAGACTTGGGGGAAGTGTGGGATTGGAATGAAGGAAGAGCTCGGCTGCTACCCATAGATTCTTGATTGAGCACTCAATCTTCTATGCCTTCGGGTGCGAGTCGGTTCTATCTGCGTGCGTTGGAATGTCCCCCTTGCCAGCTCCTCGAATTCCTTACGCCATCTTTCATGACCACATTGAGGCTTGGTTAGTCGCACAGTAAATGTCTTACCACCCAGTGGACCAAAGAACAAATATAGCGACGACCCCTAACAGCCAGAGAAAGATCCTGGTGATGATAGCGCAAATGAACCCGGAGAAAGCTACCACGAGACAAACTGCGACACTAGACTGATAGAACGCTACCTGCATGCATCAAGGCATCTTGAGAAACATGATATATCGTTTCTTGCCAGGCACAACATACGACCTGTACTGCCGCCCTTGCACTTGCAGATGCAACGGAACTGGTATAGGTACTATCAGGCAGGAGCGTGGACCAAACTTGTGAAAGCGATGGTCCAGCCCAACTCATGCGAGCTTGCGCAAGCACGACACCCCGGGAAGATGCAGTGATGCACATTCCACAGCCCCATGGATATTCCGCGGCGGGGAGGGAAAAATAAGCATACATACCTAGACCACGCGAAGCGACATCGGTGGCGATCATGATAGGACTGCGGCCACTCTTGAACTCCTCGAGTACCCAATCACGTTCTTGCTGCTGCTTGTCACCATGGATTGCAAGGGACGGCCATCCATCTTGACGCAGATACTTGGTCAGGTCGTCGGCAACTCGCTTTGTTCCAACAAAGATGAGGACTTTGGCGGATTCAGAGGAGATTTTGTCGAGATGTTTGATCAGCTTGCCTCTCTTCTCGAAATCACTGCACACCTCGACGATTTGAGTGATGTTGACGTTGGCAGTAAGCTCTAGACTTCCAACGTTGACTTGGATAAAATCCTTCAGATATTCACTGGCCAATCGCTGGACCTCCTTAGGCCAAGTAGCCGAAAACATCAGCGTCTGTCGATCGGGTCGAATCTGTTCGACAATCTTTTTGATCTGAGGCTCAAATCCCATGTCGAGCATTCGGTCTGCCTCGTCCATCACAAGATAAGTGACTCGATGCAGATTTGTTTTGCGACTTTCGAGCATGTCGATCAGACGACCAGGAGTGGCGATGACAATCTCTGCGCCGCGAGTCAGGTCACGAATTTGTTGGCCCTTGGGAACGCCTCCGTAAACGCACGTGTTCCGGATGCGGGACGAGGCGCCGAATTTGGTGCATTCACCTTGGATTTGCACGGCCAGCTCACGAGTCGGAGCAAGGATCAAGACGATCGGCCCATCGCCCGGAGCCAAGAGGGGTTGGCTAGGGTTCGAAGCAAGATCAGTGCAAGGTAGCGGGCAAACAAGTTAAAGCTTGAGCTTACGCATTGATGTGAATCATGGCTGGAATAGAGAACGCGATAGTTTTCCCTGATCCGGTGGCACTAACTGCCACCACATCACGACCACTGAGGGCCATGGGCCAAGCTTGGCATTGAATGGGACTTGGAGCACTGAATCCGGCATTCCGAATCTCACTCATGATGTAGTCTGGGAAACCAGCCTCGCCGAAATTAAAGATAGGTTTAGGGATGTTTTTGCCGAACACCTGAATCTCTTTCTCGCCACGAAACTGGTCTATTTCACGTTCCGAACGAGCAGTGATTCGAGGGTCTTCAACGTAGAAGTTTTTCTCGAATTTGCTCAGGGTTGAGTTGTCCCATTTAGGACGTCCTAAGCCGCTGCCAAGGCCTGACATTCGGTCGCCTCCACCCTGAACGATCAAAATGATCAGAGAATCAGCTGCTCTGAGAAAAGATGCAACAGAAACGGTTGAACATACACCGCCGCCGTAGCCTCCGCCGCCGCCGCCGCCACCATAGCCTCCACCGCCGCCACCGTAGCCCCCAGAACTGTGCCCGCCTGTGAAGAGTGGGAATGCGAAATTAAGCAACCTCCCAGGATGAAGACCACGTTGAGTCTGTACATACCATAGCCGCTTGAGTTACCGCCTCCGCCGTAATGACCACCGTAGGACATGATGAAGTCGATTCGATAGTAGGAGTTTGCTCGGGGGAGTAGTCCTCACGATGAGATAATGGATGCAGAAGGGCAGGTGTAAAAAAAGGGAGAGAGGATGAAAGATGGTTGAATGAGTCGGGGTCGCAACACGGCAACACATTAAAAGGGGTCCGCGCAGAGACTGCGCGCAGCGCTGATCATCGCACCAGGAAATTACAGGGGTTGCCAATGACCCTGTACGAGCATCCACAGTCGTCTCGATAAGAGCATCTCCAGCAGAAAATTTAGCAGGTCACGCGGGAAAACAGAGGTCCAGCAGACCCTAGCTTAGCATAATCCCCTCGATTCAGGAGCCGGGGGGCGCCTCGCCAAGCGAGCCTCTGAAAGAGGGGCTTGTGAGCAAAGTCCCAGCCATCGCCCGGAAGCTTTGGCTTTTGGGGGCTTTTTTCACTTTTCAATAGTTAAAGCTTTGTAAATCCCGAGTAATCCATCCAAATCATTTCTTGTGAGCTTTAGCATGTAGGCCAACTTCTTGGCTTACATTTTTTTTCAGACTTATGATGAAAAAATGTTGTTTGTTCCATTGGATGTGAGTGGGAGTCTCACTGACAATTGTGACATCGTGAATTTTTTATTTATCCCATAATGTGAAACATGACTTATATTATGGGCTTGAGACATTGAATCTCACATTATTTGTTCAGTTTGTACAGGTCTGTAGCAGCCACTGAGTTGAAATGCATAGGTACATGGTAAGGGAGTATTGAAGAACATGAAAGAAAAATTGGGAATAATCCTGAGGACCTTTGTGAAACTCATGGAAAAATGAGAATTTCATTATTTTCTTGAGGGTCAAGTCCTCAACCTTGGGCCACCTGTTCATTACAGAAATGATGAGAAAAATCTGGCCTTTTGGCCCGTCTATTTGGTAGGTCAAATTTCATCTGGGAAGGTGGGGGAAACATGAGGGAAAACCTTTCCCTGCAAAAAGGTTCCCAGCTTCCAGCCCAAAATCTGACCTTAGTCACAAGTCCCTCCTTTGGAGGCTTGTGCTTCGCGCGAGGGGCGCTTTGCGCCAGCCCAAGCTTCACCAGGGCCCTCCAAAGCGAGGGACTTGTGTTAAGTTACCAGCAGACCCCACAGGATCCACCTTTGATTCAATCCAATCCAATCCCTCATCCCAGCCGGCTACAAACCCCAGCCTGTAGCAGCTTTTGAAGGCCTCCCAAAACAGTGATTTTGTTGTTTCCACATCCGCCATCCAACCTCTGGATGTCCAATTGTGTTTAAATTCAACTTTCTATATCTTCATTGGCACCACACAAATATACACATTATAACCAACATTGATCCAAATCTAAAAATATCCCTCAGTCACTTGAATCTTAATGAAGTATTGTTACCGCCATCAACACCTGTAAAGTCTGCTGCACAAGCTATCCCTACTTCAACGGTGCAACAATCCACAACTTGGCTCCCAAAAAGAAAGAAAATGAAGCTATCAACGCATGGCCGAAACATCCAATCATGAAGAGAAAAAAGCAAACCCCGAGCTCAACAGTAAAATTGAAGAGAAAAAAAATAAAAACCCCAACTGGCGTATTGAGGAGGATCAAATTCTCTGTATCAACTGGCTCAACACCAGCAAAGATGCCAACATTGGAACTGGTCAGAAGACACGTACGTTCTGGGAACAAATACATAAGTCGTTCCTCAGGATGATGGATGAACAAACCAAAGAACACAAAAATGATAAAAGCTTCAAACCTTTTCTGACTTGTTTGCAAGGAGCCCTTGAAAGTTGATTGTCAGACTGCTACTAATTCAGAGACAACCTGACCATAGCAGATTATACCAATATACAACTTATATTCTTAGTCTCAAAAGAATGCACACCTTACGTCTTTTGTTTCAAAAGAAATGTTTAAAAACAAAACATATAGCACAGAATCTAGTTATAACTTCTAAAGTATAAAGAAAACTTAGATTATTATTTCAGATTCTGAATCTACATTTAAATTAACCTAGGGTAGCTCAGCAAAAGTACCCCTTAATTATTACTCCTTCATATGCCTTCACAAGGCCTTCAAGTTTTTATGTGACTTAAACATCTACATAACCTTAAATATATGCTAGTAGACTATGTAATTAAGGTTAATAGAGCTCGGGTATGATGCATAAATAAGGTTTACATCATAATTTCCATAGTTACATGTACCTGGCACCTGTAATAAAAGCCACAACCAACGCCGTGGCCATACTTTTCCTACTAAGGCCAAGATAGCCCATTTGGTTGGTTGTAAATAGACTAATGGTCCAAAATGAAGGAAGAAACAAAATTATTCACCTTACTGGGAACATTATACCACTTTGGGCCTTTTGAAACATGTAACTAAGCCCTACCGTAACCAAACCAGTTATACAGGTAACTAGGGCTTAGTAGAAGACTAGACCAGGCAAAACAGAGCTTCTTCTTTGCCCCCAAGAGCCCAGAATGGATATATAAACAGCCCTTCCTTCCCACGAAATGATATCCCCATCTTCAATTACATTTACCAGCTTTTACCCACCATATCAACCAGCCTTTTTTAGCCTGTTATATAGTCAGTTTTTGCTTGTTTTATACTTGAAGTTCATTCAAAAACCCTTTCACCTTTCTCAGAACTCAACCACAACCTGTTACTCAACCTTGTGAGCGCTTCTGGACCACCTACAACTCCCTGAAGAACCCCTGACAGGAAATAGAATCAGTAAGTCTATTTCCTCCATTGCTTCAGCAGTTATTGTCTAGGTGTACTCCTTGTTCAAAGGACTAGACTTTCAGGTACCCAAAATACCCCCTGTTAACTCAGGTCCTGAATATTTTAGAGGGCACAGTAAATACCCCTGTAACTCAGGCCCCTCTGTTAATAAAAACTTTATAGTTTTTTTATATCTTTTCACCTTTTTTACCCACCTGTCACTACACAACCTGCAGCTGTTTTTACCTTGCACCCTGTGTAGCTAGAAGAATCCAGTTCTTGGCATCACAGAGGCTGACATTGATGGTCAATAATTCTTCATGAAGTCTGCCAATGTTGAATGCTGACTTGGGAGTGGCAAAACTCATGACGAAATCATAAGTGTGAATTGATTATTTTATCTTGTTATTTCATCTAATCACTAACTTGTTCTACTGTATGCCACAGGGTGTCAAGGCCAAGGCTCTTTTCAAGGCCAGCATGCAAATATTTTTCAGGCTTGACCCCTGTTGGGAAATCTTACAAAACCTGCCCAGATTTCAAGAGATGATGGAAGAATTGAGTTCCCAATTGAAAACAACAACAAGGAAACAACCACAACCACCTAGCTCCAACCCATTTTCTGAGCCATGCAGCACAATGGAAACCAATGACAAAGAAGGTGCTAAATATTCTGAACAGAAACTTGGATCTTCATGCCCCAAGGGGTGCAAGTGTCATGCGACCAACCCAACGTACTAAGGGGATTTAGCTGGTCAAAGCGCAAAGGAGAAATGAGGCTAATGTCGTCAAAGATAAGTTCAAAGGTAAGTTCAAAGATAAGTTCGAAGATAAAATACTCGAGGAAGTCTATGAGCACAACTCAAGGTAATGGGTCAAGTTGGACTCAAAGGATTTGATGCGTAAATAATCTTTTATTATAATTAACTGAGGAAAAATAGAATGAAGAGAAAAGTACAATAGTATTTATATTCATGAAAAATACTTGTTGAATCTGAGTGATGAAATGAGTGTCGAGGTAAAATACAAGTATGAAGTAAATACACGGATATGAAAAATGTACCAATGAGGTTGAAACAACAATGCTATGACTGTAAATATGATTGATTCAAACATGTGATAGAAGTGAACTTTGAACAGGGGAGTGATGAGTGAATCCTAGGTGATAAGGTAAGGTTAAGTGCGAGGCTTTGATAAAAGGGAGTAAGTGCCAGGCTGAGAGTTCAGATCTTGAGTGCTAATCGAAGGAGGGTTATTGATTAGTTCGAAGATACTGAGGATCACCGGATTAAGCAATTCCTAGATTTAGAAATGCTGGTTCAAAGGAGGCTGACTAAATGTTGAAGATGTTCATTGAGTTAAGTGTCACACTTTTACATTTGAATTGGAATGAATGTCGAAGATGCATTTGTCGAAGCATTTCGAAAACTGAATATGCATTCGAGTCTGAAGATGCATTTTAAAGGTCGATGAGTAGTCGAAGCTGAGCTCAGTGGTTGCAGTGTGACAGATGCCCGGGTATAAAGACTGCCGAGCTCCTGCGAGGGTCGAAGAAGATAATTCCCACAATCCTACTTCCCACACTACCCCAATTAATTCCCACCATACAACTACCAGTATCGGAGAAGAAAAAAGAAAAGAAAGAAAGAAACAGAGAAAAAGAAAAATGGAAGGTATTGAAGTATCAGATCGAAGATGTCAAGATGTATCCGGCAGAACCTGGAGTGCAAGCCAAGCACTGCGACTCGAGGTGATTGATCCAAATGCAAAAGTTGTCGAATAACTAGGGTTCCTTGTGTTTTCCCACATGGATTTCCTTTTGAATCACCAACTGCTTTGTCCATCCCCCCTGTAAGTACTAGTTGCCCTCCTGCTTCCCCTCGCCTACCAGCCCCAGAACAATCTCGCCCACCACCATTGCCATCACCATCCATTATTCACGTTTGACGCCGTCCTTGAAGGACCGCTCGACCTGTCAATTATCGGTTGCCGAGTTTGTTGGATACGCCAGATCCCGAGGATACTCCAGATTTGGGTGAGTTCGAAGAAGGATAAAAAATTTTAAGGGATGATTGAACTAATACATATATGTCTATTTTCCAGCAATAATAGGTCCGTATCGAAGATATACTACCATGACTCCACCTCCACCACCACCATACAATGAGCCCGATCCAATCGTCTTGCCCAAAGGGAATCCGGAGTTGTTGAGGGTCGATGAGGGTGCCGAGGATGTGATAGGAGTCAAAGAAGAGAGAAGGGATGTCAAAGAGAATAGAATAGAAAGAGAAGAAGAGAGAGTTGAAGAGAGAATGGAAGAAAGGGTTGAAGAAAGGGTTCCGAGTCAAGTACTACCTGCGACCACCGATGCTTGAAGATTGACTGAAAGTTTTGAAGAAGGAGGTTCGAGGAAGAGGCAATACGAGGAGAAATTGGAGAGAGAAGAAGGATGGGGAAAGAAGAAGTCGAGGAAAGATCGTTTGAAGAAGCTTGGTTTGATCTTCGAAGAACATCAACTGAATCAGGTTCGAATCGCGAAGAGGGTGTCGAACTTGATTGATGAGGAGGATATGGAAGAGTTTAGGGAGTTGATAAAAGAATTAACAGAGAATTGGGAAGAAGCGGAGAAAAAGATAAAGGATGAATAATTTTTCGTTATTGTTTACAATTTATTATATATATATATATATATTATTATTTTTTTTTTTTTAGTTGTTTATTTATATTTTAATTTGTTAGATACAAGAGAAAAAGGAAAAAAGTTTTGGATTGATTAAGTGTTTTATTTTGAGGGAGTGTTTTGAATGAAGAGAGAAAAAAAAGAGAGAGAAAGAGAAAGATTGAGTTTTGAATTTTTGAGTGTTTTTATAATAAAGAGTTTTTAATGAGAGAATAACAACAAGAGAGAAAGAGATAAGGGAAAGAGTGAAAAGAAAGAGAGAGAAGAGAAAAGAGTGTTAAGAGGATTGACGAGGTTTTCGAGGATAAGTCAAATGAAAATCTTGAACCAAGTCAGGAGAGTTTCGAAGATGATGTGCCGGTTCCCAAGAAGTTCAATCTTCGTCAGACTGGTATCCAGTCCATTCAACAAGATATTGTAGTTGGCCTTTGCGTAGTCCTGAATCAAGAATACAACTTACTTCCCACTTGAGGTGATCTTGAACATTGACAGGTTCAGGAGGGGGATGAGCCTTGCCCGGGAAAAGATCCTTAGCCGGCTCGAGGAGTGATACATGAAACACTGGGTGAATAGCTTTCCACTTCGAAGGGAGAGAGAGTTTGTAAGCATTCTTCAAAACAATTGATTCGACAGAGAAGGGACCAAGTTTTCTTTCTGAAAGTTTCTTAGTGGGTCGAGTTGATCTGATGTTACGAGCGTCGAGCCAGACTTTGTCGCCAATGTTGTACTTCGGTGATTTGATTCGAAGTTTGTCGGCTTGAATTTTGTATTGTTGACTGGCTGCTTCGAGGTTAGTTCAAAGGTGCTCTTGAAGAATCTTGAGGTTGGAGAGGTAATCTGCGGCAGGAGTGTAAGGGGAAATGTGGATAGGATTGAAGATAGGATTTCTGCCGTAGAGGGTTTGAAAAGGGGATTGTTGGGTCGAAGAATGAGTGGCGTTGTTGTAAGCAAATTTGGCTAATGAAAGCCATTGGCTCCAGTCGTCCTGTTGATAACTGACGAACATTTGAAGATATTGTTCGAGGATCTGATTGACTCTTTCAGTCTGACCATCCAATTCAGGGTGATAGCCTTATACAGAAGTGTATCACTATCTTCGATAGTGTAATCCTTTGGAGTATTCCTTCAAAGATCTTGACAAACAGGATCATCATTTTGAGCTTTAACAATCTCGAGGAAGCTCTGTTGAAGCTGTTCAAAATGGATCAAATTAAGAGTTACTTGGGGATCAGAATGAAATAAAGCTCAAACATTGTCAGGGTTATTGTCAGCGAAGTCTCCCCCCTCTAAGGGGTAAACGTCGTCTCGACGTGACAAAGCATCTGGGATCACTGCTAATTTGCCTGGTCAATAGGTGATGGTAAAATGAAATTCAGAAAGAAATTCAGACCATCAAATTTGCCTGCGAGTAAGAACTTTAGTGCTTGTGAAATGTTTAAGAGCGTTATGATCAGTCAATATCTCAAATGGTTCGAGAAGACTGAGCAAATAAGAGCGCCATTTCTTCAAGCAATGGATAATTGCAAGAAGTTCCTTATCATGAATCTCATAATTGAGTTCAGCGGATTGTAGCTTCCTTGATTCAAAGGCTACAGGTTGAAAATGCTTCGAAGAAGCGGAAAGTTGAGAGATAACACCTGCAACTGCGTAATCACTAGCGTCTGTTTCGACGATAGTCTTACACTTCTCACTGAAGTGAGCCAGGATGGGTGCTGAAGTAAAAGCTTTCTTGAGAGTGTTAAACTCTTGTTATGCTTTGACTGTAAAAACAAAAGGAATATCCTTTCAAAGAAGATTAGTAAGGTTCACAATAGTTTTGGAGTAATTCTTTATAAATTTGCAATAAAAATTAGCAAAACCAAGGAATCCTTGAAGTGTTTTGACACTGGAAGGTTTGGGCCAGTCTAAGACCTTTTGACATTTGTCAGGGTCCATAGCAATACCGTCGATGGAGACGATGACCCCAAGGAAGTGAAGCAAAGAATTATGAAATTCACATTTCGATAATTTTGCAAACAAATTGTTAGCTCGAAGCCGTTGAAGCACTTCCTTGATGTGGGAAGTGTGATCTTCGAGGGTTTTTGAGTAAACGAGAATATCATCGAGGTATACTACTACATATACTTCGACGATGTCAGCGAAGATATCGTTGACGAAATTCTGAAAAGTAGAGGGAGCATTGCAAAGCCCAAAAGGCATTACAGTATACTCAAAGCTACCAAAACGAGTTCTCATGGCAGTAAGCCATTCATGCCCTTCAGCAATCCGAATCAAATTGTACGCTCCTCAAAGGTCAAACTTTGAGAAGTGAGTAGCTCCATGAAAAAGTGTTAAGAGATGGGCCATAGGAGGCACTAGATAAGCATTCTTACGAGTGACATTATTCAGTTTTCTGTAATCAACACAAAGTCGAAGAGAACCATCTTTTTTAGGAACAAAGAGAACAGGCGAGCCTGTATTTGACTTGCTTGGTTGAAGGAAACCTTTTCCTACATCGCAATGTAGTCTCGAAGCTCGGAAGATTCCTGCTTCAACAGAGAATAGACTGGGCCAGGCGGAGGCGCCGGACCTGTAAGTTTGGTCTGATGATCATAAGGCCTATGAGGAGGGAGTTTATCCGCTCGAATAGGAGAAAAAACATCAGCAAATTCATGGTAGATGTTTGGAAGTGTCTGTCAAATGGTTTTGAGGTCTTCAAAGTCATCATCATCGTTGAGGCTTGGTATAGCCGTTGAAGGAGGATGAGACAAGATCAGGGAGTACAAAAAACCTTTTAATGAAGGTGAGTCCTTCTCTTCAAAGAAGGATGGGAAAGATAAGTTAGAGCAATGAGCAATTACTCCGTGATCATTTGAAGAAACGGAAGATGGAAATTCAGGATATTCGAAGTCTCCTGGCGGACAAGTTTCATCTAACTTAATGAAACGGTCAGGTAAGCTGTTTAAGTCTTGTTTGACGGAAAAAGAGAGGTTAGTTGATTGGGATGCTTTGGTTCAAAGGTTAATTACTCCTTCTCTCCAGTTAACATCTGGATTCCAATGAACCAGAAAGTCATGGCCAAGTATGGTCTCATCCATTCCTTGGGCATCCAGGACTATGAGATCCCATTCGAAGCTGGGGAAAGATTTGAATTGAAAAGTCCACCTTGCCTTCTTCGAGACCCAAAAACTGGGGTCCTTCGAAGAACTTACCAAGAAAACGGGAAATCCAGGAATCTCAGTGAGCGACAGGGACTGTGATTTAAAAAAAGAAGAACTAATGAAAGAAACATTAGCTCCAGAATCCAGTAGGACTCTATAAGGTTGATTCAAAGAATCAAAAAGGATAAATCTCGAACTTGGGACACTGTTAGTGGCCTCACAAGCTCGAATGTTTACTTGCGGGATATGAAGAAGTGAGTAGTTTTCTTTGCAAGTCTCAAGAGAACTACAATCTAATTTTTTGACAACTTAGCTGCTTCACGGGCAATTCTTTTTGAACAAGCATCTAAGTGATGCTTTCCCCCACAATACATACATAACCCATCCTCCTCCCTCCTTGCCCGCTCCTCTGACTTGAGGTGACCCTCGGTGTTGAGTACCTTTGTGATCTCTTGAGGCATTTTGGTTTGAGCTTGAGGGTGGGTTGAGGTTGAGGGTTTGGGTTGGTGAGGTTTCTTTGAAGCTGGTCTGTTCGAAGGTTGCTTCGAAGGTTTGTCCAATTTTGAATGAGTTGCTCGGTCTTCTTGGATCGAGACTTGTCGTGATAGCAGTTGTCCAACTCAATTGTTCGATTAATTAACTGTTGGAGTGTCGAAAGTCGATGACCACTGACAGCGAGCTGATCAGTGATTCGGGCCGGTAGTCCTTTTTGAAAGTGAAATACCAGAGCCGTTTTGTTCCAGTCGATATGCGATTGGAGGACTCGAAACTGGGAGATGTACGTCAAGGCCTTGCCGGTGTCCTTCATCAAAAGAGAGTTGAGTTCAAACTCCGCATTGCAAACTTCATTTGGGTCCCCGAACAGGGTGAACAACTGTTGTTCGAATCTGTCCCAGTTGTTGAGGATACAGTCCGGATTCTTGCTGTCGAGGAGTTCAAGGTAAGGTTTGCACCATTGAGAGGGTCGACCTCCCAAGTAGGATGAAGCATACAACACCTTCTGTCAATCGAGGGAGAAGGTGGCGGGATCGTTAGAGAAAAGGATTTTGCAAGACTGTAAGAAGCCCCGCAACTTTGAAGAATTTTCGCCGTCGAACTTGTCCGGGGCCTTCATTCCAGGGGTTCGGAAATTTGGCACCCCACTACTTCCTTCAGTCTTCTTCAAGGCTTGGATGAGGGCGACTAACATCGCCAAAGGTGATTCATCGGAGGCCTGATTGTGATCTTTGGATTCCGAAGGAGGCGGTGGTCGGCTAGGGGATTCCCGTCTTCAAGGGCGACCTCGATTGGTGGAAACCCCAGGGTGAGTTGAAGATCCATCCGAATCAGATAGGTTTGACAATGGATCGATGGGATCGTTCCGATTGCGAGTGGATGGAGGGACTTGTCCAATCGAGTGTTGACTGTCGGCTGGAGTTCTTTGAGCTCGTCGACAATCAATGTCTTGGTCGAGCTGATGTTCAGCGGGGCCAAGAGACCTAGTTCAAACAGGGGTACGTTGCATTACCGGGAGAAATTACAACAGTGAAGCTGTTGTAGCAACAAACACAGATAGAACGGTCTGTAAGTTTGTTGGATGGAGTTAATCATAATACTGTCATGCGACCAACCCAACGTACTAAGGATATTTAGCTGGTCAAAGCGCAAAGGAGAAATGAGGCTAATGTTGTCAAAGATAAGTTCAAAGGTAAGTTTGAAGATAAGTTCGAAGATAAAATACTCGAGGAAGTCTATGAGCACAACTCAAGGTAATGGGTCAAGTTGGACTCAAAGGATTTGATGCGTAAATAATCTTTTATCATAATTAACTGAGGAAAAAGAGAATGAAGAGAAAAGTACAATAGTATTTATATTCATGAAAAATACTTGTCGAATCTGAGTGATGAAATGAGCGTTGAGGTAAAATACAAGTATGAAGTAAATACACAGATATGAAAAATGTACCAATGAGGTTGAAACAACAATGCTATGACTGTAAATATGATTGATTCGAACATGTGATAGAAGTGAACTTCGAACAGGGGAGTGATGAGTGAATCCTAGGTGATAAGGTAAGGTTAAGTGCGAGGCTTTGATAAAAGGGAGTAAGTGCCAGGCTGAGAGTTCAGATCTTGAGTGCTAATCGAAGGAGGGTTATTGATTAGTTCGAAGATACTGAGGATCACCAGATTAAGCAATTCCTAGATTTAGAAATGCTGGTTCGAAGGAGGCTGACTAAATGTTGAAGATGTTCATTGAGTTAAGTGTCACACTTTTACATTTGAATTGGAATGAATGTCAAAGATGCATTTGTCGAAGCATTTCGAAAACTGAATATGCATTCGAGTCTGAAGATGCATTTTAAAGGTCGATGAGTAGTCAAAGCTGAGCTCAGTGGTTGCAGCGTGACAGCAAGGCTACCAAAAAACACAATTAGGAGGACACTGAAATCCGTGAAGGGCAGAAGGAGCTCATTAGGATTTCAGGAGAGAAGATGCAAGCCATGCAAATGGTTGCTGATGATGCTATCATGAGCAAGGACACCTCCACCATGAGTGAAATACAGTGTAGATTCTATCAAGAAAAGCAGAAAGAGATATTCAATAGATTTGGGTTGACATTAGATGATTCTTGATTTTATTTTATGTTATCATTTGTGTGCTCCAATATCAAAGTCACAAACCCTTTTTTCATCTTCTCCAATGTCAAACTCAAGATTGGTTTTTTTTTCTCTTCTCCAATATCAAACATAAACAGACCAAGAATTATGGGATTAGAGAAGAATAAGGATTAAGAGTCAAAGTCCCCATAAAATGAGCTTTACTCAGTGTCAACCCTGTGATTCCCATTGCCTCTTTCTTCCTAAGCCTTTTTCCATGTAAGATCCACTGGTGATCTATCAAGGAATCCTTGAGATCACCATGCATTGAGTGAAAACAAATTGATTGTGATCAAGCAAGGAAAAACTTGAAATCTGAAAAAGATCCAGAGAAATCTTCTGAATCTGGTTGGTTGGGTTGATTGTATTCATGATTCCAATGAACATATGAACCCCTTTCTTCCTCAAAGATCATGTTGTGCATCAAGATGCAGGCCTTCATTATGTAACATAAATCTGTGTGATACCATAACCAAGTGGGCTGCTTGATTATAGACCATCAAGCTTGGAGAATTCCAAAAGCTCTCTCCACATCTTTACAACAAACTTCTTGATGTTTGGCAAAAAAATATTTTTTTCACCGGAGGGAATATAATTTCCTGAAATTGTTTGAAGAGAGGAGATCAATTGAGCACATTGATGTCATTGAGAGTTCCAGGCAATCCAAAGAAAGCATGCCAAATCCATGTGTTGTACAATGCTATGGCTTCCAAGATTATGGTTGGCTCTTTCTCTTTACCAATATACTGACCACCATATGCAGTTGGACAATTCTTCCAAGTCCAATGCATGCAGTCAAGAGACCCTAGCATTCCAGGAAGCCCATGCATCTTGCCAATTTGAAAGAGACTAGCCAAGTCCGCCTCATTTGGAGTACACAGGTATTCTTTGGCAAAAATGCCAACCACCGCTTGGCAGAATCTTTTCAAACATTCTAGAGAGGTGCGTTCACCTTTTTTTTTGATAGAAATAAGAAATTTTCATCAGTTTTGAGCAGACTCACAACAAAACAAGAAAAAAAACCATTTTGATGTATTCACCAAGTGAATTGGCACTTGCCCCGTATGCAAGCATTCTGAGGGAAGCAGTGATCTTCTGATGAGGAGAGAAACCAAGCTGTCCAGAAGCAGTTTGGTTTTGGAAAAAATAGTAATTGTATTCAACAACTGCTTGGAGGATTTGGAGGAACAAAGGTTGGCACATTCAAAAGCGGCAGTGCAAAAACTCCTCCAAGTGTGTTGGGTTTTTGGAAAAATAATCAACGTAGAGTTGCTTCTCTGCTTGAAGTTGGCCTTGATTATATTTCTTCCTTTCAAAGGTAGAACCACCTCTTTTGTGAAACTGGTTGGGTGAAAGAAGCTTGTTGCCAATTTCATATGCAAGATAATTGTCATCATTGTCCATGAAGTTGATGAGCTCAACGGGATTAATCCTATTTTTTGTGGTGGTGTTGGTATTAGTAGTCAGGTTGGCAGTTGGTGAGATGTAGGTTGTTGTGTTGGTCTTGGTTGGTTGGACGGCTATCCGCTATGCCAGTCTTCTGTGGCACAGACGGTGAAAGATCTGAGACAGATCTGTGAAACACCAGTGGGCCCGCTGAAGAAACATGGGTAGATCCCTGGGATGCTGCAGATGCTCTAAGTTGGCTTGATACTACACCACAGACACACCTTTATAAGCCCTGCTTCTCACAGCCTTACACAAACAAATCACAAGTTACTTTCAATAGACTTCCACAAGATTATCGTACTTATTCTCAGCTCATCTCTTCCCTAGTCCAGTAGAGAACTCTGATCCCTTCTCTCTACTGGCTAGGTAATCCTTTCCTTTGTCT
This sequence comes from Puccinia hordei, assembly GCA_007896445.1. NCBI lineage: Eukaryota > Fungi > Basidiomycota > Pucciniomycetes > Pucciniales > Pucciniaceae > Puccinia > Puccinia hordei. Next base: position 445,634 of record RDRW01000273.1, read on the forward strand.
CTCTCTTGGTATCATTTATTATCACTCTAGTTGTAGATACTGATAGAGAGAACTCTGATCCCTTCTCTCTACTGGCTAGCCACATAATTCATCACGCACATTGGTACTAGAACTGTCCATAGCCTCTTAGCCTTGTCCCACCATGCCCTCTGACAATGTTCAGTGAAGGAATCAAACGGATTCCTTACAACCTTGGTGACAGGTCATTTGTCTTCAAGAAAAGATGCCTTCAAGAAAAAAATTGGTCTTGAGGGCAGCTTCCAGACCAATTTGAGGTGTGGCCTGGAACACCTCTAATCCTTTGGTTTCTTCAGGTCAGCTTGATAGCCACCAATGGTTCTGGAGTCAACCTGAGAACCATTGATGGTTCTCAAGCCGGCCACCAATTGTTTTCAAGTGGACTTGAGAACCATTGGTGGTTCTCAAGACAACTTGAGAACCATTGGTGGCTCTCAAGAAAACTTGAGAACCATTGGTGGCTCTCAAGAAAACTTGAGAACCATTGATGGTTCTCAAGACAACTTGATTGGTGGTTCTCAAGATAGCTTGAGAACCATTGGTGGTTCTCAAGACAACTTGAGAACCATTGGTTGTTCTCAAGACAACTTGAGAACCATTGGTTGTTCTCAAGACAACTTGAGAACCATTGGTGGTTCTGAAGTCAACTTGAGAACTGAATTTCTTTGGTTCTCAAGTTGTTTTCCCTCCTGCCTCAGAGCAAGAAGGGACTTGTCTTCCAAGCCAGACTCCCTTACCTGAGGGCATCAAAAAAAGACGTCTTGAAGGCGCATGAATGCATCCATGGTGTAACTTTATTGAGACAACACCCCACTTGTGTGCTTGATAGCACTTGATAACTGTCAAATTGCTAGGATTCTCAATAGAGGTCCATCAATTTATGGAACTCTATCAAGCTCAATAAGGTAACTTGTGAATAACTTTCACAAGTCACCTTATCATGAACACTCCCCCCATTCAACCTCCCCGGGAATTCTCCACTCATAAAATACCACCCCGTGTAGTGCTCCTCTGCAACATGAGTTATTTACTCAAGTTTCAGAGGAGCACAAATGTGGAACCAGATTGGTGGTACCTCAGCAATAGAGCAGGTTTATCAATCCACAAGTGCACTCTTGACAAATTAACTATTGAGATTGCTAAGAGATCCACAGTTGTCAAGAATTTATCAAAATGACTGTGGATTCTCTAAGAGCATCTCCAATGGTTCCTTGGTTGCCCATACCCTGGGTTGCGGCCATGAACCACATGTAAAAGTAACTTATCACCAGTCCCTCTTCTTTAGAGGGGGGCTTTCCCAAAGCGCCTTTTGCAAAGCAAGCTTCCAAAGGAGGGAATTGAGTGGCATCCCCCAGCCTAGACTATTTTGTTAAGTATTTGTGATGAAGATTTCTATTTCTGTGTCCAAGTATGTTGAGCTGAGGCTACCAGAATGTATTAATATTATATATATAAAATGTGATAATATGATGATAAGATGTGATTTACAGATGATGGAAAAAAATAACTAAAAACTATCTGCAACTTGGCCAAAGACTGAGGTCTATTTATACTAATGCCCACCAGATGTGTGTATGCACATGCCCCCTAGGTCCTCCTTGCCTTTCAAAGCACTGGGGAAAAGTGGAATTTCCTAGAGTGATTTGGTGCCTTTTTACTTTGCCTTCTTCCCCCCATGGGGCTTTTCTCTTGTGCACACTTATGATCTGGGATGCTTTTAGCTTATCAGCTAATAGCTTTGCATTCTTATCAATGAGAGCTGCATTTTCTTCACTGGTCTTTGAACTGCGCTGAGAATGTGCTTTCTCCCTTTGCTTTCTTTGCTGGTTGAGTGCTATCTGAACATGCTCAACATGCTTGGCCAACAAGGTTATACAACCTTGTCTGCCAGGAGGATTTCCTCCCGGCCAACAAGGCTGTATAACCTTTTTGGCCAGGAGGAAATCCTCCTGGCCAACAAGGTACATCCATTGGCGTGCGGGTGGGCCGCCGAGAAGCACACCCAACCCGTTGGCGTGCCTGGAAACACACCAATTTGGGCTGGCGGGGGCATCAAAACACACCAAACGCCCCTGGTGTGGGTGTGCGTTTATCAAGCCCCCCAACATAGCTATGATGAAAATTATTTTCTTGCATCTGGAAAATTGGTGCAGGGGATTGGAGAGATCTTTACTGGTATCATTCAACAATCTGGGCTGTCCCCAGAATATTTTCACTTGAAACTTTAAATCATTGAGTGATACTTGGGCTCTTGCAATTTATTGGACAGCCTATGCAAGCAGAAAACCCCAGGATTTAAAATGGAAAGTGGATAATGTACTGGAAAATACCTGGTGCCTCCCATACTCTCTGGGAAATTTCCCAATCCATATTCCTAGCTCACTGGCACAATTAGAAGTGTAGCCAAGATATTGGTGCTTGGTGTACCCTTCACACTTTGGGCATCCCTGCTGGCAAGCCAGTTTTCATGAGGGACTTGAACTTAATTCATTTACATATGGAGAAGATCCACAAGTTGAATCTACTATATCTGACCTTGTTGGTTTTATTCTAAAGTTCTTTGATCATGATAGAGTGTGGTTAGGTACAAGCAAAAATGCAGTGACAAAAACACAAAGGACAAACTTTTGATGATTATAGATTATGGTAGTAATTAGTCACAAGAAAACACACAGTGAAAAAGAAATCCAGGAAAACCAGACGGAGTATAAGGTGGTCAGCAGATAGTTAAACAAGAGATTTAACCATTTGATTGGTTGAATTTCTAGAAAACCTTTGATTATGATGGAGTGTGGGTAGGCACAAGAAAACAAAAGTTGTGGAATTCCTAAAGGCTCAGGAAAGAGCTTGAAGGGGAAATATACAGAAAATCTAGTAAGTAGTAGATATTGAGACTACAGGTTCTGATGAGGCTTCCCTTCTTGACTATAGCTGAGGGAAAGGTTTGTCACTAAGAAAAAGAAATACAATAGGTGTGGTTAAATTTCTACTAATCCTTAGACTACTGGTACTAATGGGGCGCTTAGGTTGTTCAATCAATAAGAGGCAGGGAACTTAGGAAAAGAGGGGGGGAAAGTGCTAAGGAAAGGGTATTGGGTATTTTATGATTTTTATTGTGTAAAAGGTTGTTGGATTCTAAAGTAAATGTGATAATGCCAGGGTAAAAGCAAATGAAAAGTGTACTAATAAAAAGGGGGAGCCAGAGTTCATAATTCAAAATACAATTAAGGGGAGCTCTATTAATAACAAAAAATGGGCACAGGATGGCTCATCCTGATATTAAATAGACAGGGGAAATATGTGTGGTGGTATAAAACCAAAAGAGAGTAGAAACACACCAACACCCAGCGTGCGGGGCCTACAGCCAAAAATTGGCGTGTAGACCCTACACGCCAATTTATTTTGGCGTGTAGGCCCAGCACACCAAAAAAATGGCGTGTGGGTGGGTGTTGGCGTGTGTTTATCAACACCCAGAAAGATGAGCTGATTTAAATAGTAAACTTGTTTATATAAGGAATGCAATGTAACTAGTAACCAAGAAGCTAATCATGAAAGAGGATTTAACCATGTAATATAAATGAGTGTGTACAACCTTAACCCAAAGGTATGACCTAATTTAATGTGTGTAAAATTTGTTTTTTATGTATATACCATTTGTTTATAAATGGATAACTTGTATAATTATCAATATCATATGGTGCTGTAGTAGTGGTAAAGTTATGTGGCTGTAAGTGGTAATTTCACAAGAATGTTAATAACTATTGACCCAAGGGGAAATCAGGGGTACTGTAAGTGAGTGACTAGGGGTAATTTTAAACATAGAATCTGATTTTTTAATGATAATAAATTATATTTGAAGATAAATTTAATATTTTTTTAAACTCATGTGAAAAGTTATGGATTGCCAAAGCGGTGAAAACAACACCAAGGACAAACCTAATACATAATTAGAATATGATGAGAACAAAATTAAACAAGAAGAGATAAATATGGAAAAGGAAACATACCTTTAAAAACAGTCAAAGGTGGTCAGCAGATAATTAAAAAAGAGATTGGACAAGTTGATTGATAAGAGAAGCAGGGGCTAAGACAACTATGGTTAAATAAAATATCAACTACTTTACAAATAAAGCAAAACTGTGGAAAAAATTGTGACACTCATCAACCATTTATAAACTATGTAGACTAAACTCATTGGATCAGATTCCCAATTATGGCATTACATCAGTTGAAAAAATCTGATATTATATCAGAAAAAACTGGTAATGTATCTACCACAAATAATTATATCTACCTATGCTGCTATTATGTATATCATCAGGGAGATTGAATCATTTGAAACTATTTAATATAAACATGAATTAATTTACATTAGATTTTTCCATATGATATAATATGAGTTGTATTCCAGATAAGCTATATGAGACTAACAGGTGTTCATTAATCTCACTCATTTATATTAAGAATAATTGACTCTTTTCTTTCCTATCCTCTTTTGTTTTTCTCTTCTCATTTTATTTTCTACTATGTTTCAGTTATACTACTACTATTAACATTCATTATTAGCTGCAATGAATTATCTGACAACAAATTATCACAACAATAACTTTTAAAATGGGCCTGGCTCTCTCCTAGGGGTAGTTTTGGAATGTGAATGGCCTTGAACTCCACATGAGCAGAGAGGCTTATCTGCAACATGAAACTCTTCTCAGGAAAAATTAGATACCCCAGAGACGCATGGCAAGCTCAAGAGGCCAATGAAGGGAGGCCTACTGAGAGAAGAAGAAGAGGGAAATGAATTATGCGCCTATTGAGGTAATTGACACAGGATAATAGTGATTGTAACAGTTCTGTGTACTCGTCCAACTTGTTACAGTCAATTCCCTGGCCCCTTCTCTGGCTTGCATCATCACACAATCTTTGTGAAACCAGTTCTACAGCCAGAGCTAGTGCAGAACTTCTCACATTTGCAGAAGAATTGGCCAAGTTAATTTTATCTAAATTACACTGGGAAGAGCTCAACAAATTGAAGATGGATTGATCTCAACCAATGATTTTTTTCCATTTCATTGATTGAGATAAACCAAGGTCAAATTATTTGTGTGGATTCCAGCTCAACTGACATACCCTCAACCCAGCCGATTATGCTGGCATTTTCAGAGACAGCAGTAATTCAATCATTTTAGTGGCGATTGGATTGAGAGTCGAGGCACAAAACAAAGTAACTAACTACTAAATTCGGAATTTCGGGTGTTGACATGCTTTCTGTTTTTATTTATTTATTGAAAATGCAGTCCATTCGCAGTCCATCTTGTAAAAAAAAGTAAAACAACAATAGTATCATGAAATATTTCCACTGTCCTGGTAAGAGCATCTCAAAGCCCGAAACATGATACTTGTCCTATTCAAGTTTCTAGGGTTATGGGTTTTTTTATATGTAAAAGAGAAAGTGAGGAGAAGAACTTGTAGTTGCTTAAGAATCAAACATGATGGAATATCATTCCAAAGGCATTCGAAAATTGGGTTGAATCAAAAGAAATCAAGCTTGAATTGTCCGAGTCATAACTAATCTTCTGATCTTCGACATGTCGACTTGTATGATGTAGATGATGTTCGAGGTGATTTGAAGCAATCAGATGGATCAAGAAACAAATTCGTTAGTCAATTGATGGAAAATTGAAATATACTGTTCTTCAAGATCAAAACACTTACCGATCTGATGTTACATTTTTGTTCACCATTTCCCGAGAAGAGTTTGATGGGTCTTTTGCGTGAGGATGTTCCCCTTCTGGTTTGTTTTCCCTCTCTTTTCGGCTCCTTGATTTACTTCTATGTTCATCTCCTTTGCGACTCTTTGATTTACTTCTGCTTCCATCGGCTTTCCGACTTGAAGACCTTGAAGTTTTAGAGCGGGATCTGGAAGATTCTTCTTTGCGCCTGGGTGCGGATGGGGGTAAGGATAACTTGGTACTATGTTTTAATGTTTCTTCAGTTTCCGTGTGGTCCAATATCTGATGGCAATGACAACAGATTGCTTTACTGTCGATATCTTGAACCTTTTCGCTGCTTTTATCACTGTGGATACTGGAGGTTGATGCCGAGTTGGAGCTGGAAGCTAGAGCTGCTGGCTCAAGACGAGCCGTCTCGAGTTTCCCAACACCCTGTGAAGGCCAGCTGGGCTTGTCAGGATGTTTCGGGTCAAGAGGTAATCCGCAGTACTCTCTCAGGGCAACCATCAAATGGAAAGTAAGTCTGTTTTCGATTTTTTTGAGGGTTTGACTCCTTTCTTGTGGGACTTTTTTCTCGTTCAGTTGCTCTAGGTATCGCTTAAGCTCGGTCCAAGTGCGCAAGATGAGATAAAGGTCATCTGGTAGTACAAATAGAAAAATCATTTATTTCAGCACCTTTAAAATTGTGTGACTATTTAGCAGGGTGAGTGTCATTGGAAAAGAGCACTCACTGTAAATGCGCTGAATCTGTTAAGACGTGAAGGGAATCAAAAGAGGAGTTTGTGTTAACTTCATTTACTCATATTGGTTAGGTGCATTGAATTCAAATTCAACTTGCATGGTCACGGACGAGCTTCTGACGATGAGAGCAAAATAAGTCCAACAGTCCCGATCGATGCCCACCATGCGGAGGATGAACGCTTGCCATGTACAGCTTCTGTGTTTGCTCCAGTCCACGCTCAGCCCAGTTCCAAATCGCCTCTGACAGCTCTTGATAGGATAGCTTGTGAACCTCCCAATAAATCAGGGTACCATCAGATGTCCGCCAAATTTGAGATCCCTCATCCAGCCGATAGAGCCCTTTTCCATGGTCATCATTCGATTTAGATCCATCTTTTGATTTAGATCCATCTTTTGATTTAGATCCGTCTTTTGATTTAGATCCATCTTTTGATTCAGATTCATCTTTTGATTTAGATTCATCTTTTGATTCAGACCTCTGAGAATGATGCGAGACAATGTCGGTGTGCTCGGGGAGCTCTAGAGAAGCTTCGGAATGGCTAGTTGGCACAACCTTCCCATGAGAGTATCTGCGGTGACGAAACTTTTTATCCACGTGATGCTTGTTTGGCTTCGAGTTTGAATGATCTGAATCGGAGTGTTTCAAAGAGGAATTGGAGGATGATTTGCTTGAAGACATCAATATGTAGTAATTGTACTGGAGATGTAATTTAATGAAATGACATAGGCGCTTCGCCGTGGAAATAGTTTATCAAGGTACAGATTCTCTGAAGTCTCTTTTAATAGGGAAGTGGTCTTGGAAAGTCCCGCTGTGCAACACACTGCAACATCGAAACCCACTGTTAACCCGACATCTTTGAAACCTCGCCCGATCTCGCGAGGGAGTCCAAATGCATCTGATCCCCATACATGTGAAGGCTGAGCTCGGCATCTCATGAAAGTTATTGCGACATCATGCCGACTCGTCAGAGTGAAGCAACCAGGGGGCTTTTTCTGCAATGGTTCACTTTAAACCATCCTCGGCTCGACTCCGCCAAAACTTTCTGTCTTACTCAGCGCGAGTCGCATCAAAGCAAGCGTCGCACCCACCGCCCCTAGCAAAGCCACAGGCGAGGGGAAACTTGGTCAATTGCGGCTGTGCCCTTTACTTCCACGGAGGCTAGCCGATGTGTGGGGCGAGTATTATGATCCATGACTGGATTATTGCAGATATCCCTTGATGTACACAGAGCTTAAAAAACGAATCAGATGCGCGACTTGGAGAGCATTGAGAAATCTGTAAGTGAAGCGCTGTCTCGGTTTTCACAAGAGGACGTCTGAATGTCACGGAGAGAGTATGTGACACCCGGAAGATGTTGTTGTTACACCGTCGCCGCGCAGAGTCTCTATCAAATCACACAAGGAGTACTGGTTCATAAACTGGGCGATGATGGCAACTGGATCACTAGACAGATTTGACCGGATGTTTTCCAAACGCGACTCTGCCCTGGATTGGATCGTCTTCCTGACCAATGATAATGAATCAGATCGAAGGGTAATCGAGCCAGACCATCTCAAACGAGCCGTTCTAAGTCTTTCCCATTTCTCTTGGTTTCCATTGGATGATAACCAACATCTCTGACAAAGAAAAACTGATTGACTTATGTCGTCTCTCTTTAGGTCCAATTTATCAGTGCGGCCGACTACGAGGAGGAGATCTTGACCGAAAGGAATCTCAATAATTTATGTGGCTATCCGACCTGTCCTAAAGTACCTAAGAAAAAGACGACTGTCTCTCCTATCCGCGGAAATCCAAACAATTCTGGCTCTCCTCAGTACGCTGTCGGGAGCTCTTCTACTTGGAAGACGGTCACGTCCACGACCTCTGGAGACCAGCCGCAAGAACCTCGGTTTTGCAGTCAAGAATGTCAGGCTCGAAGTGACTACTATTTAACATTCATCTTGAAAAACCCTTCACTTAGATCTGAAAATACGAATAATTTCACCAACAGTAATGAGCATGGCCCTTGGCAGGAAGCCCCAAAAATTGTTTTATTAGAAGAACTGGATCAAAGTGATAACCAACTTATCACTCATACACGTACCTTGATTGATCGGCAAGACGCCAACCCACTGGATCATGGCCACACGCCAGATGAAGTCCGACAGACAAAGCCAAAACATGACTTTCTCGAACCTTTGCTAACCCAATTGCAATCCCACAATAAGACTAAATGGGTCGACAAGAACTTGAATCCGATCTTTTCATCGATCCGGATCATTGAACACCCTCCTCAACCCTCATCATCATCACCCAGCACACCTATCCCCGTAGCACCCCATCCGTCAAATAACAAGGACCCTGACCAGATATTCTTCAATGCCCCCCCTTCCTCCGACTGCCCCCTCTCAAAAACATCACTCAACTTGCTCAAGCCTGATGAAGATCTCAATCCAATCCACGAGCTATCTTCCTCGCTCATCCAAACGCTTACATCTCAAGCGGTACATTCGAACTCTAACCCACGCCGCTCCCTTGCTTCTAAGACTCGAGCTCAATCAAAGCACGATGATAGTGATAGTCTTCATACCGCTTCTGAATGGGAGGCACCTATACCAGGTCTCCTCGAAGCCGAGATCATTTATAATGTAGGCTCTATCGAGGATCAGTCTGCTATCGATCAGGCTATGGCTCTGCGTGATCAACTTGACCTTTAGTCTAATATGACCACCACCCTTGACTCATCTTTCCGAACTTATAGTAGCTTGATTAAATTAATACACGATACGTACTGGTCAACTAAGAAAACTTGGCTGACCGTCGATCCAGGTCTCGCGGGCTTCTTAAGCTTAAATCTGTTGCCTTGTATCTTTGGCGTGTGAAACAACCAACTCAAGTCTGATTGAATCATATTTCTTGAAATGTTTCGTAATTTTGCCAACCCCCAGTGATTTCATGCCATGTGTCATAGGGCCGTGGACACGCCGCCGTAAAACATTTCTTCTGCCGCTGCCGACTCGGGTCGAATTGACATAAACTCAGGGGACAATTGGCAGGGGACAGATATATACCAATCAAAACGGTGGAAAACCCATTCAGAAATCATGACCTGGTGGCTTATCCGGAAGCCCAGATAAGACCAATTGCATACAAACCAGACTTTGCACACCAATGGCATTCTTTATGGGATGGAAAGATGGCTCCTGGCTTCTAGAAAGAGGATCAACCACACATGTCAATTAAGTATGGGCATTCTGAGCCATGTGAATATGTAGTGCATGGTAGCTTTCTGAGCCACCCTTCCTTATGTTATGATAATTGTGGCAGTGAAAATATTGAGTCAAAAACCAAGTGAATGGAGGCAAGATGAAAATGACAACCCAACCCAAGTAGGAACTTTGCAGAGGACTGAGTTCTCATCAGGTTTACCTATAACCCAGAGGAACACAAGAAATTTGGTGTGAGATTTATCTTCCTGGCGGGAATATAGGAAAATCTAGCAGAAATTAGTCTCACCCGGGTTCTGAGGGTGAACCGCAGATATTGCATAAGAAGGACTTGTCCATTTGAAAGGGGGCATCTGGGCTGCCAATCTGCATCAAGAAAGGCCTAGTTACAGGAAAGGGCCTTGGAAGGGTTTTCTAAAATCTGGGGGTGAAGCAAGTTGGGCACAAGGAATACCAGCTTGGCAGATCAGGATCTGGTCAGAAGGATCCCCTTGACTCAACTGCATCTCCAGAACACAGTGCAAGGGCAGCCACAAACTTGAGAATTTCTCAAGAATCAAGCAATGATATTCCAATTACTCAAAGCATTGAAGAAATGCAAAAGAAATCACAGCTCATCAGTTTACAGGCAGGGTATATTGAGGAAATGGATGCTGAATTGACTATACTTTCCAAGCAAAATACCAAAGAGACTCATGGGGTCTTAAAAGAATACCATGTAGAAAAAGATGCAACTCCAAATACAATTCAAAAGATATCAGAGAAAACAGACATAGGGTCTGATAATTACACAGATGGGAAAGAATTGAAGAGCAAGTCAAAGACAGATCAAATCTGAAGACTCCCTCAAGATATCTAAGGCTTCACAAGTAGCCCAAGTTCAGCCCAGGAAAGTGAACAGCTAAACAGAAAAACCTTCTTGAAATGACTCTCCAAATATTGGCCTCTTAAGGGGATTTTAAAGGTGGGAAAAAATGAAAATGGTACCAAATCTTCCAATCCAGCTAGGAATTCCAAAGAAACTGAAAAAAAATCCAAAGGCTGAAACAAAAATTTTCAATGTGGAAAATCTTCAAGAAGGATTGGCTGAAAATGAGTGAGTGGATAAAAATCTTTGACTTCATTATTGGTAGTTTGAAATGCATCTTAAATATATACATGTTTATTTGTATTTCCAGGACACAAAATGACCCATTTGAAGGGCAAAGCCCACAAACTCCTGACCAAAAAAACATGGCAGTAAAAAGGTAAACCTGAACTTTATCAAAAATCCTTTTATTGGAATTTTGTAGTGATAGATTATTATGTTTTGTTTGAATTTTACTTCTGTAGTGAAAACAAAAAAGCCAAATCCAATGGCAAAGCAAAATATTTGATTGAAAAAATACCGGGAACAAGTAACAACCAACTCAATGGCTCAATAAGTCATATACAATATTTTACTGAACCTATCCATCAAGGGGGTACTTCTGATGGATCCCAAGAAAATTTCCAGGATCTGAATGTGAAAGTGCAAGACCCGCATTTTCATCAAGAAGGAAAAAGGTGAAAGTTTTGACCTCTCACATTACTAATTCATCCTTATGCATGCTTTAATGGCATAATGATTCATGTTCTTTTCTATCATATTGCCTTACTTGTTGTTTAAAATCAAGGTAGATAAACAGAAGTCTCAGAGTCCAATGTCCAAAATTAAAAAAGGGAATCAATTCCAAAGTAAATAATAACTCAGCTGAGAAGTAGGTTCATACAAAAAAATCAAAACCAATGTGAATCACGCTCATGCCAGATCTATGGATGGAAAGAGAATGAAGGAAGACAATCTTTCTTTTGTTGATTCACAAATTATTCCAGGAGAACATGTGAGTATAAGATTACTCAATAATATATTGTACAGACATACTTACTGTTGAGCTTATTGACCCTGGTTTGTTTTTGTTTCAAAAGTAAAAAACAGGATGCTAACAAAAGGGTGTTTGACAAACAATCTATCAGAACTCTATTCACTGCTGAAGTTTGTATCCAAAATACCATTATACAAGTATTTACCATACCACTTGGTTGAAAATTTGAATCATTTCAATAAGAACAGAAGAGAATCTGAGGAATGGTGAAAACAACACTGAGGAAATGGCAGAAATCTACAAAGATTGGTTCCAAGGTCAAGAGGATCTATTTGATGAAAAAAGAGCTGAAGAGAATTTCATGGCAAATGTTTTGAAGAACTTGAAATCAAATCAACATGACAAAAAACTTGGTCTTGAAGAATTGGAAATATTTTTGTTTTGACTGATGGTACCCCACAGAAATAAAGATAAACAGCTTTTTACATAAATTTACCAAAACTTGAAGAATCAAGTTGGCCAGAGTGAGGCTTTTGGGAGAATTATTACCCTTTCAAAGCAATCTGTAGAGAAAATCATCCAAAACATTAAGGAGAAAATCAACAAAATCAGTCATGGACATGATAATGAATATGATACTGATACAAGCTTACAAGATGGCTGTGAATATGAAAAAACTTTAGATTTTTTGGTGAATATGGAATTGAGGATAGGGAAAATCTGGAAGCTGCACTGCCAGCATAATTGCCTAGGATGAAGTCATCCCAGTTAAACTGGGATGCACTCAACCAATTTAAACTTGGTTGAAATCAACTGATGAAATATAAATCCAAGGGACCCCCCTTGGTTTTATATTTCATTGGTTGAGGTCAACCTACTTTAAATTGGTTTTTTTGCATCCTAGTTTAACTGGGATGAACTCAACCTAGGCAATTATGCTTGCAGTGCTGGATTCAATCCTCATACACACTGCACAGCCCATAAGCATACTTTTTTATGACTTTAAGGTTACATTTGAGTATTGATAGTCAATCTTTGGAAAGAAAGAATTCAGAGTAAGGAGCTCTCCAAGAATACTTTTTTCCAGATGCCAAGTTTCTAAGCACCATTCACAACAACAAGTATAGGAATATTATGAGGAGCAAAGAATTTAAAGATGAGCTCCATTCAAATGGTATTGACTTTACCAGAGTTAGCAGTAATATTGATCCTAGGATCAGAAGATAATGGCACTTGGTGTCGAGAAACCTCATATAAATATTCACATTACATGTCCAAAGTACTTGCCAAAGTGCTTTTTCCCAATGAGTAAAACTATTTGCCACGGATTGAAGCAGCTGAAAGAAATTTCTTGAAGAAGTTTTATGAAAAAAAAACAAAAAACAATATGATACTCATTTCCAAGCTCTTCTCAGTTTGAGGAAAGCTTTGAAGTTTTACTAAACCACAGAACCATGACATTTGATGATAGAGTAGCATTGATAGATCACTTTATAATTCTTGAGCTTTCATCAGGTTTTCAGGATTTGGAATCAAAGGAAGAACACCCTTTCTCATTTTGATCAACAACTAGATATTGATTCTTTGAACATATAATTTCCGAAAATAAAGTGCTACTAGGCTTGTTAGACTTTGCGCATCAGAATAGTTTCCCTTGTTTTGTTTTTTTTGCTCTCGTTCTTTCCAATGGTTCTAGTACTACTTTGGTACCCTGTTCTATTTAACAGCGGCCGATTTCTCTGAAACTTCATACTTAGTCAAACAAGTAGAAATATCAAATCACTCATAGATGAGATTATTTCACTCTCATACTTCCTCTTTTCCCGTTCAATATCAAAAATTGGCGATATTTTATGTTTTTTTTTACTTCCACTAGACTCCTGAGACCCTAGTGAAGTCAACATATACTGCCCCTTTCCCCTTTTCCTTCCTCATTCGAGTGGAAACTTGTCTCGCATTTGGTTTTGCATTCTTATCTATTGATATGATGGAATGATTCATTCTAGTCAACCAGGGTCCTTATAAGCAGAATTCCTCCTGGTTGACCTTTAACTCATACTGCTTGACCGGGAAGGACGCCTCTTGAAGCTAATAATTCTCAGAGGGTACCAGCTGCCAATAAATCCATACCATCCTTATCAGACGTGTGTACCACTCCAGTCGTAAAACTCGCTGCGGTGTGCTATGGAAATATACACAAAGGTGCACATCCGATCAATATTCTTGTTTATCTTGGCCAGATAGCCATCCCCAAATAACACGTTACCCTCTCCCCGGCGAAGACATCAGAGTTCTTGTTCAGCATCGGCGATTCCGTTCATATTGCGGAGTCAGGAAATTGGTTGATGTCGACAGCCCAAACCTCACAAGTTTGAGTTCTACTATCAGGACGTTTTGCTTGCCCGATCGTCTCGTCATCGTGAGCCACACCCACGGCGAGAGGAAGTGCTCGGACCATCAACTGTTCTGAGCTAGCTTTGCTTTGGACCGAGATCTACCCCATTCACGGGTTCACGACATACATGAATCTGAGCCAGCATATTAGTCTATCGGAATCGTCGGGCCAGTTGTTCTCATCGACTCAGCTGAAGATGTTATGTTAGGGTACTTTTTGATTCCTAATTGGTGAGACTCCCTCTTGTGAGCAGTACTCCTGTTCTGGAAGGATTTCCCCAGGCATCCCAACTCGGGCTGATGCTTACCAATCCCGATAGATCAAAAGTTTACCCATGACCTATTCTAAATTATACGCGCCCCCTCCCTGAGACTTGCTGAGCATATGGAGGATAGCTACCTTGGAAAGTGATAGATTAACTCTTTCCTTTTGTCAATGCCTGCGCCCATCGTCCCTGATCCGATGGTAGAAGAAACTCCTGCTTGGCATACTGATTCCATCATTCATTCATTCTTTTACCCTGATCATCAACTCCACAGTTCCCTGTGCCTCCACCTACCACATTACTCGGGAAAGCTCTGAAACCTTCCACATCCACCTGCCCGCGACGGTCATAACAGACATTATATTCTAGCAAGAAGCAAGAGAAACAGAGAGTCAATTTCTTTCCGGCCCACCTCAACACTCTTGGCAACCTCGTGAACTCTTGTTACCGACACTATTCAATTGTCTGATCTCAATTTCGAATCCATTAATTACCTCAATTCAATCCTCATCAATACCGACCTCATTGTCGTTGTTTTGGTTGAAATATCCTGTTTGAAGAAATGACCACGTACAATCGAGTTGACAGCTGGTACACCGACTCTAGCTACAATGCCGATGAGAACTATGAAAACAGCCCGTTTGCTACGGATCCTCGTACCTTTCCAGTGCGGGTTTCGTTGCCTTCCACCGCCATGTCTAGTCAACCATACGCGTGAGCTACCCCGAAAGTTTCCCTTTCCTCTTTCCGCACACACTGAACCATGGCGGCGTCGCTGTAGAATGATACCCCTTCCTAGCCAATTTCAATTGTATACTATTGAAGAAAAGAGGACTCTGGAGGAAGATGTTGAACCTTGCGCAGCTGTCAGAAAGCGACACGCAGAAAGCTTGGCTGTGAAGAATGGAGACCTGATTGAGAAATCGCTAAAGTAACTAATCCCAGCCGTTTTGGTTACGTTGAATGTATGAAGAGCTGATGCTAACATTCGCCTGGCGCGCTTGGTAAACTCCCAGGAGCATATCACTAATTAGGTCGAGACTTCTTCAGCAACAAGAATCAAATCGTAAGAAGACTTATGAGTTCCAACAGATCCGCAGCTCACTCGATATCGTCCATTCTCTCGTACACTTGGTGCACGATGACAGGTGCAACAAGACCTGGATCGAATTTTCCATTGAAGACTACAAAATATCGTAAGTTTTTCGCACATGATTCTTACATCTCCACATTGATTCTACCCAAACGTGCTATCTTGAACATTGACCGCCTGGTTCAATGTGTGTGTTTTACCAGGCCTAACATGAAAAACTTGAAGCTATCGAAAGTCGAGAAAGAGAGGACTCCGTCTCCAAATGATGGCGGCGAGAGCCTACAGATGGATGAGGTCGAGCCGAAGACTCCTACCCGAGTCTCTGTGGCCTCTTCAATTGCCCGAAGCGAATCTTCATTCGGCCCGGTCCGATCTTTCAAGGCCATGTCAATTACTGCAAACGTTCCTACCACGCCCACCAAGCCCACGGCGACCCCGACTTCGGAGATATACAACCTCTATCACAGCCACTCCAGCGAGGACTTGACATCAGTTGCGGACCTGACAACAACTGAGCAAACCACTTTAGTCTATCATCATCCAAAGCCATCGCCCCAAACGGGCCAAGAGAGCTATTATAAAACCCAACTCAGCAAGTTCAACTTGGACAAGTCAACGTCAGTCGATTTGATCAACTCCCAGAATTAAGTTCCCTTGCTGATTTTAAGTTCCCTTGCTGATTTATCTTTCCGTAGTGCCACAAACGATCAGATGGTGCAACCTGATTACAAGCATTCGCCAGGTAATTTATCTACCACCTCTGTTGCTGTTACATTGACAACAGCGCATGAAGACGAATGGGACCAACACGACGATATGCTTAATACTACGGAAAGCGCCTCTATGGACGACAGATCAGAAAGTTCTTCACTAAGAAAACTGAGTATTGGTCCAATCAATCTAGAATGATGTCCACAAAGCTTAAACAGTTTACCCGTGCAGAAAGAACTGGCCTAGTTTACCCTTACTGATGTATACCCAAACTTTAACCCAAATAATCTACATTAATTATACATTCAATCTTTGTCTTTGCTATTGCGCATTCAAACTATCATTTTTAAATTATACCCATCATTGTAGACTGACGTTTCTTAAAATATCTAATCTTCGACAGCGGATCTCTGACTTGATTTCCGTGGTGATTTATCCATTTAATCAGTATGTTTTTCTTTTTGGGAAGAATGTGGATCTTGTTTGAAACCAACGTGGCCTTTTTTGAGTGTTTTCTTTCTGCTGCACAAATCCAATCAAATGACTTTGAACTTCAAAAATCCACCTTGATATGCTTGCTAGCGATCAAAATACACATCATTCTTCTCATAATTGATCAATTCTGTTTGCCATGCATCAACGAGGTCAAAAAATTGATTAAATATGACTACTTGCTAGGCAAAAACACCCTTCAGTCCACTGTTTTTTGTCACTTCACTCAATTATTTCATGAATTGGTTTAAAGAAAAACGTAAAGGAATCCCTGATAGTAATTAGGTTTGAATACATGATGCACAGGTGAGAACACTGGGACAAGTCAAGAACAATCGGAGGGAAAAAAAGCTGAAACTTAAGGGAAACGTACCAAGAAAAATCAGAAGTAATGGGTAGATGGTGTTGAATGAGATGGAACAACTCATTTTGTATAACAACAGCCTCTCAATGGTCATCAAGGATATTCACTGCTCTCATTAGGGATGAGGGGTTCAATTTCAAATGTTTTGGATACACTCAAGGTACAATTAGCTGAACACTTAATTGGGTTTTTTTAATTACAAGTTCGAGCCAAATTGGATGTAGATTTAATCTCACAACCCAGAAATTGGCAGTGAAAAAAACTATGAGAACATTAGCAGAAATTATCCACAAGTTGTGAACCAACCTCTGTAATCACCAGGAAAAATTAATTGTCACCTGACATCTGGTGACATCACAAAACAATGGCTGTAGCTTTGTCCTAGCTCTGGTTCCACTCCAACTAGGCTACAATGGCCCCTTTATGTCCTACAAAGGGCTGTACATCAGGCAAACTGTACTACTGATGGGTAGCTCATTGAACCTAGGCTGATGTCACCTGTAGTCTAGTGACAATTGATTTTTCCTGGTGAACCATGGCTGGAATGAGCTCTCAAGTAGTAATACATAAGTGTTACTGAAATTGTTGTTGTTAGGGTAACCACTGGTGCAGCCATTAGTATAGAGACTAATCTTTGGACCAATTTCACCAATCTGTTAGCTGATGTAATTTCTAGTGTAACTGCTGATGTAACTGCCAATGTAACTTCTAAATTTTATGCAGGGGAATCAAATTGAATATATGTTACATTGAAATTTAACAATCAAGAGAAAACATCAAATGAAAAAAGAAACAATATCACTAAAATTTATCAGGAAATATATTTTTTCTACCAAGAGTCATTTTGAAACAAGTGTGTGTCAAAAAAAGAAAAAAAAAATGGGGGTTTAGATAAACAACTCCCACCTGCAAGTCATGTTTTGGAGAAACAACTCCCAAAAAACCTGGACCCCTCTTCAAGTGGTCTTTCAGGGGCTGTCTGGAAGTCTGGGGACCTTTGGGAGTTGTTTTTCCAATTCTCAGGAGCCATAAACCCAAGACCTTTTAAGTATATTAATTATATTAATATAATCATTCTATTTTTTTCACATCTTTTATGCAATTATTCCCAACATATTATTGGCATTATCTGAGAAATGATGATGATAGCTGTGAGCAATGAGGTGTGTATGACTCTGATTGAGACAAACAGGGAGCTGTGAATGGGATGAGTACCTGAGTTGAGGTACAAGACAACACATGATACACAAGACAAGTGAGTGAAGAGAGAAAAAAGAGAAGCAAGGGAAGGTAAAACATTGAAAATAAAGCAGGCAAGTGAAACCTAATCTAGCTACAAAGTTTAGGACACACAACCACTGTCCAAACCTAATCCTGTCTACCTTGATCTATATGTTGATGTATTCATTGTCACATTACCCCTACCAAAGAAATTTCACCAGAGTTTTAAAATATTTCTTATTTTCTTTTGCACCATGTGGAGCCAGAAGGAATATTCCTTGGTATAACCTAGGCTGAAAAAAGCCATTACTTCCAGTGTGATCAGTTGGGTGGGTGGGGGTATCCTACAGCCAGGGCAGGAAAGTGTGCAGGCTTGTAAGGCTGAAAAAAGAAAGAAAAAAAACTAGCCACAGTAATCAAGGCATCCTGTACAGCTCGCACTGCCAGCATATTTGGCTGGGTGAGGCTATCCCAGGCAAACTGGCAGGCAATCAACTAACTTAGAATTGGTTGATCACGACTGATGAAATATATACACCCATTTAGGAACTCCCTTGGTTTCATATTTCATTATTTGAGATCAACAAGTTTTAAATCAGTTGATGGCATCCTATTTCAACTGTGATAAGCTTAAAGCATCCAAATATGCTGGTGTACAGCTCTAGTAACAGGCTGTTAGATCACCTCCAGGAAAGTAATGGGCAACAGCTGGTCTGAAACAGTTCTTCCTGGCCTTAAAATGAAAACAGTATTACAATGGTAAAACTCTTCAAGCCCTCAAGTAGATGTTTTTCTCCTACCAT
Source organism: Puccinia hordei (assembly GCA_007896445.1). Classification (NCBI taxonomy): domain Eukaryota; kingdom Fungi; phylum Basidiomycota; class Pucciniomycetes; order Pucciniales; family Pucciniaceae; genus Puccinia; species Puccinia hordei. The sequence goes on from RDRW01000273.1 coordinate 464,517, forward strand.
ATCACTGTATGCAACTGGCAATAGTACAGAAGTTGTGTGGTCTCAAAGGCTGAAGTTTGCAGTGGCCAAATATAAGAAAAAGAAAGAAGCCCCAAGCCTCTCTGCATTCTTTTGCTTTAGCCAACCTGGGATCCAGTAACCCAATTTAAAATGGGTTGAAATCAACTGAACCCCCTTTGGATTTCTATTTCATCATTTTGAGCTGATTTTTAAATTGGTTGAGTACATTCCAGTTTAGCTGGATACCCTCAACCCAGCAAATTGTGTAGTAGTGGAACATATATGAAGATTTAAGATTCATTGAATACGAACCTCAATATGTTGGAGCCGACTACCTTCAAGTTCTGAGAGCCGCCCGGACTCGGAGTTCTGAGAACCTGTCCGGACTCGGAGCTCTGATAACCGTCCGGACTCGGTTAATTTAGGGCGTTGAGATGAGAGCCATAAAACAGGTTTGTTTGCTTGCTGCAGGGAAATCAATTGTATTTATGGACAGCATTAGTTAAACTTCTAGGGATCCAAATCAACATTTGAAAGGGTTTTCAGGTTTGACAGGAAATGGATGACTTCCCGTCAATTCTGCGACTCATGTTGATTCAGACCCAAAATGTTCTGATTTTCTAGTATAAAGCTCTCATGACTCCAAACAAATTTCGTATGGTCCCCCGGGGACTCAGTCGTTACTTGGTTGCAGCTGGGTATAAGATGAAGTTTAGGCAGGGTCGGTGTCCACCTCTGGTTGTATCGTTTGTTTGTTGAGTACCATTCCTGAGCTGTATGGTATTTCTCCATTTCACAGCAATGCCAAAAGGTCGTATTTCGTTCAAATTTTTTGACAAGACTCGTTCTTACCCGCGTGCTCTTGATATATCGGGGATATAATACTAAGGCGAGTCAAAGCTATGCATCTGCATTAATGGGTAGTACTTTTATCACGACAAAGACACGA